>CM062519.1:39780878-39806357 GCA_031439585.1 Pterocarpus macrocarpus | reverse complement strand
TAATGGCTTCCATGGAGTGATTGAAAGCTAGTCTTAATCATCAAAGAATTGGTTTCCATTTCTTCTTTAATGGCTTTCTTCCTTTGATTGGAACCAAGTCTTAATCCTTAAGGAATTGCATTCTCTTTCTCTTTTAATGGCTTCCATGGAGTGATTGAAAGCTAGTCTTCATCCTCTAAGAATTGGTTTCCATTTCTTCTTTAATGGCTTTCTTCCTTTGATTGGAACCAAGTCTTAATCATTAAGGAATTGGATTCTCTTTCTCTTTTAATGGCTTAAATGGAATGATTGAAAGCTAGTCTTAATCATATAAGAATTGGTTTCCATTTCTTCTTTAATGGCTTTGTTCCTTTGATTGGAACCAAGTCTTAATCATTAAGGAATTGAATTCTCTTTCTCTTTTAATGGCTTAAATGGAATGATTGAAAGCTAGTCTTAATCATCAAACAATTAGTTTCCATTTCTTCTTTAATGGCTTTCTTCCTTTGATTGGAACCAAGTCTTAATCCTTAAGGAATTGCATTCTCTTTCTCTTTTAATGGCTTCCATGGAGTGATTGAAGGCTACTCTTAATCCTCTAGGAATTGGTTTCCATTTCTTCTTTAATGGCTTTCTTCCTTTGATTGGAACCAAGTCTTAATCATTAAGGAATTGGATTCTCTTTCTCTTTTAATGGCTTCCATGGAGTGATTGAAAGCTAGTCTTCATCCTCTAAGAATTGGTTTCCATTTCTTCTTTAATGGCTTTCTTCCTTTGATTGGAACCAAGTCTTAATCATTAAGGAATTGGATTTTCTTTCTCTTTTAATGGCTTCAATGGAGTGATTGAAAGCTAGTCTTAATCCTCTAGGAATTGGTTTCCATTTCTTCTTCAATGGCTTTCTTCCTTTGATTGGAACCAAGTCTTAATCATTAAGGAATTGGATTCTCTTTCTCTTTTAATGGCTTAAATGGAATGATTGAAAGCTAGTCTTAATCATGAAAGAATTGGTTTCCATTTCTTCCTTAATGGCTTTGTTCCTTTGATTGGAACCAAGTCTTAATCCTTAAGGAATTGCATTCTCTTTCTCTTTTAATGGCTTCAATGGAGTGATTGAAAGCTAGTCATAATCCTCTAGGAATTGGTTTCCATTTCTTCTTTAATGGCTTTCTTCCTTTGATTGGAAGCAAGTCTTAATCATTAAGGAATTGGATTCTCTTTCTCTTTTAATGGCTTCAATGGAGTGATTGAAAGCTAGTCTTAATCCTCTAGGAATTGGTTTCCATTTCTTCTTTAATGGCTTTCTTCCTTTGATTGGAACCAAGTCTTAATCATTAAGGAATTGGATTCTCTTTCTCTTTTAATGGCTTAAATGGAATGAATGACAGCTAGTCTTAATCATCAAAGAATTGCTTTCCATTTCTTCTTTACTAGCTTTTTTCCTTTGATTAGAACCAAGTCTTAATCATTAAGGAATTGGATTTTCTTTCTCTTTTAATGGCTTCCATGGAGTGATTGAGGATTAGTCTTAACTCTCCTAGGAATTGGTTTCCATTTCTTCTTTAATGGCTTTCTTCCTTTGATTGGAACCAAGTCTTAATCATTAAGGAATTGGATTTTCTTTCTCTTTTACTGGCTTCCATTGAGTGATTGAAAGCTAGTCTTAATCCTCTAGGAATTGGTTTCCATTTCTTCTTTAATGGCTTTCTTCCTTTAATTAGAACCAAGTCTTAGTCATGAAGGGTGGATTCTCTTTCTCTTTTAATGGCTTAAATGGAATGATTGAAAGCGAGTCTTAATCATCAAAGAATTGGTTTCCATTTCTTCTTTATTGGCTATGTTCCTTTCATTGGAACCAAGTCTTAATCCTTAAGGAATTGCATTCTCTTTCTCATTTAATTGTAATGGCTTAAATGGAGTGGGTGATTGAAAGCTAAGTGCAAATCCTCTAGGAATTGGTTTCCATTTCTTCTTTAATGGCTTTCTTCCTTTGATTGGAACCAAGTCTTAATCATTAAGGAATTGGATTCTCTTTCTCTTTTAATGGCTTAGATGGAATGATTGAAAGCTAGTCTTAATCCTCTAGGAATTGGTTTCCATTTCTTCTTTAATGGCTTTCTTCCTTTGATTGGAACCAAGTCTTAATCATTAAGGAATTGGATTCTCATTCTCTTTTAATGGCTTCAATGGATTGATTGAAAGCTAGACTTAATCCTCAAGGAATTGGTTTCCATTTCTTCTTTAATGGCTTTCTTCCTTTGATTGGAACCAAGTCTTAATCATTAAGGAATTGGATTCTCTTTCTCTTTTAATGGCCGAAATGGAGTGATTGAAAGCTAGTCTTAATCCTCTAGGAATTGGTTTCCATTTCGTCTTTAATGGCTTTCTTCCTTTGATTGGAACCAAGTCTTAATCATTAAGGAATTGGATTCTCTTTCTCTTTTAATGGCTGAAATGGAGTGATTGAAAGCTAGTCTTAATCCTCAAGAATTGGTTTCCATTTCTTCTTTAATGGCTTTCTTCCTTTGATTGGAACCAAGTCTAAATCATTAAGGAATTGGATTCTCTTTCTCTTTTAATGGCTGAAATGGAGTGATTGAAAGCTAGTCTTAATCATCAAAGAATTGGTTTCCATTTCTTCTTTAACGGCTTTCTTCCTTTGATTGGAACCAAGTGTTAATCATTAAGGAATTGGATTCTCTTTCTCTTTTAATGGCATAAATGGAATGATTGAATGCTAGTCTTAATCCTCTAGGAATTGGTTTCCATTTCTTCTTTAATGGCTTTCTTCCTTTGATTGGAACCAAGTCTTAATCATTAAGGAATTGGATTCTCTTTCTCTTTTAATGGCTGAAATGGAGTGATTGAAAGCTAGTCTTAATCATCTAGGAATTGGTTTCCATTTCTTCTTTAATGGCTTTCTTCCTTTGATTGGAACCAAGTCTTAATCATTAAGGAATTGGATTCTCTTTCTCTTTTAATGGCTTCAATGGAGTGATTGAAAGCTAGTCTTAATCCTCTAGGAATTGGTTTCCATTTCTTCTTTAATGGCTTTCTTCCTTTGATTGGAACCAAGTCTTAATCATTAAGGAATTGGATTCTCTTTCTCTTTTAATGGCTTAAATGGAGTGATTGAAAACTAGTCTTAATCCTCTAGGAATTGGTTTCCATTTCTTCTTTAATGGCTTTCTTCCTTTGATTGGAACCAAGTCTTAATCATTAAGGAATTGGATTCTCTTTCTCTTTTAATGGCTTGAATGGAGTGATTGAAAGCTAGTCTTAATCCTCTAAGAATTGGTTTCCATTTCTTCTTTAATGGCTTTCTTCCTTTGATTGGAACCAAGTCTTAATCATTAAGGAATTGGATTCTCTTTCTCTTTTAATGACTTAAATGGAGTGATTGAAAGCTAGTCTTAATCCTCTAGGAATTGGTTTCCATTTCTTCTTTAATGGCTTTCTTCCTTTGATTGGAACCAAGTCTTAATCATTAAGGAATTGGATTCTCTTTCTCTTTTAATGGCTTAATGGCTTAAATGGAGAGTGATTGAAAGCTAGTCTTAATCATCTAAGAATTGGTTTCCATTTCTTCTTTAATGGCTTTCTTCCTTTGATTGGAACCAAGTCTTAATCATTAAGGAGTTGAATTCTCTTTCTCTTTTAATGACTTAAATGGAATGATTGAAAGCTAGTCTTAATTATCAAAGAATTGGTTTCCATTTCTTCTTTAATGGCTTTCTTCCTTTGATTCGAACCAAGTCTTAATCATTAAGGAATTGGATTCTCTTTCTCTTTTAATGGCTTAAATGGAGTGATTGAAAGCTAGTCTTAATCCTCTAGGAATTGGTTTCCATTTCTTCTTTAATGGCTTTCTTCCTTTGATTGGAACCAAGTCTTAATCATTAAGGAATTGGATTCTCTTTCTCTTTTAATGGCTTAAATGGAGTGATTGAAAACTAGTCTTAATCCTCTAGGAATTGGTTTCCATTTCTTCTTTAATGGCTTTCTTCCTTTGATTGGAACCAAGTCTTAATCATTAAGGAATTGGATTCTCTTTCTCTTTTAATGGATTCAATGGAGTGATTGAAAGCTAGTCTTAATGATCTAGGAATTGGTTTCCATTTCTTCTTTAATGGCTTTCTTCCTTTGATTAGAACCAAGTCTTAATCATTAAGGAATTGGATTCTCTTTCTCTTTTAATGGCTTAAATGGAATGATTGAAAGCTAGTCTTAATCCTCTAGAATTGGTTTCCATTTCTTCTTTAATCGCTTTCTTCCTTTGATTGGAACCAAGTCTTAATCATTAAGGAATTGGATTCTCTTTCTCTTTTAATGGCTTCAATGGAGTGATTGAAAGCTAGTCTTAATCCTCTAGGAATTGGTTTCCATTTCTTCTTTAATGGCTTTCTTCCTTTGATTGGAACCAAGTCTTAATCATTAAGGAATTGGATTCTCTTTCTCTTTTAATGGCTTAAATGGAGTGATTGGAAACTAGTCTTAATCCTCTAGGAATTGGTTTCCATTTCTTCTTTAATGGCATTCTTCCTTTGATTCGAATCAAGTCTTAAACATTAAGGAATTGGATTCTCTTTCTCTTTTAATGGCTTAAATGGAGTGATTGAAAGCTAGTCTTAACCCTCAAGGAATTGGTTTCCATTTCTTCTTGAATGCCTTTCTTCCTTTGATTGGCACCAAGTCTTAATCCTTAAGGAATTGGATTCTCTTTCTCTTTTAATGACTTAAATGGAGTGATTGAAAGCTAGTCTTAATCCTCTAGGAATTGGTTTCCATTTCTTCTTTAATGGCTTTCTTCCTTTGATTGGAACCAAGTCTTAATCATTAAGGAATTGGATTCTCTTTCTCTTTTAATGGCTTAAATGGAGTGATTGAAAGCTAGTCTTAATCATCTAAGAATTGGTTTCCATTTCTTCTTTAATGGCTTTCTTCCTTTGATTGGAACCAAGTCTTAATCATTAAGGAATTGGATTCTCTTTCTCTTTTAATGGCTTAAATGGAGTGATTGAAAGCTAGTCTTAATCCTCTAGGAATTGGTTTCCATTTCTTCTTTAATGGCTTTCTTCCTTTGATTGGAACCAAGTCTTAATCATTAAGGAATTGGATTCTCTTTCTCTTTTAATGGCTTAAATGGAGTGATTGAAAGCTAGTCTTAATCCTCTAGGAATTGGTTTCCATTTCTTCTTTAATGGCTTTCTTCCTTTGATTGGAACCAAGTCTTAATCATTAAGGAATTGGATTCTCTTTCTCTTTTAATGGCTTAAATGGAGTGATTGAAAGCTAGTCTTAATCCTCTAGGAATTGGTTTCCATTTCTTCTTTAATGGCTTTCTTCCTTTGATTGGAACCAAGTCTTAATCATTAAGGAATTGGATTCTCTTTCTCTTTTAATGGCTTAAATGGAGTGATTGAAAGCTAGTCTTAATCCTCTAGGAATTGGTTTCCATTTCTTCTTTAATGGCTTTCTTCCTTTGATTGGAACCAAGTCTTAATCATTAAGGAATTGGATTCTCTTTCTCTTTTAATGGCTTGAATGGAGTGATTGAAAGCTAGTCTTAATCCTCTAGGAATTGGTTTCCATTTCTTCTTTAATGGCTTTCTTCCTTTGATTGGAACCAAGTCTTAATCATTAAAGAATTGGATTCTCTTTCTCTTTTAATGGCTTAAATGGAGTGATTGAAAGCTAGTCTTAATCCTCATAGAATTGGTTTCCATTTCTTCTTTAATGGCTTTGTTCCTTTGATTGGAACCAAGTCTTGATCATTAAGGAATTGGATTCTCTTTCTCTTTTAATGGCTTAAATGGAGTGATTGAAAGCTAGTCTTAATCAACAAAGAATTGGTTTCCATTTCTTCTTTAATGGCTTTCTTCCTTTGATTGGAACCAAGTCTTAATCATTAAGGAATTGGATTCTCTTTCTCTTTTAATGGCTTAAATGGAGTGATTGAAAGCTAGTCTTAATCCTCTAGGAATTGGTTTCCATTTCTTCTTTAATGGCTTTCTTCCTTTGATTGGAACCAAGTCTTAATCATTAAGGAATTGGATTCTCTTTCTCTTTTAATGGCTTAAATGGAGTGATTGAAAGCTAGTCTTAATCCTCTAGGAATTGGTTTCCATTTCTTCTTTAATGGCTTTCTTCCTTTGATTGGAACCAAGTCTTAATCATTAAGGAATTGGATTCTCTTTCTCTTTTAATGGCTTAAATGGAGTGATTGAAAGCTAGTCTTAATCCTCTAGGAATTGGTTTCCATTTCTTCTTTAATGGCTTTCTTCCTTTGATTGGAACCAAGTCTTAATCATTAAGGAATTGGATTCTCTTTCTCTTTTAATGGCTTAAATGGAGTGATTGAAAGCTAGTCTTAATCATCTAAGAATTGGTTTCCATTTCTTCTTTAATGGCTTCCTTCCTTTGATTGGAACCAAGTCTTAATCATTAAGGAATTGGATTCTCTTTCTCTTTTAATGGCTTAAATGGAGTGATTGAAAGCTAGTCTTAATCCTCTAGGAATTGGTTTCCATTTCTTCTTTAATGGCTTTCTTCCTTTGATTGGAACCAAGTCTTAATCATTAAGGAATTGGATTCTCTTTCTCTTTTAATGGCTTCAATGGAGTGATTGAAAGCTAGTCTTTATCCTCTAAGAATTGGTTTCCATTTCTTCTTTAATGGCTTTCTTCCTTTGATTGGAACCAAGTCTTAATCATTAAGGAATTGGATTCTCTTTCTCTTTTAATGGCTTAAATGGAGTGATTGAATGCTACTCTTAATCCTCTAAGAATTGGTTTCCATTTCTTCTTTAATGGCTTTCTTCCTTTGATTGGAACCAAGTCTTATTCATTAAGGAATTGGATTCTCTCTCTCTTTAATGGCTTAAATGGAGTGACTGAAAGCTAGACTTAATCCACAAGGAATTGGTTTCCATTTCTTCTTTAATGGCTTTCTTCCTCTGACTGGAACCAAGTCTTAATCATTAAGGAATTGGATTCTCTTTCTCTTTTAATGGCTTAAATGGAGTGATTGAAAGCTAGTCTTAATCATCAAAGAATTGGTTTCCATTTCTTCTTTAATGGCTTTCTTCCTTTGATTGGAACCAAGTCTTAATCATTAAGGAATTGGATTCTCTTTCTCTTTTAATGGCTTAAATGGAGTGATTGAAAACTAGTCTTAATCCTCTAGGAATTGGTTTCCATTTCTTCTTTAATGGCTTTCTTCCTTTGATTCGAACCAAGTCTTAATCATTAAGGAATTGGATTCTCTTTCTCTCTTAATGGCTTCAATGGAGTGATTGAAAGCTAGTCTTAATCCTCTAGGAATTGGTTTCCATTTCTTCTTTAATGGCTTTCTTCCTTTGATTGGAACCAAGTCTTAATCATTAAGGAATTGGATTCTCTTTCTCTTTTAATGGCTTAAATGGAATGATTGAAAGCTAGTCTTAATCCTCTAGGAATTGGTTTCCATTTGTTCTTTAATGGCTTTCTTCCTTTGATTGGAACCAAGTCTTAATCATTAAGGAATTGGATTCTCTTTCTCTTTTAATGGCTTAAATGGAGTGATTGAACGCCACTCTTAATCATCAAAGAATTGGTTTCCATTTCTTCTTTAATGGCTTTCTTCCTTTGATTCGAACCAAGTCTTAATCATTAAGGAATTGGATTTTGGTTCTCTTTTAATGGCTTCAATGGAGTGATTGAAAGCTAGTCTTAATCCTCTAGGCATTGGTTTCCATTTCTTCTTTAATGGCTTTCTTCCTTTGATTGGAACCAAGTCTTAATCATTAAGGAATTGGCTTCTTTTTCTCTTTTAATGGCTGAAATGGAGTGATCGAAAGCTAGTCTTAATCCTCTAGGAATTGGTTTCCATTTCTTCTTTAATGGCTTTCTTCCTTTGATTGGAACCAAGTCTTAATCATTAAGGAATTGCTTTCTCTTTCTCTTTTAATGGCTTCAATGGAGTGATTGAAAGCTAGTCTTAATCCTCTAGGAATTGGTTTCCATTTCTTCTTTAATGGCTTTCTTCCTTTGATTGGAACCAAGTCTTAATCATTAAGGAATTGGATTCTCTTTCTCTTTTAATGGCTTAAATGGAGTGATTGAAAGCTAGTCTTATTCGTCACGGATGTGGTTTCCATTTCTTCTTTTATGGCTTTCTTCCTTTGATTGGAACCAAGTCTTAATCATTAAGGAATTGGATTCTCTTTCTCTTTTAATGGCTTAAATGGAGTGATTGAAAGCTAGTCTTAATCATCAAAGAATTGGTTTCCATTTCTTCTTTAACGGCTTTCTTCCTTTGATTGGAACCAAGTCTTAATCATTAAGGAATTGGATTCTCTTTCTCTTTTAATGGCTTAAATGGAGTGATTGAAAACTAGTCTTAATCCTCTAGGAATTGGTTTCCATTTCTTCTTTAATGGCTTTCTTCCTTTGATTGGAACCAAGTCTTAATCATTAAGGAATTGGATTCTCTTTCTCTTTTAATGGCTTAAATGGAGTGATTGAATGCTAGTCTTAATCCTCTAGGAATTGGTTTCCATTTCTTCTTTAATGGCTTTCTTCCTTTGATTGGAACCAAGTCTTAATCATTAAGGAATTGGATTCTCTTTCTCTTTTAATGGCTTAAATGGAGTGATTGAAAACTAGTCTTAATCCTCTAGGAATTGGTTTCCATTTCTTCTTTAATGGCTTTCTTCCTTTGATTGGAACCAAGTCTTAATCATTAAGGAATTGGATTCTCTTTCTCTTTTAATGGCTTTAATGGAGTTATTGAAAGCTAGTCTTAATCATCTAGGAATTGGTTTCCATTTCTTCTTTAATGGCTTTCTTCCTTTGATTGGAAGCAAGTCTTAATCATTAAGGAATTGGATTCTCTTTGTCCTTTAATGGCTTAAATGGAGTGAATGAAAGCTAGTCTTAATCCTCCAGGAATTGGATTCCATTTCTTCTTTAATGGCTTTCTTCCTTTGATTGGAACCAAGTCTTAATCATTAAGGAATTGGATTCTCTTTCTCTTTTAGTGGCTTCCATGGAGTGATTGAAAGCTAGTCTTAATCCTCTAGGAATTGGTTTCCATTTCTTCTTTAATGGCTTTCTTCCTTTGATTGGAACCAAGTCTTAATCATTAAGGAATTGGATTCTCTTTCTCTTTCAATGGCTTAAATGGAGTGATTGAAAGCTAGTCTTAATCCTCAAGGAATTGGTTTCCATTTCTTCTATAATGGCTTTCATACTTTGTATGGAACCAAGTCATAATCTTTTAGGAATTGGATTCTCTTTCTCTTTTAATGGCTTAAATGGAGTGATTGAAAGCTAGTCTTAATCCTCAAGGAATTGGTTTCCATTTCTTCTTTAATGGCTTTCTTCCTTTGATTGGAACCAAGTCTTAATCATTAAGGAATTGGATTCTCTTTCTCTTTTAATGGCTTAAATGGAGTGATTGAAAGCTAGTCTTAATCCTCAAGGAATTGGTTTCCATTTCTTCTTTAATGGCTTTCTTCCTTTGATTGGAACCAAGTCTTAATCATTAAGGGATTGGATTCTCTTTCTCTTTTAATGGCTTAAATGGAGTGATTGAAAGCTAGTCTTAATCCTCTAGGAATTGGTTTCCATTTCTTCTTTAATGGCTTTCTTCCTTTGATTGGAACCAAGTCTTAATCATTAAGGAATTGGATTCTCTTTCTCTTTTAATGGCTTAAATGGAGTGATTGAAAGCTAGTCTTAATCCTCTAGGAATTGGTTTCCATTTCTTCTTTAATGGCTTTCTTCCTTTGATTGGAACCAAGTCTTAATCATTAAGGAATTGGATTCTCTTTCTCTTTTAATGGCTTAAATGGAGTGATTGAAAGCTAGTCTTAATCATCAAAGAATTGGTTTCCATTTCTTCTTTATTGGCTTTGTTCCTTTGATTGGAACCAAGTCTTAATCATTAAGGAATTGGATTCTCTTTCTCTTTTAATGTCTTAAATGGAGTGATTGAAAGTTAGTCTTAATCATCTAGGAATTGGTTTCCATTTCTTCTTTAATGGCTTTCTTCCTTTGATTGGAGCCAAGTCTTAATCATTAAGGAATTGGATTCTCTTTCTCTTTCAATGGCTTAAATGGAATGATTGAATGCTAGTCTTAATCCTCTAGGAATTGGTTTCCATTTCTTCTTTAATGGCTTTCTTCCTTTGATTGGAGCCAAGTCTTAATCATTAAGGAATTGGATTCTCTTTCTCTTTTAATGGCTTCAATGGAGTGATTGAAAGCTAGTCTTAATCCTCTAAGAATTGGTGTCCATTTCTTCTTTAATGGCTTTCTTCCTTTGATTGGAACCAAGTCTTAATCATTAAGGAATTGCATTCTCTTTCTCTTTTAGTGGCTTCCATGGAGTGATTGAAAGCTAGTCTTAATCCTCTAGGAATTGGTTTCCATTTCTTCTTTAATGGCTTTTTCCTTTGATTGCAAGCAAGTCTTAATCATTAAGGAATTGGATTTTCTTTCTCTTTTAATAGCTTCCATGGAGTGATTGAAAGCTAGTCTTAATCCTCTAGGAATTGGTTTCCATTTCTTCTTTAATGGATTTCTTCCTTTGATTGGAACCAAGTCTTAATCATTAAGGAATTGGATTCTCTTTCTCTTTTAATGGCTTCAATGGAGTGATTGAAAGCTAGTCTTAATCCTCTAGGAATTGGTTTCCATTTCTTCTTTAATGGCTTTCTTCCTTTGATTCGAACCAAGTCTTAATCATTAAGGAATTGGATTCTCTTTCTCTTTTAATGGCTTAAATGGAGTGATTGAAAGCTAGTCTTAATCATCAAAGAATTGGTTTCCATTTCTTCTTTAATGGCTTTGTTCCTTTGATTGGAACCAAGTCTTAATCATTAAGGAATTGGATTCTCTTTCTCTTTTAATGGCTTAAATGGAGTGATTGAAAACTAGTCTTAATCCTCTAGGAATTGGTTTCCATTTCTTCTTTAATGGCTTTCTTCCTTTGATTGGAACCAAGTCTTAATCATTAAGGAATTGGATTCTCTTTCTCTTTTAATGTCTTAAATGGAGTGATTGAAAGCTAGTCTTAATCCTCTAGGAATTGGTTTCCATTTCTTCTTTAATGGCTTTCTTCCTTTGATTGGAACCAAGTCTTAATCATTAAGGAATTGGATTCTCTTTCTCTTCTAATGGCTTAAATGGAGTGATTGAAAGCTAGTCTTAATCCTCTAGGAATTGGTTTCCATTTCTTCTTTAATGGCTTTCTTCCTTTGATTGGAACCAAGTCTTAATCATTAAGGAATTGGATTCTCTTTATCTTTTAATGGCTTTCATGGAGTGATTGAAAGCTAGTCTTAATCCTCTACGAATTGGTTTCCATTTCTTCTTTAATGGCTTTCTTCCTTTGATTGGAACCAAGTCTTAATCATTAAGGAATTGGATTCTCTTTCTCTTTTAATGGCTGAAATGGAGTGATTGAAAGCTAGTCTTAATCATCAAGTTATTGGTTTCCATTTCTTCTTTAATGGCTTTCTTCCTTTGATTGGAACCAAGTCCTAATCATTAAGGAATTGGATTCTCTTTCTCTTTTAATGGCTTAAATGGAGTGATTGAAAGCTAGTCTTAATCCTCTAGGAATTGGTTTCCATTTCTTCTTTAATGGCTTTCTTCCTTTGAT
The DNA here is from genome assembly GCA_031439585.1 of Pterocarpus macrocarpus. Lineage (NCBI taxonomy): Eukaryota > Viridiplantae > Streptophyta > Magnoliopsida > Fabales > Fabaceae > Pterocarpus > Pterocarpus macrocarpus. The sequence goes on along the minus strand of CM062519.1, from coordinate 39,794,729 downwards.
TGGAACCAAGTCTTAATCATTAAGGAATTGGATTCTCTTTCTCTTTTAATGGCTTAAATGGAGTGATTGAAAGCTAGTCTTAATCCTCTAGGAATTGGTTTCCATTTCTTCTTTAATGGCTTTCTTCCTTTGATTGGAACCAAGTCTTAATCATTAAGGAATTGGATTCTCTTTCTCTTTTAATGGCTTAAATGGAATGATTCAAAGCTAGTCTTAATCATCAAGGTATTGGTTTCCATTTCTTCTTTAACGGCTTTCTTCCTTTGATTGGAACCAAGTCTTAATCATTAAGGAATTGGATTCTCTTTCTCTTTTAATGGCTTAAATGGAGTGATTGAATGCTAGTCTTAATCCTCAAGGCATTGGTTTCCATTTCTTCTTTAATGGCTTTCTTCCTTTGATTGGAACCAAGTCTTAATCATTAAGGAATTGGATTCTCTTTCTCTTTTAATGGCTTAAATGGAGTGATTGAAAGCTAGTCTTAATCCTCTAGGAATTGGTTTCCATTTCTTCTTTAATGGCTTTCTTCCTTTGATTGGAACCAAGTCTTAATCATTAAGGAATTGGATTCTCTTTCTCTTGTAACGGCTTAAATGGAGTGATTGAAAGCTAGTCTTAATCATCAAGGAATTGGTTTCCATTTCTTCTTTAATGGCTTTCTTCCTTTGATTGGAACCAAGTCTTAATCATTAAGGAATTGGATTCTCTTTCTCTTTTAATGGCTTAAATGGAGTGATTGAAAGCTAGTCTTAATCCTCTAGGAATTGGTTTCCATTTCTTCTTTAATGGCTTTCTTCCTTTGATTGGAACCAAGTCTTAATCATTAAGGAATTGGATTCTCTTTCTCTTTGAATGGCTTGAATGGAGTGATTGAAAGCTAGTCTTAATCCTCTAGGAATTGGTTTCCATTTCTTCTTTAATGGCTTTCTTCCTTTGATTGGAACCAAGTCTTAATCATTAAGGAATTGGATTCTCTTTCTCTTTTAATGGCAGAAATGGAGTGATTGAAAGCTAGTCTTAATCATCAAAGAATTGGTTTCAATTTCTTCATTAACGGCTTTCTTCCTTTGATTGGAACCAAGTCTTAATCATTAAGGAATTGGATTCTCTTTCTCTTTTAATGGCTTCAATGGAGTGATTGAAAGCTAGTCTTAATCCTCTAAGGATTGGTTTCCATTTCTTCTTTAATGGCTTTCTTCCTTTGATTGGAACCAAGTCTTAATCATTAAGGAATTGGATTCTCTTTCTCTTTTAATGGCTTAAATGGAATGATTGAAAGCTAGTCTTAATCCTCAAGGAATTGGTTTCCATTTCTTCTTTAATGGCTTTCTTCCTTTGATTGGAACCAAGTCTTAATCATTAAGGAATTGGATTCTCTTTCTCTTTTAATGGCTTAAATGGAGTGATTGAAAGCTAGTCTTAATCCTCTAGGAATTGGTTTCCATTTCTTCTTTAATGGCTTTCTTCCTTTGATTGGAACCAAGTCTAATTCATTAAGGAATTGGATTCTCGTTCTCTTTTAATGGCTTAAATGGAGTGATTGAAAGCTAGTCTTAATTATCAAGAATTGGTTTCCATTTCTTCTTTAATGGCTTTCTTCCTTTGATTGGAACCAAGTCTTAATCATTAAGGAATTGGATTTTCTTTCTCTTTTAATGGCTTCAATGGAGTGATTGAAAGCTAGTCTTAATCCTCTAGGAATTGGTTTCCATTTCTTCTTTAATGGCTTTCTTCCTTTGATTGGAACCAAGTCTTAATCATTAAGGAATTGGATTCTCTTTCTCTTTTAATGGCTTAAATGGAGTGATTGAAAGCTAGTCTTAATCCTCAAAGAATTGGTTTCCATTCCTTCTTTAATGGCTTTCTTCCTTTGATTGGAACCAAGTCTAATTCATTAAGGAATTGGATTCTCTTTCTCTTTTAATGGCTGAAATGATGTGATTGAAAGCTAGTCTTAATCATCAAAGAATTGGTTTCCATTTCCTCTTTAACGGCTTTCTTCCTTTGATTGGAACCAAGTCTTAATCATTAAGGAATTGGATTTTCTTTCTCTTTTAATGGCTTCAATGGAGTGATTGAAAGCTAGTCTTAATCCTCTAGGAATTGGTTTCCATTTCTTCTTTAATGGCTTTCTTCCTTTGATTGGAACCAAGTCTTAATCATTAAGGAATTGGATTTTCTTTCTCTTTTAATGGCTTCAATGGAGTGATTGAAAGCTAGTCTTAATCCTCTAGGAATTGGTTTCCATTTCTTCTTTAATGGCTTTCTTCCTTTGATTGCAAGCAAGTCTTTATCATTTAGGAATTGGATTCTCTTTCTCTTTTAAAGGCTTAAATGGAATGATTGAATGCTAGTCCTAATCATCAAAGAATTGGTTTCCATTTCTTCTTTAACGGCTTTCTTCCGTTGATTGGAACCAAGTCTTAATCATTAAGGAATTGGATTTTCTTTCTCTTTTAATGGCTTCAATGGAGTGATTGAAAGCTAGTCTTAATCATCAAAGAATTGGTTTCCATTTCTTCTTTAATGGCTTTCTTCCTTTGATTGGAACCAAGTCTTAATCATTAAGGAATTGGATTCTCTTTCTCTTTTAATGGCTTAAATGGAATGATTGAAAGCTAGTCTTAATCATCAAAGAATTGGTTTCCATTTCTTCTTTAACGGCTTTCTTCCTTTGATTGGAACCAAGTCTTAATCATTAAGGAATTGGATTCTCTTTCTCTTTTAATGGCTTAAATGGAGTGATTGAAAGCTACTCTTAATCCTCTAGGAATTGGTTTCCATTTCTTCTTTAATGGCTTTCTTCCTTTGATTGGAACCAAGTCTTAATCATTAAGGAATTGGATTCTCTTTCTCTTTTAATGGCTTCCATGGAGTGATTGAAAGCTAGTCTTAATCCTCTAGGAATTGGTTTCCATTTCTTCTTTAATGGCAATCTTCCTTTGATTGGAAGCAAGTTGTAATCATTATGGAATTGGATTTTCTTTCTCTTTTAATGGCTTAAATGGAGTGATTGAAAGCTAGTCTTAATCATCAAAGAATTGGTTTCCATTCCTTCTGTAATGGCTTTCTTCCTTTGATTGGAACCAAATCTTAATCATTAAGGAATTGGATTCTCTTTCTCTTTTAATGGCTTAAATGGAGTGATTGATAGCTAGTCTTAATCCTCTAGGAATTGGTTTCCATTCCTTCTTTAATGGCTTTCTTCCTTTGATTGGAACCAAATCTTAATCATTAAGGAATTGGATTCTCTTTCTCTTTTAATGGCTTAAATGGAGTGATTGAAAGCTAGTCTTAATCATCAAAGAATTGGTTTCCATGTCTTCTTTAATGGCTTTCTTCCTTTGATTGGAACTAAGTCTTAATCATTAAGGAATTGGAATCTCCTTCTCTTTTAATGGCTGAAATGGAGTGATTGAAAGCTAGTCTTAATCATCAAGGAATTGGTTTCCATTTCTTCTTTAATGGCTTTCTTCCTTTGATTGGAACCAAGTCTTAATCATTAAGGAATTGGATTCTCTTTCTCTTTGAATGGCTTGAATGGAGTGATTGAAAGCTAGTCTTAATCCTCAAGGAATTGGTTTCCATTTCGTCTTTAATGGCTTTCTTCCTTTGATTGGAACCAAGTCTTAATCATTAAGGAATTGGATTCTCTTTCTCTTTTAATGGCTTAAATGGAGTGATCGAAGGCTAGTCTTAATCCTCAAAGAATTGGTTTCCATTTCTTCTTTAATGGCTTTCTTCCTTTGATTGGAACCAAGTCTTAATCATTAAGGAATTGGATTCTCTTTCCCTTTTAATGGCTTAAATGGAATGATTGAAAGCTAGTCTTAATCATCAAAGAATTGGTTTCCATTTCTTCTTTAATGGCTTTCTTCCTTTGATTGGAACCAAGTCTTAATCATTAAGGAATTGGATTTTCTTTCTCTTTTAATGGCTTCAATGGAGTGATTGAAAGCTAGTCTCAATCATCTAGGAATTGGTTTCCATTTCTTCTTTAATGGCTTTCTTCCTTTGATTGGAACCAAGTCTTAATCATTAAGGAATTGGATTCTCTTTCTCTTTGAATGGCTTGAATGGAGTGATTGAAAGCTAGTCTTAATCCTCTAGGAATTGGTTTCCATTTCTTCTTTAATGGCTCTCTTCCTTTGATTGGAAGCAAGTCATAATCATTAAGGAATTGGATTCTCTTTCTCTTTTAATGGCTTAAACGGAATGATTGAATGCTAGTCTTAATCCTCTAGGAATTGGTTTCCATTTCTTCTTTAATGGCTTTCTTCCTTTGATTGGAACCAAGTCTTAATCATTAAGGAATTGGATTTTCTTTCTCTTTTAATGGCTTCAATGGAGTGATTGAAAGCTAGTCTCAATCATCTAGGAATTGGTTTCCATTTCTTCTTTAATGGCTTTCTTCCTTTGATTGGAAGCAAGTCTTAATCATTAAGGAATTGGATTCTCTTTCTCTTTTTATGGCTTAAATGGAATGATTGAAAGCTAGTCTTAATCATCTAGGAATTGGTTTCCATTTCTTCTTTAATGGCTTTCTTCCTTTGATTGGAACCAAGTCTTAATCATTAAGGAATTGGATTCTCTTTCTCTTTTAATGGCTTAAATGGAATGATTGAAAGCTAGTCTTAATCATCAAAGAATTGGTTTCCATTTCTTCTTTAATGGATTTCTTCCTTTGATTGGAACCAAGTCTTAATCATTAAGGAATTGGATTCTCTTTCTCTTTTAATGGCTTAAATGGAGTGATTGAAAGCTAGTCTTAATCCTCTAGGAATTGGTTTCCATTTCTTCTTTAATGGCTTTCTTCCTTTGATTGGAACCAAGTCTTAATCATTAAGGAATTGGATTCTCTTTCTCTTTTAATGGCTTAAATGGAGTGATTGAAAGCTAGTCTTAATCATCAAAGAATTCGTTTCCATATCTTCTTTAACGGCTTTCTTCCTTTGATTGGAACCAAGTCTTAATCATTAAGGAATTGGATTTTCTTTCTCTTTTTATGGCTTCAATGGAGTGATTGAAAGCTAGTCTTAATCCTCTAGGAATTGGTTTCCATTTCTTCTTTAATGGCTTTCTTCCTTTGATTGGAACCAAGTCTTAATCATTAAGGAACAGGATTCTCTTTCTCTTTTAATGGCTTAAATGGAGTGATTGAAAGCTAGTCTTAATCATCAAAGAATTGGTTTCCATTTCTTCTTTAACGGCTTTCTTCCTTTGATTGGAACCAAGTCTTAATCATTAAGGAATTGGATTTTCTTTCTCTTTTAATGGCTTCAATGGAGTGATTGAAAGCTAGTCTTAATCCTCTAGGAATTGGTTTCCATTTCTTCTTTAATGGCTTTCTTCCTTTGATTGGAACCAAGTCTTAATCATTAAGGAATTGGATTCTCTTTCTCTTTTAATGGCTTAAATGGAGTGATTGAAAGCTAGTCTTAATCATCAAAGAATTGGTTTCCATTTCTTCTTTAATGGCTTTCTTCCTTTGATTGGAACCAAGTCTTAATCATTAAGGAATTGGATTCTCTTTCTCTTTTAATGGCTTAAATGGAGTGATTGAAAGCTAGTCTTAATCCTCAAAGAATTGGTTTCCATTTCTTCTTTAATGGCTTTCTTCCTTTGATTGGAACCAAGTCTTAATCATTAAGGAATTGGATTCTCTTTCTCTTTTAATGGCTTAAATGGAGTGATTGAAAGCTAGTCTTAATCATCAAAGAATTGGTTTCCATTTCTTCTTTAATGGCTTTCTTCCTTTGATTGGAACCAAGTCTTAATCATTAAGGAATTGGATTCTCTTTCTCTTTTAATGGCTTAAATGGAGTGATTGAAAGCTAGTCTTAATCCTCAAGGAATTGGTTTCATTTCTTCTTTAATGGCTTTCTTCCTTTGATTGGAACCAAGTCTTAATCATTAAGGAATTGGATTCTCTTTCTCTTTTAATGGCTTAAATGGAATGATTGAAAGCTAGTCTTAATCATCAAGGAATTGGTTTCCATTTCTTCTTTAATGGCTTTCTTCCTTTAATTGGAACCAAGTCTTAATCATTAAGGAATTGGATTTTCTTTCTCTTTTAATGGCTTCAATGGAGTGATTGAAAGCTAGTCTTAATCCTCTAGGAATTGGTTTCCATTTCTTCTTTAATGGCTTTTTTCCTTTGATTGGAACCAAGTCTTAATCATTAAGGAATTGGATTCTCTTTCTCTTTTAATGGCTTTAATGGAGTGATTGAAAGCTAGTCTTAATCCTCAAGGAATTGGTTTCCATTTCTTCTTTAATGGCTTTCTTCCTATGATTGGAACCAAGTCTTAATCATTAAGGAATTGGATTCTCTTTCTCTTTTAATGGCTTCAATGGAGTGATTGAAAGCTAGTCTTAATCCTCTAGGAATTGGTTTCCATTTCTTCTTTAATGGCTTTCTTCCTTTGATTGGAACCAAGTCTTAATCATTAAGGAATTGGATTCTCTTTCTCTTTTAATGGCTTCAATGGAGTGATTGAAACCTAGTCTTAATCCTCAAGGAGTTGGTTTCCATTTCTCCTTTAATGGCTTTCTTCCTTTGATTGGAACCAAGTCTTTATCATTAAGGAATTGGATTCTCTTTCTCTTTTAATGGCTTGAATGGAGTGATTGAAAGCTAATCTTAATCCTCTAGGAATTGGTTTCCATTTCTTCTTTAATGGCTTTCTTCCTTTGATTGGAACCAAGTCTTAATCATTAAGGAATTGGATTCTCCTTCTCTTTTAATGGCTTAAATGGAGTGATTGAAAGCTAGTCTTAATCCTCTAGGAATTGGTTTCCATTTCTTCTTTAATGGCTTTCTTCCTTTGATTGGAACCAAGTCTTAATCCTTAAGGAATTGCATTCTCTTTCTCTTTTAATGGATTAAATGGAATGATTGAAAGCTAGTCTTAATCCTCTAGGAATTGGTTTCCATTTCTTCTTTAATGGCTTTCTTCCTTTGATTGGAACCAAGTCTTAATCATTAAGGAATTGGATTCTCTTTCTCTTTTAATGGCTTCCATGGAGTGATTAAAAGCTAGTCTTCATCCTCTAAGAATTGGTTTCCATTTCTTCTTTAATGGCTTTCTTCCTTTGATTGGAACCAAGTCTTAATCATTAAGGAATTGGATTATCTTTCTCTTTTAATGGCCGAAATGGAGTGATTGAAAGCTAGTCTTAATCAACAAAGAATTGGTTTCCATTACTTCTTTAATGGCTTTCTTCCTTTGATTGGAACCAAGTCTTAATCATTAAGGAATTGGATTCTCTTTCTCTTTTAATGGCTTAAATGGAATGATTGAAAGCTAGTCTTAATCCTCAAGGAATTGGTTTCCATTTCTTCTTTAATGGCTTTCTTCCTTTGATTGGAACCAAGTCTTAATCATTAAGGAATTGGATTCCCTTTCTCTTTTAATGGCTTAAATGGAATGATTGAAAGCTAGTCTTAATCATCAAAGAATTGGTTTCCATTTCTTCTTTAATGGCTTTCTTCCTTTGATTGGAACCAAGTCTTAATCATTAAGGAATTAGATTCTCTTTCTCTTTTAATGGCTTAAATGGAGTGATTGAAAGCTAGTCTTAATCCTCTAGGAATTGGTTTCCATTTCTTCTTTAATGGCTTTCTTCCTTTGATTGGAACCAAGTCTTAATCATTAAGGAATTGGATTCTCTTTCTCTTTTAATGGCTTAAATGGAATGATTGAAAGCTAGTCTTAATCATCAAGGAATTGCTTTCCATTTCTTCTTTAATGGCTTTCTTCCTTTGATTGGAACCAAGTCTTAATCATTAAGGAATTGGATTCTCTTTCTCTTTTAATGGCTTAAATGGAATGATTGAAAGCTAGTCTTAATCATCTAGGAATTGGTTTCCATTTCTTCTTTAATGGCTTTCTTCCTTTGATTGGAACCAAGTCTTAATCATTAAGGAATTGGATTCTCTTTCTCTTTTAATGGCTTCCATGGAGTGATTGAAAGCTAGTCTTAATCCTCTAGGAATTGGTTTCCATTTCTTCTTTAATGGCTTTCTTCCTTTGATTGGAACCAAGTCTTAATCATTAAGGAATTGGATTCTCTTTCTCTTTTAATGGCTTAAATGGAATGATTGAAAGCTAGTCTTAATCATCAAGGAATTGGTTTCCATTTCTTCTTTAATGGCTTTCATCCGTTGATTGGAACCAAGTCTTAATCATTAAGGAATTGGATTCTCTTTCTCTTTTAATGGCTTCCATGGAGTGATTGAAAGCTAGTCTTAATCATCTAGGAATTGGTTTCCATTTCTTCTTTAATGGCTTTCTTCCTTTGATTGGAACCAAGTCTTAATCATTAAGGAATTGGATTCTCTTTCTCTTTTAATGGCTTAAATGGAGTGATTGAAAGCTAGTCTTAATCCTCAAAGGAATCGGTTTCCATTTCTTCTTTAATGGCTTTCTTCCTTTGATTGGAACCAAGTCTTAATCATTAAGGAATTGGATTCTCTTTCTCTTTTAATGGCTTAAATGGAGTGATTGAAAGCTTGTCTTAATCCTCTAGGAATTGGTTTCCATTTCTTCTTTAATGGCTTTCTTCCTTTGATTGGAACCAAGTCTTAATCATTAAGGAATTGGATTCTCTTTCTCTTTTAATGGCTTAAATGGAATGATTGAAAGCTAGTCTTAATCCTCAAGGAATTGGTTTCCATTTCTTCTTTAATGGCTTTCTTCCTTTGATTGGAATGAAGTGTCAATCATTAAGGAATTGGATTCTCTTTCTCTTTTAATGGCTTATATGGAGTGATTGAAAGCTAGTCTTAATCCTCAAGAAGTGGTTTCCATTTCTTCTTTAATGGCTTTCTTCCTATGATTGGAACCAAGTCTTAATCATTAAGGAATTGGATTCTCTTTCTCTTTTAATGGCTTAAATGGAATGATTGAATGCTAGTCTTAATCATCAAGGAATTGGTTTCCATTTCTTCTTTAATGGCTTTCTTCCTATGATTGGAACCAAGTCTTAATCATTAAGGAATTGGATTCTCTTTCTCTTTTAATGGCTTAAATGGAATGATTGAAAGCTAGTCTTAATCCTCAAGAATTGGTTTCCATTTCTTCTTTAATGGCTTTCTTCCTTTGATTGGAACCAAGTCTTAATCATTAAGGAATTGGATTCTCTTTCTCTTTTAATGGCTTAAATGGAGTGATTGAAAGCTAGTCTTAATCCTCTAAGGAATTGGTTTCCATTTCTTCTTTAATGGCTTTCTTCCTTTGATTGGAACCAAGTCTTAATCATTAAGGAATTGGATTCTCTTTCTCTTTTAATGGCTTAAATGGAGTGATTGAAAGCTAGTCTTAATCCTCAAGGAATTGGTTTCCATTTCTTCTTTAATGGCTTTCTTCCTTTGATTGGAACCAAGTCTTAATCATTAAGGAATTGGATTCTCTTTCTCTTTTAATGGCTTAAATGGAATGATTGAAAGCTAGTCTTAATCCTCAAGGAATTGGTTTCCATTTCTTCTTTAATGGCTTTCTTCCTTTGATTGGAAACAAGTCTTAATCATTAAGGAATTGGATTTTCTTTCTCTTTTAATGGCTTCAATGGAGTGATTGAAAGCTAGTCTTAATCCTCTAGGAATTGGTTTCCATTTCTTCTTTAATGGCTTTCTTCCTTTGATTGGAACCAAGTCTTAATCATTAAGGAATTGGATTCTCTTTCTCTTTTAATGGCTTAAATGGAGTGATTGAAAACTAGTCTTAATCCTCTAGGAATTGGTTTCCATTTCTTCTTTAATGGCTTTCTTCCTTTGATTGGAACCAAGTCTTAATCATTAAGGAATTGGATTCTCTTTCTCTTTTAATGGCTTAAATGGAGTGATTGAAAGCTAGTCTTAATCATCAAAGAATTGGTTTCCATTTATTCTTTAACGGCTTTCTTCCTTTGATTGGAAACAAGTCTTAATCATTAAGGAATTGGATTCTCTTTCTCTTTTAGTGGCTTAAATGGAGTGATTGAAAGCTAGTCTTAATCCTCCAGGAATTGGTTTCCATTTCTTCTTTAATGGCTTTCTTCCTTTGATTGGAACCAAGTCTTAATCATTAAGGAACAGGATTCTCTTTCTCTTTTAATGGCTTAAATGGAGTGATTGAAAGCTAGTCTTAATCCTCTAGGAATTGGTTTCCATTTCTTCTTTAATGGCTTTCTTCCTTTGATTGGAACCAAGTCTTAATCATTAAGGAATTGGATTCTCTTTCTCTTTGAATGGCTTGAATGGAGTGATTGAAAGCTAGTCTTAATCATCAAAGAATTGGTTTCCATTTCTTCTTTAACGGCTTTCTTCCTTTGATTGGAACCAAGTCTTAATCATTAAGGAATTGGATTCTCTTTCTCTTTTAATGGCTTAAATGGAGTGATTGAAAGCTAGTCTTAATCATCAAGGAATTGGTTTCCATTTCTTCTTTAATGGCTTTCTTCCTTTGTTTGGAACCAAGTCTTAATCATTAAGGAATTGGATTCTCTTTCTCTTTTAATGGCTTAAATGGAGTGATTGAAAGCTAGTCTTAATCATCAAGGAATTGGTTTCCATTTCTTCTTTAATGGCTTTCTTGCTTTGATTGGAACCAAGTCTTAATCATTAAGGAATTTGATTCTCTTTCTCTTTTAATGGCTTAAATGGAGTGATTGAAAGCTAGTCTTAATCCTCTAGGAATTGGTTTCCATTTCTTCTTTAATGGCTTTCTTCCTTTGATTGGAACCAAGTCTTAATCATTAAGGAATTGGATTCTCTTTCTCTTTTAATGGCTTAAATGGAATGATTGAAAGCTAGTCTTAATCCTCAAAGAATTGGTTTCCATTTCTTCTTTAATGGCTTTCTTCCTTTGATTGGAACCAAGTCTTAATCATTAAGGAATTGGATTCTCTTTCTCTTTTAATGGCTTAAATGGAGTGATTGAAAGCTAGTCTCAATCCTCAAGGAATTGGTTTCCATTTCTTCTTTAATGGCTTTCTTCCTTTGATTGGAACCAAGTCTTAATCATTAAGGAATTGGATTCTCTTTCTCTTTTAATGGCTAAAATGGAATGATTGAAAGCTAGTCTTAATCATCAAAGAATTGGTTTCCATTTCTTCTTTAATGGCTTTGTTCCTTTGATTGGAACCAAGTCTTAATCATTAAGGAATTGGATTCTCTTTCTCTTTTAATGGCTTAAATGGAGTGATTGAAAACTAGTCTTAATCCTCTAGGAATTGGTTTCCATTTCTTCTTTAATGGCTTTCTTCCTTTGATTCGAACCAAGTCTTAATCATTAAGGAATTGGATTCTCTTTCTCTTTTAATGGCTTAAATGGAGTGATTGAAAGCAAGTCTTAATCCTCAGGGAATTGGTTTCCATTTCTTCTTTAATGGCTTTCTTCCTTTGATTCGAACCAAGTCTTAATCATTAAGGAATTGGATTCTCTTTCTCTTTTAATGACTTAAATGGAGTGATTGAAAACTAGTCTTAATCCTTAAGGAATTGGTTTCCATTTCTTCTTTAATGGCTTTCTTCCTTTGATTGGAACCAAGTCTTAATCATTAAGGAATTGGATTCTCTTTCTCTTTTAATGGTTTAAATGGGGTGATTGAAAGCTAGTCTTAAACCTCAAGGAATTGGATTCTATTTCTTCTTTATTGGCTTTCTTCCTTTGGTTGGAAGCAAGTCTAAATCATTAAGGAATTGGATTCTCTTTCTCTTTTAATAGCTTAAATGGAATGATTGAAAGCTAGTCTTAATCATCAAAGAATTGGTTTCCATTTCTTCTTTAATGGCTTTCTTCCTTTGATTGGAACCAAGTCTTAATCATTAAGGAATTGGATTCTCTTTCTCTTTTAATGGCTTAAATGGAATGATTGAAAGCTAGTCTTAATCCTCAAGAATTGGTTTCCATTTCTTCTTTAATGGCTTTGTTCCTTTGATTGGAACCAAGTCTTAATCATTAAGGAATTGGATTCTCTTCCTCTTGTAATGGCTTAAATGGAGTGATTGAAAGCTAGTCTTAATCATCAAAGAATTGGTTGCCATTTCTTCTTTAACGGCTTTCTTCCTTTGATTGGAACCAAGTCTTAATCATTAAGGAATTGGATTTTCTTTCTCTTTTAATGGCTTCAATGGAGTGATTGAATGCTAGTCTTAAACCTCTACCAATTGGTTTCCATTTCTTCTTTAATGGCTTTCTTCCTTTGATTGGAACCAAGTCTTAATCATTAAGGAATTGGATTCTCTTTCTCTTTTAATGGCTGAAATGGAATGATTGAATGCTAGTTTTAATCATCAAAGAATTGGTTTCCATTTCTTCTTTAACGGCTTTCTTCCTTTGATTGGAACCAAGTCTTAATCATTAAGGAATTGGATTCTCTTTCTCTTTTAATGGCTTCCATGGAGTGATTGAAAGCTAGTCTTAATCCTCAAGGAATTGGTTTCCATTTCTTCTTTAATGGCTTTCTTCCTCTGATTGGAACCAAGTCTTAATCATTAAGGAACAGGATTCTCTTTCTCTTTGAATGGCTTGAATGGAGTGATTGAAAGCTAGTCTTAATCCTCTAGGAATTGGTTTCCATTTCTTCTTTAATGGCTTTCTTCCTTTGATTGGAACCAAGTCTTAATCATTAAGGAATTGGATTCTCTTTCTCTTTTAATGGCTTAAATGGAGTGATTGAAAGCTAGTCTTAATCATCAAAGAATTGGTTTCCATTTCTTCTTTAACGGCTTTCTTGCTTTGATTCGAACCAAGTCTTAATCATTAAGGAGTTGGATTCTCTTTCTCTTTTAATGGCTTAAATGGAATGATTGAAAGCTAGTCAGAATCATCTAGGAATTGGTTTCCATTTCTTCTTTAATGGCTTTCTTCCTTTGATTGGAACCAAGTCTTAATCATTAAGGTATTGGATTCTCTTTCTCTTTGAATGGCTTGAATGGAGTGGCTGATTGAAAGCTAGTCTTAATCCTCTAGGAATTGGTTTCCATTTCTTCTTTAATGGCTTTCTTCCTTTGATTGGAACCAAGTCTTAATCATTAAGGAATTGGATTCTCTTTCTCTTTTAACAGCTTAAATGGAATGAATGAAAGCTAGTCTTAATCCTCAAGGAATTGGTTTCCATTTCTTCTTTAATGGATTTTTTCCTTTGATTGGAACAAAGTCTAAATCGTTAAGGAATTGGATTCTCTTTCTCTTTTAATGGCTTCAATGGAGTGATTGAAAGCTAGTCTTAATCCTCAAAGAATTGGTTTCCATTTCTTCTTTAATGGCTTTCTTCCTTTGATTGGAACCAAGTCTTAATCATTAAGGAATTGGATTCTCTTTCTCTTTTAATGGCTTAAATGGAATGATTGAAAGCTAGTCTTAATCATCAAGAATTGGTTTCCATTTCTTCTTTAATGGCTTTCTTCCTTTGATTGGAACCAAGTCTTAATCATTAAGGAATTGGATTTTCTTTCTCTTTTAATGGCTTCAATGGAGTGATTGAAAGCTAGTCTTAATCCTCTAGGAATTGTTTTCCATTTCTTCTTTAATGGCTTTCTTCCTTTGATTGGAACCAAGTCTTAATCATTAAGGAATTGGATTTTCTTTCTCTTTTAATGGCTTCAATGGAGTGATTGAAAGCTAGTCTTAATCATCAAGGAATTGGTTTCCATTTCTTCTTTAACGGCTTTCTTCCTTTGATTGGAACCAAGTCTTAATCATTAAGGAACTGGATTCTCTTTCTCTTTCAATGGTTTAAATGGAATGATTGAATGCTAGTCTTAATCATCAAAGAATTGGTTTCCATTTCTTCTTTAACGGCTTTCTTCCTTTGATTGGAACCAAGTCTTAATCATTCAGGAATTGGATTCTCTTTCTTTTTAAT
>CM062519.1:39736267-39780378 GCA_031439585.1 Pterocarpus macrocarpus | reverse complement strand
AGAAAGAAACCAATGAAAACCAATTCATTAATGATTAAGACTTGCTTCCAATCAAAGGAAGAAAGCCATTAAAGAAGAAATAAAGAAGAAACCAATTCCACTCTTGAGGATTAAGACTAGCAATCATTAATTTAAGCCATTAAAAGAGAAAGAGAATCCAATTCCTTAATGATTAAGACTTGGTTCCAATCAAAGGAAGAAAGCCATTAAAGAAGAAATGGAAACCAATTCCTAGAGGATTAAGACTAGCTTTCAATCACTCCATTGAAGCCATTAAAAGAGAAAGAAAATCCAATTCCTTAATAATTAAGACTTGGTTCCAATCAGTGGAAGAAAGCCATTAAAGAAGAAATGGACACCAATTCTTAGAGGATTAAGACTAGCTTTCAATCACTCCATTGAAGCCATTAAAAGAGAAAGAAAATCCAATTCCTTAATGATTAAGACTTGGTTCCAATCAAAGGAAGAAAGCCATTAAAGAAGAAATGGAAACCAATTCTTTGATGATTAAGACTAGGATTCAATCATTCCATTTAAGCCATTGAAAGAGAAAGAGAATCCAATTCCTTAATGATTAAGACTTAGTTCCAATCAAAGGAAGAAAGCCATTAAAGAAGAAATGGAAACCAATTCCTAGAGGATTAAGACTAGCTTTCAATCACTCCATTGAAGCCATTAAAAGAGAAAGAGAATCCAATTCCTTAATGATTAAGACTTGGTTCCAATCAAAGGAAGAAAGCCATTAAAGAAGAAATGGAAACCAATTCCTAGACGATTAAGACTAGCTTTCAATCACTCCATTTCAGCCATTAAAAGAGAAAGAGAATCCAATTCCTTAATGATTAAGACTTGGTTCCAATCAAAGGAAGAAAGCCGTTAAAGAAGAAATGGAAACCAATTCTTTGATGATTAAGACTAGCTTTCAATCATTCCATTTAAGCCATTAAAAGAGAAAGAGAATCCAATTCCTTAATGATTAAGACTTGGTTCCAATCAAAGGAAGAAAGCCATTAAAGAAGAAATGGAAACCAATTCCTAGAGGATTAAGACTAGCTTTCAATAACTCCATTGAAGCCATTAAATGAGAAAGAGAATCCAATTCCTTAATGATTAAGACTTGGTTCCAATCAAAGGAAGAAAGCCATTAAAGAAGAAATGGAAACCAATTCCTAGAGGATTAAGACTAGCTTTCAATCACTCCATGGAACCCATTAAAAGAGAAAGAGAATCCAATTCCTTAATGATTAAGACTTGCTTCCAATCAAAGGAAGAAAGCCATTAAAGAAGAAATGGAAACCAATTCCTAGATGATTAAGACTTGCTTCCAATCACTCCATTGAAGCCATTAAAAGAGAAAGAGAATCCAATTCCTTAATGATTAAGACTTGGTTCCAATCAAAGGAAGAAAGCCGTTAAAGAAGAAATGGAAACCAATTCTTTGATGACTAAGTCTAGCTTTCAATCACTCCATTTAAGCCATTAAAAGAGAAAGAAAATTCAATTCCTTAATGATTAAGACTTGGTTCCAATCAAAGGAAGACAGCCATTAAAGAAGAAATGGAAACCAATTCTTTGATGATTAAGACTAGCTTTGAATCATTCCATTTAAGCCATTAAAAGAGAAAGAGAATCCAATTCCTTAATGATTAAGACTTGGTTCCAATCAAAGGAAGAAAGCCATTAAAGAAGAAATGGAAACCAATTCCTAGAGGATTAAGACTAGCTTTCAAACATTCCATTTCAGCCATTAAAAGAGAAAGAGAATCCAATTCCTTAATGATTAAGACTTGGTTCCAATCAAAGGAAGAAAGCCATTAAAGAAGAAATGGTAACCAATTCCTAGAGGATTAAGACTAGCTTTCAATCACTCCTTTTAAGCCATTAAAAGAGAAAGAGAATCCAATTCCTTAATGATAAAGACTTGGTTCCAATCAAAGGAAGAAAGCCATTAAAGAAGAAATGGAAACCAATTCCTAGAGGATTAAGACTAGCTTTCAATAACTCCATTTAAGCCATTAAAAGAGAAAGAGAATCCAATTCCTTAATGATTAAGACTTGGTTCCAATCAAAGGAAGAAAGCCATTAAAGAAGAAATGGAAACCAATTCCTAGAGGATTAAGACTAGCTTTCAATCACTCCATTTAAGCCATTAAAAGAGAAAGAGACTCCAATTCCTTAATGATTAAGACTTGGTTCCAATCAAAGGAAGAAAGCCATTAAAGAAGAAATGGAAACCAATTCTTTGATGATTAAGACTAGCTTTCAATCATTCCATTTAAGCCATTAAAAGAGAAAGAGAATCCAATTCCTTAATGATTAAGACTTGGTTCCAATCAAAGGAAGAAAGCCATTAAAGAAGAAATGGAAACCAATTCTTTGAGGATTAAGACTAGCTTTCAATCACTCCATTTAAGCCATTAAAAGAGAAAGAGAATCCAATTCCTTAATGATTAAGACTTGGTTCCAATCAAAGGAAGAAAGCCATTAAAGAAGAAATGGAAACCAATTCCTTGAGGATTAAGACTAGCTTTCAATCACTCCATTTAAGCCATTAAAAGAGAAAGAGAATCCAATTCCTTAATGATTAAGACTTGGTTCCAATCAAAGGAAGAAAGCCATTAAAGAAGAAATGGAAACCAATTCCTTTGAGGATTAAGACTAGCTTTCAATCACTCTATTTAAGCCATTACAAGAGAAAGAGAATCCAATTCCTTAATGATTAAGACTTGGTTCCAATCAAAGGAAGAAAGCCATTAAAGAAGAAATGGAAACCAATTCCTAGAGGATTAAGACTAGCTTTCAATCACTCCATTTAAGCCATTAAAAGAGAAAGACAATCCAGTTCCTTAATGATTAAGACTTGGTTCCAATCAAAGGAAGAAAGCCATTAAAGAAGAAATGGAAACCAATTCCTAGAGGATTAAGACTAGCTTTCAATCATTCCATTTAAGCCATTAAAAGAGAAAGAGAATCCAATTCCTTAATGATTAAGACTTGGTTCCAATCAAAGGAAGAAAGCCATTAAAGAAGAAATGGAAACCAATTCCTAGAGGATTAAGACTAGCTTTCAATCACTCCATTTAAGCCATTAAAAGAGAAAGAGAATCCAATTCCTTAATGATTAATACTTGGTTCTAATCAAAGGATGAAAGCCATTAAAGAAGAAATGGAAACCAATTCCTAGAGGATTAAGACTAGCTTTCAATCACTCCATGGAAGCCATCAAAAGAGAAAGAGAATCCAATTCCTTAATGATTAAGACTTGGTTCCAATCAAAGGAAGAAAGCCATTAAAGAAGAAATGGAAACCAATTCCTTGAGGATTAAGACTAGCTTTCAATCATTCCATTTAAGCCATTAAAAGAGAAAGAGAATCCAATTCCTTAATGATTAAGACTTGGTTCCAATCAAAGGAAGAAAGCCATTAAAGAAGAAATGGAAACCAATTCTTTGATGGTTAAGACTAGCTTTCAATCACTCCATTTCGGCCATTAAAAGAGAAAGAGAATCCAATTCCTTAATGATTAAGACTTGGTTCCAATCAAAGGAAGAAAGCCATTAAAGAAGAAATGGAAACCAATTCCTTGATGATTAAGACTAGCTTTCAATCATTCCATTTAAGCCATTAAAAGAGAAAGAGAATCCAATTCCTTAATGATTAAGACTTGGTTCCAATCAAAGGAAGAAAGCCATTAAAGAAGAAATGGAAACCAATTCCTTGAGGATTAAGACTAGCTTTCAATCACTCCATTTAAGCCATTAAAAGAGAAAGAGAATCCAATTCCTTAATGATTAAGACTTGGTTCCAATCAAAGGAAGAAAGCCATTAAAGAAGAAATGGAAACCAATTCCTTGAGGATTAAGACTAGCTTTCAATCACTCCATTTAAGCCATTAAAAGAGAAAGAGAATCCAATTCCTTAATGATTAAGACTTGGTTCCAATCAAAGGAAGAAAGCCATTAAAGAAGAAATGGAAACCAATTCCTTGAGGATTAAGACTAGCTTTCAATCACTCCATTTAAGCCATTAAAAGAGAAAGAGAATCCAATTCCTTAATGATTAAGACTTGGTTCCAATCAAAGGAAGAAAGCCATTAAAGAAGAAATGGAAACCAATTCCTTGATGATTAAGACTAGCTTTCAATCACTCCATTTAAGCCATTAAAAGAGAAAGAGAATCCAATTCCTTAATGATTAAGACTTGGTTCCAATCAAAGGAAGAAAGCCATTAAAGAAGAAATGGAAACCAATTCCTTGAGGATTAAGACTAGCTTTCAATCACTCCATTTAAGCCATTAAAAGAGAAAGAGAATCCAATTCCTTAATGATTAAGACTTGGTTCCAATCAAAGGAAGAAAGCCATTAAAGAAGAAATGGAAACCAATTCCTTGATGATTAAGACTAGCTTTCAATCACTCCATTTAAGCCATTAAAAGAGAAAGAGAATCCAATTCCTTAATGATTAAGACTTGGTTCCAATCAAAGGAAGAAAGCCATTAAAGAAGAAATGGAAACCAATTCTTTGAGGATTAAGACTAGCTTTCAATCACTCCATTTAAGCCATTAAAAGAGAAAGAGAATCCAATTCCTTAATGATTAAGACTTGGTTCCAATCAAAGGAAGAAAGCCATTAAAGAAGAAATGGAAACCAATTCCTTGATGATTAAGACTAGCTTTCAATCACTCCATTTAAGCCATTAAAAGAGAAAGAGAATCCAATTCCTTAATGATTAAGACTTGGTTCCAATCAAAGGAAGAAAGCCATTAAAGAAGAAATGGAAACCAATTCCTTGATGATTAAGACTAGCTTTCAATCACTCTATTTTAGCCATTCAAAGTGAAAGAGAATCCATTTCCTTAATGATTAAGACTTGGTTCCACTCAAAGGAAGAAAGCCATTAAAGAAGAAATGGAAACCAATTCTTTGATGATTAAGACTAGCTTTCAATCACTCCATTTAAGCCATTAAAAGAGAAAGAGAATCCAATTCCTTAATGATTAAGACTTGGTTCCAATCAAAGGAAGAAAGCCATTAAAGAAGAAATGGAAACCAATTCCTAGAGGATTAAGACTAGCTTTCAATAACTCCATTTAAGCCATTAAAAGAGAAAGAGAATCCAATTCCTTAATGATTAAGACTTGGTTCCAATCAAAGGAAGAAAGCAATTAAAGAAGAAATGGAAACCCATTCCTTGAGGATTAAGACTAGCTTTCAATCAATCCATTTAAGCCATTAAAAGAGAAAGAGAATCCAATTCCTTAATGATTAAGACTTGGTTCCAATCAAAGGAAGGAAGCCATTAAAGAAGAAATGGAAACCAATTCTTTGATGATTAAGACTAGCTTTCAATCACTCCATTTAAGCCATTAAAAGAGAAAGAGAATCCAATTCCTTAATGATTAAGACTTGGTTCCAATCAAAGGAAGAAAGCCATTAAAGAAGAAATGGAAACCAATTCCTAGAGGATTAAGACTAGCTTTCAATCACTCCATTTAAGCCATTAAAAGAGAAAGAGAATGCAATTCCTTAATGATTAAGACTTGGTTCCAATCAAAGGAAGAAAGCCATTAAAGAAGAAATGGAAACCAATTCCTAGAGGATTAAGACTAGCTTTCAATCACTCCATTTAAGCCATTAAAAGAGAAAGAGAATCCAATTCCTTAATGATAAAGACTTGGTTCCAATCAAAGGAAGAATGCCATTAAAGAAGAAATGGAAACCAATTCTTTGATGATTAAGACTAGCTTTCAATCACTCCATTTAAGCCATTAAAAGAGAAAGAGAATCCAATTCCTTAATGATTAAGACTTGGTTCCAATCAAAGGAAGAAAGCCATTAAAGAAGAAATGGAAACCAATTCCTAGAGGATTAAGACTAGCTTTCAATCACTCCATTTAAGCCATTAAAAGAGAAAGAGAATCCAATTCCTTAATAATAAAGACTTGGTTCCAATCAATGGAAGAAAGCCCTTAAAGAAGGAATGGAAACCAATTCATTGATGATTAAGACTAGCTTTCAATCATTCCATTTAAGCCATTAAAAGAGAAAGAGAATCCAATTCCTTAATGATTAAGACTTGGTTCCAATCAAAGGAAGAAAGCCATTAAAGAAGAAATGGAATCCAATTCTTTGATGATTAAGACTAGCTTTCAATCATTCCATTTAAGCCATTAAAAGAGAAAGAGAATCCAATTCCTTATTGATTAAGACTTGGTTCCAATCAAAGGAAGAAAGCCATTAAAGAAGAAATGGAAACCAATTCTTAGAGGATTAAGACTAGCTTTCAATCACTCCATTGAAGCCATTAAAAGAGAAAGAAAATCCAATTCCTTAATGATTAAGACTTGGTTCCAATCAAAGGAAGAAAGCCATTAAAGAAGAATTGGAAACCAATTCTTTGAGGATTAAGACTAGCTTTCAATCACTCCATTGAAGCCATTAAAAGAGAAAGAAAATCCAATTCCTGAATGATTAAGAATTGGTTCCAATCAAAGGAAGAAAGCCGTTAAAGAAGAAATGGAAACCAATTCTTTGATGATTAAGACTAGCTTTCAATCATTCCATTTAAGCCATTAAAAGAGAAAGAGGATCCAATTCCTTAATGATTAAGACTTGGTTCCAATCAAAGGAAGAAAGCCATTAAAGAAGAAATGGAAACTAATTCCTAGAGGATTAAGACTAGATTTCAATCACTCCATTTCAGCTATTAAAAGAGAAAGAGAATCCAATTCCTTAATGATTAAGACTTGGTTCCAATCAAAGGAAGAAAGCCATTAAAGAAGAAATGGAAACCAATTCTTTGAGGATTAAGACTAGCTTTCAATCACTCCATTTAAGCCATTAAAAGAGAAAGAGAATCCAATTCCTTAATGATTAAGACTTGGTTCCAATCAAAGGAAGAAAGCCATTAAAGAAGAAATGGAAACCAATTCTTTGATGATTAAGACTAGCTTTCAATCACTCCATTTAAGCCATTAAAAGAGAAAGAGAATCCAATTCCTTAATGATTAAGATTTGGTTCCAATCAAAGGAAGAAAGCCATTAAAGAAGAAATGGAAACCAATTCTTTGATGATTAAGATTAGCTTTCAATCTTTCCATTTAAGCCATTAAAAAAGAAAGAGAATCCAATTCCTTAATGATTTAGACTTGGTTCGAATCAAAGGAAGAAAGCCATCAAAGAAGAAACGGAAACCAATTCCTTGAGGATTAAGACTAGCTTTCAATCACTCCATGGAAGCCATTAAAAGAGAAAGAGAATCCAATTCCTTAATGATTTAGACTTGGTTCCAATCAAAGGAAGAAAGCCATTAAAGAAGAAATGGAAACCAATTCTTTGATGATTAAGACTAGCTTTCAATCACTCCATTTAAGCCTTTAAAAGAGAAAGAGAATCCAATTCCTAAATGATTAGGACTTGGATCCAATCAAAGGAACAAAGCCATCAAAGAAGAAATGGAAACCAATTCTTTGATGATTAAGAGTGGCATTCAATCATTCCATTTAAGCCATTAAAAGAGAAAGAGAATCCAATTCCTTAATGATTAAGACTTGGTTCCAATCAAAGGAAGAAAGCCATTAAAGAAGAAATGGAAACCAATTCCTAGAGGATTAAGACTAGCTTTCAATCACTCTATGTAAGCCATTAAAAGAGAAAGAGAATCCAATTCCTTAATGATTAAGACTTGGTTCCAATCAAAGGAAGAAAGCCGTTAAAGAAGAAATGGAAACCAATTCTTTGATGATTAAGACTAGCTTTCAATCACTCCATTTAAGCCATTAAAAGAGAAAGAGAATCCAATTCCTTAATGATTAAGACTTGGTTCGAATCAAAGGAAGAAAGCCATTAAAGAAGAAATGGAAACCAATTCCTTGAGGATGAAGACTAGCTTTCAATCACTCCATTTAAGCCATTAAAAGAGAAAGAGAATCCAATTCCTTAATGATTAAGACTTGGTTCCAATCAAAGGAAGAAAGCCATTAAAGAAGAAATGGAAACCAATTCCTTGAGGATTAAGACTAGCTTTCAATCACTCCATTTAAGCCATTAAAAGAGAAAGAGAATCCAATTCCTTAATGATTAAGACTTGGTTCCAATCAAAGGAAGAAAGCCATTAAAGAAGAAATGGAAACCAATTCTTTAGAGGATTAAGACTAGCTTTCAATCACTCCATTTAAGCCATTAAAAGAGAAAGAGAATCCAATTCCTTAATGATTAAGACTTGGTTCCAATCAAAGGAAGAAAGCCATTAAAGAAGAAATGGAAACCAATTCTTTGATGATTAAGACTAGCTTTCAATCACTCCATTTAAGCCATTAAAGAGAAAGAGAATCCAATTCCTTAATGATTAAGACTTGGTTCCAATCAAAGGAAGAAAGCCATTAAAGAAGAAATGGAAACCAATTCCTTGAGGATTAAGACTAGCTTTCAATCACTCCATTTAAGCCATTAAAAGAGAAAGAGAATCCAATTCCTTAATGATTAAGACTTGGTTCCAATCAAAGGAAGAAAGCCATTAAAGAAGAAATGGAAACCAATTCCTTGAGGATTAAGACTAGCTTTCAATCACTCCATTTAAGCCATTAAAGAGAAAGAGAATCCAATTCCTTAATGATTAAGACTTGGTTCCAATCAAAGGAAGAAAGCCATTAAAGAAGAAATGGAAACCAATTCTTTGATGATTAAGACTAGCTTTCAATCATTCCATTTAAGCCATTAAAGAGAAAGAGAATCCAATTCCTTAACGATTTAGACTTGGTTCCAATCAAAGGAAGAAATCCATTAAAGAAGAATTGGAAACCAATTCTTTGATGATTAAGACTAGCTTTCAATCACTCCATTTAAGCCATTAAAAGAGAAAGAGAATCCAATTCCTTAATGATTAAGACTTGGTTCCAACCAAAGGAAGAAAGCCATTAAAGAAGAAATGGAAACCAGTTCCTAGAGGATTAAGACTAGCTTTCAATCACTCCATTTAAGCCATTAAAAGAGAAAGAGAATCCAATTCCTTAATGATTAAGACTTGGTTCCAACCAAAGGAAGAAAGCCATTAAAGAAGAAATGGAAACCAATTCTTTGAGGATTAAGACTAGCTTTCAATCACTCCATTTAAGCCATTAAAAGAGAAAGAGAATCCAATTCCTTAATGATTAAGACTTGGTTCCAATCAAAGGAAGAAAGCCGTTAAAGAAGAAATGGAAACCAATTCTTTGATGATTAAGACTAGCTTTCAATCACTCCATTTAAGCCATTAAAGAGAAAGAGAATCCAATTCCTTAATGATTAAGACTTGGTTCCAATCAAAGGAAGAAAGCCATTAAAGAAGAAATGGAAACCAATTCTTAGAGGATTAAGACTAGCTTTCAATCACTCCATTTAAGCCATTAAAAGAGAAAGAGAATCCAATTCCTTAATGATTAAGACTTGGTTCCAATCAAAGGAAGAAAGCCATTAAAGAAGAAATGGAAACCAATTCTTTGAGGATTAAGACTAGCTTTCAATCACTCCATTTAAGCCATTAAAAGAGAAAGAGAATCCAATTCCTTAATGATTAAGGCTTGGTTCCAATCAAAGGAACAAAGCCATTAAAGAAGAAATGGAAACCAATTCTTTGATGATTAAGACTAGCTTTCAATCACTCCATTTAAGCCATTAAAAGAGAAAGAGAATCCAATTCCTTAATGATTAAGACTTGGTTCCAATCAAAGGAAGAAAGCCATTAAAGAAGAAATGGAAACCAATTCCTAGAGGATTAAGACTAGCTTTCAATCACTCCATTTAAGCCATTAAAAGAGAAAGAGAATCCAATTCCTTAATGATTAAGACTTGGTTCTAATCAAAGGAAGAAAGCCATTAAAGAAGAAATGGAAACCAATTCTTTGATGATTAAGACTAGCTTTCAATCACTCCATGGAAGCCATCAAAAGAGAAAGAGAATCCAATTCCTTAATGATTAAGACTTGGTTCCAATCAAAGGAAGAAAGCCATTAAAGAAGAAATGGAAACCAATTCTTTGATGATTAAGACTAGCTTTCAATCATTCCATTTAAGCCATTAAAAGAGAAAGAGAATCCAATTCCTTAATGATTAAGACTTGGTTCCAATCAAAGGAAGTAAGCCATTAAAGAAGAAATGGAAACCAATTCTTTGATGGTTAAGACTAGCTTTCAATCACTCCATTTCGGCCATTAAAAGAGAAAGAGAATCCAATTCCTTAATGATTAAGACTTGGTTCCAATCAAAGGAAGAAAGCCATTAAAGAAGAAATGGAAACCAATTCCTAGAGGATTAAGACTAGCTTTCAATCAGTCCATTGATGCCATTAAAAGAGAAAGTGAATCCAATTCCTTAATGATTTAGACTTGGTTCCAATCAAAGGAAGAAAGCCATTAAAGAAGAAATGGAAACCAATTCCTTGAGGATTAAGACTAGCTTTCAATCACTCCATTTAAGACATTAAAAGAGAAAGAGAATACAATTCCTTAATGATTAAGATTTGGTTCCAATCAAAGGAAGCAAGCCATTAAAGAAGAAATGGAAACCAATTCCTTGATGATTAAGACTAGCTTTCAATCACTCCATTTAAGCCATTAAAAGAGAACAAGAATCCAATTCCTGAATGATTAAGACTTGGTTCCAATCAAAGGAAGAAAGCCGTTAAAGAAGAAATGGAAACCAATTCTTTGAGGATTAAGACTAGCTTTCAATCATTCCATTTAAGCCATTAAAAGAGAAAGAGAATCCAATTCCTTAATGATTAAGACTTGGTTCCAATCAAAGGAAGAAAGCCATTAAAGAAGAAATGGAAACCAATTCCTTGAGGATTAAGACTAGCTTTCAATCACTCCATTTAAGCCATTAAAAGAGAAAGAGAATCCAATTCCTTAATGATTAAGACTTGGTTCCAATCAAAGGAAGAAAGCCATTAAAGAAGAAATGGAAACCAATTCCTTGATGATTAAGACTAGCTTTCAATCACTCCATTTAAGCCATTAAAAGAGAAAGAGAATCCAATTCCTTAATGATTAAGACTTGGTTCCAATCAAAGGAAGAAAGCCATTAAAGAAGAAATGGAAACCAATTCTTTGAGGATTAAGACTAGCTTTCAATCACTCCATTTAAGCCATTAAAAGAGAAAGAGAATCCAATTCCTTAATGATTAAGACTTGGTTCCAATCAAAGGAAGAAAGCCATTAAAGAAGAAATGGAAACCAATTCTTTGAGGATTAAGACTAGCTTTCAATCACTCCATTTAAGCCATTAAAAGAGAAAGAGAATCCAATTCCTTAATGATTAAGACTTGGTTCCAATCAAAGGAAGAAAGCCATTAAAGAAGAAATGGAAACCAATTCTTTGAGGATTAAGACTAGCTTTCAATCACTCCATTTAAGCCATTAAAAGAGAAAGAGAATCCAATTCCTTAATGATTAAGACTTGGTTCCAATCAAAGGAAGAAAGCCGTTAAAGAAGAAATGGAAACCAATTCTTTGATGATTAAGACTAGCTTTCAATCATTCCATTTAAGCCATTAAAAGAGAAAGAGAATCCAATTCCTTAATGATTAAGACTTGGTTCCAATCAAAGGAAGAAAGCCATTAAAGAAGAAATGGAAACCAATTCCTAGAGGATTAAGACTAGCTTTCAATCACTCCATTGAAGCCATTAAAAGAGAAAGAGAATCCAATTCCTTAATGATTAAGACTTGGTTCCAATCAAAGGAAGAAAGCCATTAAAGAAGAAATGGAAACCGCTTCTTTGATGATTAAGACTAGCATTCAATCATTCCATTTAAGCCATTAAAAGAGAAAGAGAATCCAATTCCTTAATGATTAAGACTTGGTTCCAATCAAAGGAAGAAAGCCGTTAAAGAAGAAATGGAAACCAATTCTTTGATGACTAAGACTAGCTTTCGATCATTCCATTTAAGCCATTAAAAGAGAAAGAGAATCCAATTCCTTAATGATTAAGACTTGGTTCCAATCAAAGGAAGAAAGCCATTAAAGAAGAAATGGAAACCAATTCTTTGATGATTAAGACTAGCTTTCAATCACTCCATTTAAGCCATTAAAAGAGAAAGAGAATCCAATTCCTTAATGATTAAGACTTGGTTCCAATCAAAGGAAGAAAGCCATTAAAGAAGAAATGGAAACCAATTCCTAGAGGATTAAGACTAGCTTTCAATCACTCCATTGAAGCCATTAAAAGAGAAAGACAATCCAATTCCTTAATAATTAAGACTTGGTTCCAATCAATGGAAGAAAGCCGTTAAAGAAGAAATGGAAACCAATTCCTTGATGATTAAGACTAGCTTTCAATCACTCCATTTAAGCCATTAAAAGAGAAAGAGAATCCAATTCCTTAATGATTAAGACTTGGTTCCAATCAAAGGAACCAAGCCATTAAAGAAGAAATGGAAACCAATTCTTTGATGATTAAGACTAGCTTTCAATCATTCCATTTAAGCCATTAAAAGAGAAAGAGAATCCAATTCCTTAATGATTAAGACTTGCTTCCAATCAAAGGAAGAAAGCCATTAAAGAAGAAATGGAAACCAATTCTTTGATGATTAAGACTAGCTTTCAATCACTCCATTTAAGCCATTAAAAGAGAAAGAGAATCCAATTCCTTAATGATTAAGACTTGGTTCCAATCAAAGGAAGAAAGCCATTAAAGAAGAAATGGAAACCAATTCTTGAGGATTAAGACTAGCTTTCAATCACTCCATTTAAGCCAGTAAAAGAGAAAGAGAATCCAATTCCTTAATGATTAAGACTTGGTTCCAATCAAAGGAAGAAAGCCATTAAAGAAGAAATGGAAACCAATTCTTGATGATTAAGACTAGCTTTCAATCACTCCATTTAAGCCATTAAAAGAGAAAGAGAATCCAACTCCTTAATGATTAAGATTTGGTTCCAATCAAAGGAAGAAAGCCATTAAAGAAGGAATGGAAACCAATTCTTTGATGATTAAGACTAGCTTTCAATCATTCCATTTAAGCAATTAAAAGAGAATGAGAAACCAATTCCTTAATGATTTAAATTTGGTTCCAATCAAAGGAAGAAAGCCATTAAAGAAGGAATGGAAACCAATTCTTTGATGATTAAGACTAGCTTTCAATCACTCCATTGAAGCCATTAAAAGAGAAAGAGAATCCAATTCCTTAATGATTAAGACTTGGTTCCAATCAAAGGAAGAAAGCCATTAAAGAAGAAATGGAAACCAATTCCTTGATGATTAAGACTAGCTTTCAATCACTCCATTTAAGCCATTAAAAGAGAAAGAGAATCCAATTCCTTAATGATTAAGACTTGGTTCCAATCAAAGGAAGAAAGCCATTAAAGAAGAAATGGAAACCAATTCTTTGAGGATTAAGACTAGCTTTCAATCACTCCATTTAAGCCATTAAAAGAGAAAGAGAATGCAATTCGTTAATGATTAAGACTGGGTTCCAATCAAAGGAAGAAAGCCATTAAAGAAGGAATGGAAACCAATTCTTTGATGATTAAGACTAGCTTTCAATCACTCCATTTAAGCCATTAAAAGAGAAAGAGAATCCAATTCCTTAATGATTAAGACTTGGTTCCAATCAAAGGAAGAAAGCCATTAAAGAAGTAATGGAAACCAACTCCTAGATGATTAAGCCTAGCTTTCAATCACTCCATTTAAGCCATTAAAAGAGAAAGGGAATCCAATTCCTTAATGATTAAGATTTGGTTCCAATCAAAGGAACGAAGCCATTAAAGAAAAAATGGAAATTAATTCTTTGAGGATTGAGACAAGCTTTCAATCATTCCATTTAAGCCATTAAAAGAGAAAGAGAATTCAATTCCTTAATGATTAAGACTTGGTTCCAATCAAAGGAAGAAAGCCGTTAAAGAAGAAATGGAAACCAATTCCTTAGATGATTAAGACTTGCTTTCAATCACTCGATTTAAGCCATTAAAAGAGAAAGAGAATCCAATTCCTTAATGATTAAGACTTGGTTCCAATCAAAGGAAGAAAGCCGTTAAAGAAGAAATGGAAACCAATTCTTTGAGGATTAAGACTTGCTTTCAATCACTCGATTTAAGCCATTAAAAGAGAAGGAGAATCCAATTCCTTAATGATTAAGACTTGGTTCCAATCAAAGGAAGAAAGCCATTAAAGAAGAAATGGAAACCAATTCTTTGAGGATTAAGACTAGCTTTCAATCATTCCATTTAAGCCATTAAAAGAGAAAGAGAATCCAATTCCTTAATGATTAAGACTTGGTTCCAACCAAAGGAAGTAAGCCATTAAAGAAGAAATGGAAACCAATTCTTGAGGATTAAGACTAGCTTTCAATCACTCCATTGAAGCCATTAAAAGAGAAAGAGAATCCAATTCCTTAATGATTAAGACTTGGTTCCAATCAAAGGAAGAAAGCCATTAAAGAAGAAATGGAAACCAATTCCATAAGGATTAAGATTAGCTTTCAATCATTCCATTTAAGCCATTAAAAGAGAAAGAGAATCCAATTCCTTAATGATTTAGACTTGGTTCCAAATAAAGGAAGAAAGCCATTAAAGAAGAAATGGAAACCAATTCTTTGATGATTAAGACTAGCTTTCAATCACTCCATTTCAGCCATTAAAAGAGAAAGATAATCCAATTCCTTAATGATTAAGACTTGGTTCCAATCAAAGGAAGAAAGCCATTAAAGAAGAAATGGAAACCAATTCCTTGAGGATTAAGACTAGCTTTCAATCACTCCATTTAAGCCATTAAAAGAGAAAGAGAATCCAATTCCTTAATGATTAAGACTTGGTTCCAATCAAAGGAAGAAAGCCATTAAAGAAGAAATGGAAACCAATTCCTAGAGGATTAAGACTAGCTTTCAATCACTCCATTGAAGCCATTAAAAGAGAAAGAGAATCCAATTCCTTAATGATTAAGACTTGGTTCCAATCAAAGGAAGAAAGCCATTAAAGAAGAAATGGAAACCAATTCCTAGAGGATTAAGACTAGCTTTCAATCACTCCCTTGAAGCCATTAAAAGAGAAAGAAAATTCAATTCCTTAATGATTAAGACTTGGTTCCATGCAAAGGAAGAAAGCCATTAAAGAAGAAATGGAAACCAATTCCTAGAGGATTAAGACTAGCTTTCAATCACTCCATTCAAGCCATTAAAAGAGAAAGAGAATCCAATTCCTTAATGATTAAGACTTGGTTCCAATCAAAGGAAGAAAGCCATTAAAGAAGAAATGAAACCAATTCCTTGAGGATTAAGACTAGCTTTCAATCACTCCATTTAAGCCATTAAAAGAGAAAGAAAATCCAATTCCTTAATGATTAAGACTTGGTTCCAATCAAAGGAAGAAAGCCATTAAAGAAGAAATGGAAACCAATTCCTTGAGGATTAAGACTAGCTTTCAATCACTCCGTCGAAGCCATTAAAAGAGAAAGAGAATCCAATTCCTTAATGATTAAGACTTGGTTCCAATCAAAGGAAGAAAGCCATTAAAGAAGAAATGAAACCAATTCCTTGAGGATTAAGACTAGCTTTCAATCACTCCATTTAAGCCATTAAAAGAGAAAGAGAATCCAATTCCTTAATGATTAAGACTTGGTTCCAATCAAAGGAAGAAAGCCATTAAAGAAGAAATGGAAACCAATTCCTTGAGGATTAAGACTAGCTTTCAATCACTCCATTTAAGCCATTAAAAGAGAAAGAGAATCCAATTCCTTAATGATTAAGACTTGGTTCCAATCAAAGGAAGAAAGCCATTAAAGAAGAAATGGAAACCAATTACTAGAGGATTAAGACTAGCTTTCAATCACTCCATGGAAGCCATTAAAAGAGAAAGAGAATCCAATTCCTTAATGATTAAGACTTGGTTCCAATCAAAGGAAGAAAGCCATTAAAGAAGAAATGGAAACCAATTCTTTGATGATTAAGACTAGCTTTCAATCACTCCATTTAAGCCATTAAAAGAGAAAGAGAATCCAATTCCTTAATGATTAAGACTTGGTTCCAATCAAAGGAAGAAAGCCGTTAAAGAAGAAATGGAAACCAATTCTTTGATGATTAAGACTAGCTTTCAATCACTCCATTTAAGCCATTAAAAGAGAAAGAGAATCCTGTTCCTTAATGATTAAGACTTGGTTCCAATCAGAGGAAGAAAGCCATTAAAGAAGAAATGGAAACCAATTCCTTGAGGATTAAGACTAGCTTTCAATCACTCCATTTCAGCCATTAAAAGAGAAAGAGAATCCAATTCCTTAATGATTAAGACTTGGTTCCAATCAAAGGAAGAAAGCCATTAAAGAAGAAATGGAAACCAATTCTTTGATGATTAAGAATATCGTTCAATCATTCCATTTCAGCCATGAAAAGAGAAAGAAAATCCAATTCCTTAATGATTAAGACTTGGTTCCAATCAGAGGAAGAAAGCCATTAAAGAAGAAATGGAAACCAATTCCTTGAGGATTAAGACTAGCTTTCAATCACTCCATGGAAGCCATTAAAAGAGAAAGAGAATGCAATTCCTTAATGATTAAGACTTGGTTCCAATCAAAGGAAGAAAGCCATTAAAGAAGAAATGGAAACCAATTCTTTGAGGATTAAGACTAGCATTCAATCATTCCATTTCAGCCATTAAAAGAGAAAGAGAATCCAATTCCTTAATGATTAAGACTTGGTTCCAATCAAAGGAAGAAAGCCATTAAAGAAGAAATGGAAACCAATTGCTAGAGGATTAAGACTAGCTTTCAATCACTCCATTGAAGCCTTTAAAAGAGAAAGAAAATCCAATTCCTTAATGATTAAGACTTGGTTCCAATCAAAGGAAGAAAGCCATTAAAGAAGAAATGGAAACCAATTCTTTGAGGATTAAGACTAGCTTTCAATCACTCCATTTAAGCCATTAAAAGAGAAGAGAGAATCCAATTCCTTAATGATTAAGACTTGGTTCCAATCAAAGGAAGAAAGCCATTAAAGAAGAAATGGAAACCAATTCTTTGAGGATTAAGACTAGCTTTCAATCACTCCATTTAAGCCATTAAAAGAGAAAGAGAATCCAATTCCTTAATGATTAAGACTTGGTTCCAATCAAAGGAAGAAAGCCATTTAAAGAAGAAATGGGAAACCAATTCTTTGATGATTAAGACTAGCTTTCAATCACTCCATTTAAGCCATTAAAAGAGAAAGAGAATCCAATTCCTTAATGATTAAGACTTGGTTCCAATCAAAGGAAGAAAGCCATTAAAGAAGAAATGGAAACCAATTCTTTGAGGATTAAGACTAGCTTTCAATCACTCCATTTAAGCCATTAAAAGAGAAAGAGAATCAAATTCCTTAATGATTAAGACTTGGTTCCAATCAAAGGAAGAAAGCCATTAAAGAAGAAATGGAAACCAATTCCTTGATGATTAAGACTAGCTTTCAATCACTCCATTTAAGCCATTAAAGAGAAAGAGAATCCAATTCCTTAATGATTAAGACTTGGTTCCAATCAAAGGAAGAAAGCCATTAAAGAAGAAATGGAAACCAATTCCTAGAGGATTAAGACTAGCTTTCAATCACTCCTTTTCAGCCTTTAAAAGAGAAAGAGAATCCAATTCCTTAATGATTAAGACTTGGTTCCAATCAAAGAAAGAAAGCCATTAAAAAAGAAATGGGAAACCAATTCTTAGAGGATTAAGACTAGCTTTCAATCACTCCATTTAAGCCATTAAAAGAGAAAGAGAATCCAATTCCTTAATGATTAAGACTTGGTTCCAATCAAAGGAAGAAAGCCATTAAAGAAGAAATGGAAACCAATTCTCTGATGATTAAGACTAGCTTTCAATCACTCCATTTAAGCCATTAAAAGAGAAAGAGAATCCAATTCCTTAATGATTAAGACTTGGTTCCAATCAAAGGAAGGAAGCCGTTAAAGAAGAAATGGATACCAATTCTTTGATGATTAAGACTAGCATTCAATCATTCCATTTAAGCCATTAAAAGAGAAAGAGAATCCAATTCCTTAATGATTAAGACTTGGTTCCAATCAAAGGAAGAAAGCCATTAAAGAAGAAAAGGAAACCAATTCTTTGATGATTAAGACTAGCTTTCAATCACTCCATTTCAGCCATTAAAAGAGAAAAAGAATCCAATTCCTTAATGATTAAGACTTGGTTCCAATCAAAGGAAGAAAGCCATTAAAGAAGAAATGGAAACCAACTCCTAGAGGATTAAGACTAGCTTTCTATCACTCCATTGAAGCCATTAAAAGAGAATGAGAATCCAATTCCTTAATGATTAAGACTTGGTGCCAATCAAAGGGAAGAAAGCCATTAAAGAAGAAATGGGAAACCAATTCTTTGAGGATTAAGACTAGCTTTCAATCACTCCATTTAAGCCATTAAAAAGAGAAAGAGAATCCAATTCCTTAATGATTAAGACTTGGTTCCAATCAAAGGAAGAAAGCCATTAAAGAAGAAATGGGAAACCAATTCTTTGAGGATTAAGACTAGCTTTCAATCACTCCATTTAAGCCATTAAAAGAGAAAGAGAATCCAATTCCTTAATGATTAAGACTTGGTTCCAATCAAAGGAAGAAAGCCATTAAAGAAGAAATGGAAACCAATTCTTGATGATTAAGACTAGCTTTCAATCACTCCATTTTAAGCCATTAAAAGAGAAAGAGAATCCAATTCCCTTAATGATTAAGACTTGGTTCCAATCAAAGGGAAGAAAGCCATTAAAGAATAAATGGAAACCAATTCTTTGATGATTAAGACTAGCTTTCAATCACTCCATTTAAGCCATTAAAAGAGAAAGAGAATCCAATTCCTTAATGATTAAGACTTGGTTCCAATCAAAGGAAGAAAGCCATTAAAGAAGAAATGGAAACCAATTCCTAGAGGATTAAGACTAGCTTTCAATCACTCCATTTAAGCCATTAAAAGAGAAAGAGAATCCAATTCCTTAACCATTAAGACTTGTTTCCAATCAAAGGAAGAAAGCCATTAAAGAAGAAATGGAAACCAATTCCTAGAGGATTAAGACTAGCTTTCAATCACTCCATTGAAGCCATTAAAAGAGAAAGAAAATCCAATTCCTTAACGATTAAGACTTGTTTCCAATCAAAGGAAGAAAGCCATTAAAGAAGAAATGGAAACCAATTCTTTGATGATTAAGACTAGCTTTCAATCACTCCATTTAAGCCATTAAAAGAGAAAGAGAATCCAATTCCTTAATGATAAAGACTTGGTTCCAATCAAAGGAACAAAGCCATTAAAGAAGAAATGGAAACCAATTCTTTGATGATTAAGACTAGCTTTCAATCATTCCATTTAAGCCATTAAAAGAGAAAGAGAATCAATTCCTTAATGATTAAGACTTGGTTCCAATCAAAGGAACAAAGCCATTAAAGAAGAAATGGAAACCAATTCTTTGATGATTAAGACTAGCATTCAATCATTCCATTTAAGACATTAAAAGAGAAAAAGAATCCAATTCGTTAATGATAAAGACTTGGTTCTAATCAATGGAAGAAAGCCGTTAAAGAAGAAATGGGAACCAATTCTTTGATGATTAAGACTAGCATTCAATCATTCCATTTAAGCCATTAAAAGAGAAAGAGAATCCAATTCCTTAATGATTAAGACTTGGTTCCAATCAAAGGAAGAAAGCCATTAAAGAAGAAATGGAAACCAATTCCTAGAGGATTAAGACTAGTTTTCAATCACTCCATTTAAGCCATTAAAAGAGAAAGAGAATCCAATTCCTTAATGATTAAGACTTGGATCCATTCAAAGGAAGAAAGCCGTTAAAGAAGAAATGAAACCAATTCTTTAGAGGATTAAGACTAGCTTTCAATCACTCCATTTAAGCATTAAAAGAGAAAGAGAATCCAATTCCTTAATGATTAAGACTTGGTTCCAATCAAAGGAAGAAAGCCGTTAAAGAAGAAATGGAAACCAATTCTTTGATGATTAAGACTAGCTTTCAATCACTCCATTTAAGCCATTAAAAGAGAAAGCTAATCCTGTTCCTTAATGATTAAGACTTGGTTCCAATCAAAGGAAGAAAGCCCATTAAAGAAGAAATGGAAACCAATTCCTTGAGGATTAAGACTAGCTTTCAATCACTCCATTTAAGCCATTAAAAGAGAAAGAGAATCCAAATTCCTTAATGATTAAGACTTGGTTCCAATCAAAGGAAGAAAGCCATTTAAAGAAGAAATGGAAACCAATTCCTTGAGGATTAAGACTAGCTTTCATCACTCCATTTAAGCCATTAAAAGAGAAAGAGAATCCAATTCCTTAATGATTGAGACTTGGTTCCAATCAAATGAAGAAAGCCGTTAAAGAAGAAATGGAAACCAATTCCTGGACGATTAAGACTAGCTTTCTATCACTCCATTTAAGCCATTAAAAGAGAAAGAGAATCCAATTCCTTAATGATTAAGACTTGGTTCCAATCAAAGGAAGAAAGCCATTAAAGAAGAAATGGAAACCAATTCTTTGATGATTAAGACTAGCTTTCAATCATTCCATTTAAGCCATTAAAAGAGAAAGAGAATCCAATTCCTTAATGATTAAGACTTGGTTCCAATCAAAGGAAGAAAGCCATTAAAGAAGAAATGGAAACCAACTCCTAGAGGATTAAGACTAGCTTTCAATCACTCCATTGAAGCCATTAAAAGAGAAAGAGAATCCAATTCCCTAATGATTAAGACTTGGTTCCAATCAAAGGAAGAAAATCGTTAAAGAAGAAATGGAAACCAATTCTTTGATGATTAAGATTAGCTTTCAATCACACCGTCGAAGCCATTAAAAGAGAAAGAAAATCCAATTCCTTAATGATTAAGACTTGGTTCCAATCAAAGGAAGAAATTCGTCAAAGAAGAAATGGAAACCAATTCTTTGATGATTAAGACTAGTTTTCAATCACTCCATTTAAGCCATTAAAAGAGAAAGAGAATCGAATTCCTTAATGATTAAGACTTGGTTCCAATCAAAGGAAGAAAGCCATTAAAGAGAAATGGAAACCAATTCTTTGATGATTAAGACTAGCTTTCAATCACTCCATTTAAGCCATTAAAAGAGAAAGAGAATCGAATTCCTTAATGATTAAGACTTGGTTCCAATCAAAGGAACAAAAACATTAAAGAAGAAATGGAAACCAATTCTTTGATGATTAAGACTAGCTTTCAATCACTCCATTTAAGCGATTAAAAGAGAAAGAGAATCCAATTCCTTAATGATTAAGGCTTGGTTCCAATCAAAGGAACAAAGCCATTAAAGAAGAAATGGAAACCAATTCTTTGATGATTAAGACTAGCTTTCAATCATTCCATTTAAGCCATTAAAAGAGAAAGAGAATCCAATCCCTTAATGATTAACACTTGGTTCCAATCAAAGGAAGAAAGCTGTTAAAGAAGAAATGGAAACCAATTCTTTGATGATTAAGACTAGCTTTCAATCACTCCATTTAAGCCATTAAAAGAGAAAGAGAATCCAATTCCTTAATGATTAAGACATGGTTCCAATCAATGGAAGAAAGCCCATTAAAGAAGAAATGGAAACCAATTCTTTGATGATTAAGACTAGCTTTCAATCACTCCATTTAAGACATTAAAAGAGAAAGAGAATCCAATTCCTTAATGATTAAGATTTGGTTCCAATCAAAGGAATAAAGCCATTAAAGAAGAAATGGAAACCAATTCCTAGAGGATTAAGACTAGCTTTTCAATCACTCCATTCAAGCCACTAAAAGAGAAAGAGAATCCAATTCCTTAATGAGTTAGACTTGGTTCCAATCAAAGGAAGAAAGCCATTAAAGAAGAAATGGGAAACCAATTCTTTTGAGGATTAAGACTAGCTTTCAATCACCCCATTGAAGCCATTAAAAGAGAAAGAGAATCCAATTCCTTAATGATTAAGACTTGGTTCCAATCAAAGGAAGAAAGCCATTAAAGAAGAAATGGAACCCAATTCTTTGAGGATTAAGACTAGCTTTCAATCACTCCATTTAAGCCATTAAAAGAGAAAGAGAGAATCCAATTCCTTAATGATTAAGACTTGGTTCCAATCAAAGGAAGAAAGCCATTAAAGAAGAAATGGAAACCAATTCCTAGAGGATTAAGACTAGCTTTCAATCACTCCATTGAAGCCATTAAAAGAGAAAGAGAATCCAATTCCTTTAATGATTAAGACTTGGTTCCAATCAAAGGAAGAAAAGCCCATTAAAGAAGAAATGGAAACCAATTCTTTGATGATTAAGACTAGCTTTCAATCACTCCATTTAAGCCATTAAAAGAGAAAGAGAATCCAATTCCCTTAATGATTAAGACTTGGGTTCCAATCAAAGGAAGAAAGCCATTAAAGAAGAAATGGAAACCAATTCTTTGATGATTAAGACTAGCTTTCAATCACTCCATTTAAGCCATTAAAAGAGAGAAAGAGAATCCAATTCCTTAATGATTAAGACTTGGTTCCAATCAAAGGAAGAAAGCCATTAAAGAAGAAATGGAAACCAATTCCTTAGATGATTAAGACTAGCTTTCAATCACTCCATTTAAGCCATTAAAAGAGAAAGAGAATCCAATTCCTTAATGATTAAGACTTGGTTCCAATCAAAGGAAGAAAGCCATTAAAGAAGAAATGGGAAACCAATTCCTTGATGATTAAGACTAGCTTTCAATCACTCCATTTAAGCCATTAAAAGAGAAAGAGAATCCAATTCCTTAATGATTAAGACTTGGTTCCAATCAAAGGAAGAAAGCCATTAAAGAAGAAATGGAAACCAATTCTTTGATGATTAAGACTAGCTTTCAATCACTCCATTTAAGCCATTAAAAGAGAAAGAGAATCCAATTCCTTAATGATTAAGACTTGGTTCCAATCAAAGGAAGAAAGCCATTAAAGAAGAAATGGAAACCAATTCCTTGATGATTAAGACTAGCTTTCAATCACTCCATTTAAGCCATTAAAAGAGAAAGAGAATCCAATTCCTTAATGATTAAGACTTGGTTCCAATCAAAGGAAGAAAGCCATTAAAGAAGAAATGGAAACCAATTCTTTGAGGATTAAGACTAGCTTTCAATCACTCCATTTAAGCCATTAAAAGAGAAAGAGAGAATCCAATTCCTTAATGATTAAGACTTGGTTCCAATCAAAGGAAGAAAGCCATTAAAGAAGAAATGGAAACCAATTCTTTGAGGATTAAGACTAGCTTTCAATCACTCCATTTAAGCCATTAAAAGAGAAAGAGAATCCAATTCCTTAATGATTAAGACTTGGTTCCAATCAAAGGAAGAAAGCCATTAAAGAAGAAATGGGAAACCAATTCTTTGATGATTAAGACTAGCATTCAATCCTTCCATTTCAGCCATTAAAAGAGAAAGAGAATCCAATTCCTTAATGATTTAGACTTGGTTCCAATCAAAGGAAGAAAGCCATTAAAGAAGAAATGGAAACCAATTCTTTGAGGATTAAGACTAGCTTTCAATCACTCCATTTAAGCCATTAAAAAGAGAAAGAGAATCCAATTCCTTTAATGATTAAGACTTGGTTCCAATCAAAGGAAGAAAGCCATTTAAAGAAGAAATGGAAACCAATTCTTTGATGATTAAGACTAGCTTTCAATCACTCCATTTAAGCCATTAAAAGAGAAAGAGAATCCTGTTCCTTAATGATTAAGACTTGGTTCCAATCAAAGGAAGAAAGCCATTAAAAAGAAGAAATGGAAACCAATTCCTAGATGATTAAGACTAGCTTTCAATCACTCCATTTAAGCCATTAAAAGAGAAAAGAGAATCCAATTCCTTAATGATTAAGACTTGGTTCCAATCAAAGGAAGAAAGCCATTAAAGAAGAAATGGAAACCAATTCTTGAGGATTAAGACTCGCTTTCAATCACTCCATTTCAGCCATTAAAAGAGAAAGAGAATCCAATTCCTTAATGATTAAGACTTGGTTCCAATCAAAGGAACAAAGCCATTAAAGAAGAAATGGAAACCAATTCTTGAGGATTAAGACTAGCTTTCAATCACTCCATTTAAGCCATTAAAAGAGAAAGAGAATCCAATTCCTTAATGATTAAGACTTGGTTCCAATCAAAGGAAGAAAGCCATTAAAGAAGAAATGGAAACCAATTCCTTGATGATTAAGACTAGCATTCAATCACTCCATTTAAGCCACTAAAAGACAAAGAGAAACCAATTCATTAATGATTAAGACTTGGTTCCAATCAAAGGAAGAAAGCCATTAAAGAAGAAATGGAAACCAATTCCTAGAGGATTAAGACTAGCTTTCAATCACTCCATTTAAGCCATTAAAAG
Organism: Pterocarpus macrocarpus; assembly: GCA_031439585.1. Taxonomy (NCBI): domain Eukaryota; kingdom Viridiplantae; phylum Streptophyta; class Magnoliopsida; order Fabales; family Fabaceae; genus Pterocarpus; species Pterocarpus macrocarpus. Next base: position 39,756,088 of record CM062519.1, on the reverse strand, counting down.
AGAAAGAGAATCCAATTCCTTAATGATTAAGACTTGGTTCCAATCAAAGGAAGAAAGCCATTAAAGAAGAAATGGAAACCAATTCCTAGAGGATTAAGACTAGCTTTCAATCACTCCATTGAAGCCATTAAAAGAGAAAGAAAATCCAATTCCTTAATGATTTAGACTTGGTCCCCCTCAAAGGAAGAAAGCCATTAAAGAAGAAATGGAAACCAATTCTTTGATGATTAAGACTAGCTTTCAATCACTTCATTTTAGCCATTAAAAGAGAAAGAAAATCCAATTCCTTAATGATTAAGACTTGGTTCCAATCAAAGGAAGAAAGCCGTTAAAGAGGAAATGGAAACCAATTCTTTGATGATTAAGACTAGCTTTCAATCACTCCATTTCAGCCATTAAAAGAGAAAGAGAATCCAATTCCTTAATGATTAAGACTTGGTTCCAATCAAAGGAAGAAAGCCATTAAAGAAGAAATGGAAACCAATTCTTTGATGATTAAGGCTAGCTTTCAATCATTCCATTTAAGCCATTAAAAGAGAAAGAGAATCCAATTCCTTAATGATTAAGACTTGCTTCCAATCAAAGGAAGAAAGCCATTAAAGAAGAAATGGAAACCAATTCCTAGAGGATTAAGACTAGCTTTCAATCACTCCATGGAAGCCATTAAAAGAGAAAGAAAATCCAATTCCTTAATGATTAAGACTTGCTTCCAATCAAAGGAAGAGAGCCATTAAAGAAGAAATGGAAACCAATTCCTAGAGGATTAAGACTAGCTTTCAATCACTCCATTTCAGCCATTAAAAGAGAAAGAGAATCCAATTCCTTAATGATTAAGACTTGGTTCCAATCAAAGGAAGAAAGCCATTAAAGAAGAAATGGAAACCAATTCTTTGATGATTAAGACTAGCTTTCAATCATTCCATTTAAGCCATTAAAAGAGAAAGAGAATCCAATTCCTTAATGATTAAGACTTGGTTCCAATCAAAGGAAGAAAGCCATTAAAGAAGAAATGGAAACCAATTCCTAGAGGATTAAGACTAGCTTTCAATCACTCCATTTAAGCCATTAAAAGAGAAAGAGAATCCAATTCCTTAATGATTAAGACTTGGTTCTAATTAAAGGATGAAAGCCATTAAAGAAGAAATGAAAACCAATTCTTGAGGATTAAGACTAGCTTTCAATCACTCCATTTAAGCCATTAAAAGAGAAAGAGAATCCAATTCCTTAATGATTAAGACTTGGTTCCAATCAATGGAAGAAAGCCGTTAAAGAAGAAATGGAAACCAATTCCTAGAGGTTTAAGACTAGCTTTCAATCATTCCATTTAAGCCATTAAAAGAGAAAGAGAATCCAATTCCTTAATGATTAAGACTTGGTTCCAATCAAAGGAAGAAAGCCATTAAAGAAGAAATGGAAACCAATTCTTTGAGGATTAAGACTAGCTTTCAATCACTCCATGTAAGCCATTAAAAGAGAAAGAGAATCCAATTCCTTAATGATTAAGACTTGGTTCCAATCAAAGGAAGAAAGCCATTAAAGAAGAAATGGAAACCAATTCTTTGAGGATTAAGACTAGCTTTCAATCACTCCATTTAAGCCATTAAAAGAGAAAGAGAATCCAATTCCTTAATGATTAAGACTTGGTTCCAATCAAAGGAAGAAAGCCATTAAAGAAGAAATGGAAACCAATTCTTAGATGATTAAGACTAGCTTTCAATCACTCCATTTAAGCCATTAAAAGAGAAAGAGAATCCAATTCCTTAATGATTAAGACTTGGTTCCAATCAAAGGAAGAAAGCCATTAAAGAAGAAATGGAAACCAATTCCTTGAGGATTAAGACTAGCTTTCAATCACTCCATTTAAGCCATTAAAAGAGAAAGAGAATCCAATTCCTTAATGATTAAGACTTGGTTCCAATCAAAGGAAGAAAGCCATTAAAGAAGAAATGGAAACCAATTCCTTGAGGATTAAGACTAGCTTTCAATCACTCCATTTAAGCCATTAAAAGAGAAAGAGAATCCAATTCCTTAATGATTAAGACTTGGTTCCAATCAAAGGAAGAAAGCCATTAAAGAAGAAATGGAAACCAATTCTTTGAGGATTAAGACTAGCTTTCAATCACTCCATTTAAGCCATTAAAAGAGAAAGAGAATCCAATTCCTTAATGATTAAGACTTGGTTCCAATCAAAGGAAGAAAGCCATTTAAAGAAGAAATGGAAACCAATTCTTTGAGGATTAAGACTAGCTTTCAATCACTCCATTTAAGCCATTAAAAGAGAAAGAGAATCCAATTCCTTAATGATTAAGACTTGGTTCCAATCAAAGGAAGAAAGCCATTAAAGAAGAAATGGAAACCAATTCTTTGATGATTAATACTAGCTTTCAATCATTCCATTTAAGCCATTAAAAGAGAAAGAGAATCCAATTCCTTAATGATTAAGACTTGGTTCCAATCAAAGGAAGAAAGCCATTAAAGAAGAAATGGAAACCAATTCCTTGAGGATTAAGACTAGCTTTCAATCATTCCATTGAACCCATTAAAAGAGAAAGAGAATCCAATTCCTTAATGATTAAGACTTGGTTCCAATCAAAGGAAGAAAGCCATTAAAGAAGAAATGGAAACCAATTCCTAGAGGATTAAGACTAGCTTTCAATCACTCCATTGAAGCCATTAAAAGAGAAAGAAAATCCAATTCCTTAATGATTAAGACTTGGTTCCAATCAAAGGAAAAAAGCCGTTAAAGAAGAAATGGAAACCAATTCTTTGATGGTTAAGACTAGCTTTCAATCACTCCATTTCGGCCATTAAAAGAGAAAGAGAATCCAATTCCTTAATGATTAAGACTTGGTTCCAATCAAAGGAAGAAAGCCATTAAAGAAGAAATGGAAACCAATTCTTTGATGATTAAGACTAGCTTTCAATCACTCCATTTAAGCCATTAAAAGAGAAAGAGAATCCAATTCCTTAATGATTAAGACTTGGTTCCAATCAAAGGAAGAAAGCCATTAAAGAATAACAGGAAACCAATTCTTAGAGGATTAAGACTAGCTTTCAATCACTCCATGGAAGCCATTAAAAGAGAAAGAGAATCCAATTCCTTAATGATTAAGACTTGGTTCCAATCAAAGGAAGAAAGCCATTAAAGAAGAAATGGAAACCAATTCCTAGAGGATTAAGACTAGCTTTCAATCACTCCATTGAAGCCATTAAAAAAGAAAGAGAATGCAATTCCTTAAGGATTAAGATTTGGTTCCAACCAAAGGAAGAAAGCAATTAAAGAAGAAATGGAAACTAATTCTTTGATGATTAAGACTAGCTTTCAATCACTCCATTTAAGCCATTAAAAGAGAAAGAGAATCCAATTCCTTAATGATTAAGACTTGGTTCCAATCAAAGGAAGAAAGCCATTAAAGAAGAAATGGAAACCAATTCCTGGAGGATAAAGACTAGCTTTCTATCACTCCATTTAAGCCATTAAAAGAGAATGAGAATCCAATTCCTTAATGATTAAGACTTGGTTCCAATCAAAGGAAGAAAGCCATTAAAGAAGAAATGGAAACCAATTCTTTGATGATTAAGACTAGCTTTCAATCACTCCATTTAAGCCATTAAAAGAGAAAGAGAATCCAATTCCTTAATGATTAAGACTTGGTTCCAATCAAAGGAAGAAAGCCATTAAAGAAGAAATGGAAACCAATTCCTTGAGGATTAAGACTAGCTTTCAATCACTCCATTTAAGCCATTAAAAGAGAAAGAGAATCCAATTCCTTAATGATTAAGACTTGGTTCCAATCAAAGGAAGAAGAAAGCCATTAAAGAAGAAATGGAAACCAATTCCTTGATGATTAAGACTAGCTTTCAATCACTCCATTTAAGCCATTAAAAGAGAAAGAGAATCCAATTCCTTAATGATTAAGACTTGGTTCCAATCAAAGGAAGAAAGCCATTAAAGAAGAAATGGAAACCAATTCTTGATGATTAAGACTAGCTTTCAATCACTCCATTTAAGCCATTAAAAAGAGAAAAGAGAATCCAATTCCTTAATGATTAAGACTTGGTTCCAATCAAAGGAAGAAAGCCATTAAAGAAGAAATGGAAACCAATTCCTTGAGGATTAAGACTAGCTTTCAATCACTCCATTTAAGCCATTAAAAGAGAAAGAGAATCCAATTCCTTAATGATTAAGACTTGGTTCCAATCAAAGGAAGAAAGCCATTAAAGAAGAAATGGAAACCAATTCTTGAGGATTAAGACTAGCTTTCAATCACTCCATTTAAGCCATTAAAAGAGAAAGAGAATCCAATTCCTTAATGATTAAGACTTGGTTCCAATCAAAGGAAGAAAGCCATTAAAGAAGAAATGGAAACCAATTCCTAGAGGATTAAGACTAGCTTTCAATCACTCCATTTAAGCCATTAAAAGAGAAAGAGAATCCAATTCCTTAATGATTAAGACTTGGTTCCAATCAAAGGAAGAAAGCCATTAAAGAAGAAATGGAAACCAATTCCTTGATGATTAAGACTAGCTTTCAATCACTCCATTTAAGCCATTAAAAGAGAAAGAGAATCCAATTCCTTAATGATTAAGACTTGGTTCCAATCAAAGGAAGAAAGCCATTAAAGAAGAAATGGAAACCAATTCTTTGATGATTAAGACTAGCTTTCAATCATTCCATTTAAGCCATTAAAAGAGAAAGAGAATCCAATTCCTTAATGATTAAGACTTGGTTCCAATCAAAGGAAGAAAGCCATTAAAGAAGAAATGGAAACCAATTCTTTGATGATTAAGACTAGCTTTCAATCACTCCATTTAAGCCATTAAAAGAGAAAGAGAATCCAATTCCTTAATGATTAAGACTTGGTTCCAATCAAAGGAAGAAAGCCATTAAAGAAGAAATGAAACCAATTCTTGATGATTAAGACTAGCTTTCAATCACTCCATTTAAGCCATTAAAAGAGAAAGAGAATCCAATTCCTTAATGATTAAGACTTGGTTCCAATCAAAGGAAGAAAGCCATTAAAGAAGAAATGGAAACCAATTCCTTGAGGATTAAGACTAGCTTTCAATCACTCCATTTAAGCCATTAAAAGAGAAAGAGAATCCAATTCCTTAATGATTAAGACTTGGTTCCAATCAAAGGAAGAAAGCCATTAAAGAAGAAATGGAAACCAATTCTTTGAGGATTAAGACTAGCTTTCAATCACTCCATTTAAGCCATTAAAAGAGAAAGAGAATCCAATTCCTTAATGATTAAGACTTGGTTCCAATCAAAGGAAGAAAGCCATTAAAGAAGAAATGGAAACCAATTCCTTGATGATTAAGACTAGCTTTCAATCACTCCATTTAAGCCATTAAAAGAGAAAGAGAATCCAATTCCTTAATGATTAAGACTTGGTTCCAATCAAAGGAAGAAAGCCATTAAAGAAGAAATGGAAACCAATTCTAGATGATTAAGACTAGCTTTCAATCACTCCATTTAAGCCATTAAAAGAGAAAGAGAATCCAATTCCTTAATGATTAAGACTTGGTTCCACTCAAAGGAAGAAAGCCATTAAAGAAGAAATGGAAACCAATTCTTTGATGATTAAGACTAGCTTTCAATCACTCCATTTAAGCCATTAAAAGAGAAAGAGAATCCAATTCCTTAATGATTAAGACTTGGTTCCAATCAAAGGAAGAAAGCCATTAAAGAAGAAATGGAAACCAATTCTTTGAGGATTAAGACTAGCTTTCAATCACTCCATTTAAGCCATTAAAAGAGAAAGAGAATCCAATTCCTTAATGATTAAGACTTGGTTCCAATCAAAGGAAGAAAGCCATTAAAGAAGAAATGAAACCAATTCTTTGAGGATTAAGACTAGCTTTCAATCACTCCATTTAAGCCATTAAAAGAGAAAGAGAATCCAATTCCTTAATGATTAAGACTTGGTTCCAATCAAAGGAAGAAAGCCATTAAAGAAGAAATGGAAACCAATTCTTTGAGGATTAAGACTAGCTTTCAATCACTCCATTTAAGCCATTAAAAAGAGAAAGAGAATCCAATTCCTTAATGATTAAGACTTGGTTCCAATCAAAGGAAGAAAGCCATTAAAGAAGAAATGAAACCAATTCCTAGAGGATTAAGACTAGCTTTCAATCACTCCATTTAAGCCATTAAAAGAGAAAGAGAATCCAATTCCTTAATGATTAAGACTTGGTTCCAATCAAAGGAAGAAAGCCATTAAAGAAGAAATGGAAACCAATTCTTTGAGGATTAAGACTAGCTTTCAATCACTCCATTTAAGCCATTAAAAGAGAAAGAGAATCCAATTCCTTAATGATTAAGACTTGGTTCCAATCAAAGGAAGAAAGCCATTAAAGAAGAAATGGAAACCAATCCTTTGATGATTAAGACTAGCTTTCAAACATTCCATTTAAGCCATTAAAAGAGAAAGAGACTCCAATTCCTTAATGATTAAGACTTGGTTCCACTCAAAGGAAGAAAGCCATTAAAGAAGAAATGGAAACCAATTCTTTGATGATTAAGACTAGCTTTCAATCACTCCATTTAAGCCATTAAAAGAGAAAGAGAATCCAATTCCTTAATGATTAAGACTTGGTTCCAATCAAAGGAAGAAAGCCATTAAAGAAGAAATGGAAACCAATTCCTAGAGGATTAAGACTAGATTTCAATCACTCCATTTAAGCCATTAAAAGAGAAAGAGAATCCAATTCCTTAATGATTAAGACTTGGTTCCAATCAAAGGAAGAAAGCCATTAAAGAAGAAATGGAAACCAATTCTTTGATGATTAACACTAGCTTTCAATCATTCCATTTAAGCCATTAAAAGAGAAAGAGAATCCAATTCCTTAATGATTAAGACTTGGTTCCAATCAAAGGAAGAAAGCCGTTAAAGAAGAAATGGAAACCAATTCTTGATGATTAAGACTAGCTTTCAATCACTCCATTTAAGCCATTAAAAGAGAAAGACAATCCAATTCCTTAATGATTAAGACTCGGTTCCAATCAAAGGAAGAAAGCCATTAAAGAAGAAATGGGAAACCAATTCTTTGATGATTAAGACTAGCTTTCAATCACTCCATTTAAGCCATTAAAAGAGAAAGAGAATCCAATTCCTTAATGATTAAGACTTGGATCCAATCAAAGGAAGAAAGCCATTAAAGAAGAAATGGAAACCAATTCCTAGAGGATTAAGACTAGCTTTCAATCACTCCTTTTAAGCCATTAAAAGAGAAAGAGAACCCAATTCCTTAATGATTAAGATTTGGTTCCAATCAAAGGAAGAAAGCCATTAAAGAAGAAATGGAAACCAATTCTTTGATGATTAAGACTAGCTTTCAATCATTCCATTTAAGCCATTAAAAGAGAAAGAGAATCCAATTCCTTAATGATTAAGACTTGGTTCCAATCAAAGGAAGAAAGCCATTAAAGAAGAAATGGAAACCAATTCTTAGAGGATTAAGACTAGCTTTCAATCACTCCATTTAAGCCATTACAAGAGAAAGAGAATCCAATTCCTTAATGATTAAGACTTGGTTCCAATCAAAGGAAGAAAGCCATTAAAGAAGAAATGGAAACCAATTCTTTGATGATTAAGACTAGCTTTCAATCACTCCATTTCAGCCATTAAAAGAGAAAGAGAATCCAATTCCTTAATGATTAAGACTTGGTTCCAATCAAAGGAAGAAAGCCATTAAAGAAGAAATGGAAACCAATTCTTTAGGATTAAGACTAGCTTTCAAATCACTCCATTTATTTAAGCCATTAAAAGAGAAAGAAAGAAGAAAGAGAATCCAATTCCTTAATGATTAAGACTTGGTTCCAATCAAAGGAAGAAAGCCATTAAAGAAGAAATGGAAACCAATTCCTTAGAGGATTAAGACTAGCTTTTTCAATCACTCCATTTAAGCCATTAAAAAGAGAAAGAGAATCCAATTCCTTAATGATTAAGACTTGGTTCCAATCAAAGGAAGAAAGCCGTTAAAGAAGAAATGGAAACCAATTCTTTGATGATTAAGACTAGCTTTCAATCACTCCATTTAAGCCATTAAAAGAGAAAGATAATCCAATTCCTTAATGGTTAAGACTTGCTTCCAATCAAAGGAAGAAAGCCATTAAAGAAGAAATGGAAACCAATTCCTAGAGGATTAAGACTAGCTTTCAATCACTCCATTTAAGCCATTAAAAGAGAAAGAGAATCCAATTCCTTAATGATTAAGACTTGGTTCCAATCAAAGGAAGAAAGCCATTAAAGAAGAAATGGAAACCAACTCCTAGAGGATTAAGACTAGCTTTCAATCACTCCATTGAAGCCATTAAAAGAGAAAGAGAATCCAATTCCTTAATGATTAAGACTTGGTTCTAATCAAAGAATGAAAGCCATTAAAGAAGAAATGGAAACCAATTCCTTTGATGATTAAAACTAGCTTTCAATCATTCCATTGAAGCCATTAAAAGAGAAAGAGAATCCAATTCCTTAATGATTAAGATTTGGTTCCAATCAAAGGAAGAAAGCCATTAAAGAAGAAATGGAAACCAATTCCTAGATGATTGAGACTAGCTTTCAATCACTCCATTGAAGCCATTAAAAGAGAAAGAGAATCCAATTCCTTAATGATTAAGACTTGGTTCCAATCAAAGGAAGAATGCCATTAAAGAAGAAATGGAAACCAATTCCTAGAGGATTAAGACTAGCTTTCAATCACTCCATTTAAGCCATTAAAAGAGAAAGAAAATCCAATTCCTTAATGATTAAGACTTGGTTCCACTCAAAGGAAGAAAGCCATTAAAGAAGAAATGGAAACCAATTCTTTGATGATTAAGACTAGCTTTCAATCACTCCATTTAAGCCATTAAAAGAGAAAGAGAATCCAATTCCTTAATGATTAAGACTTGGTTCCAATCAAAGGAAGAAAGCCATTAAAGAAGAAATGGAAACCAATTCCTTGAGGATTAAGACTAGGTTTCAATCATTCCTTTTAAGCCATTAAAAGAGAAAGAGAATCCAATTCCTTAATGATTTAGACTTGGATCCAATCAATGGAAGAAAGCCATTAAAGAAGAAATGGAATCCAATTCTTTGACGATTAAGACTAGCTTTCAATCACTCCATGGAGGCCATTAAAAGAGAAAGAAAATTCAATTCCTTAATGATTAAGACTTGGTTCCAATCAAAGGAAGAAAGCCATTAAAGAAGAAATGGAAACCAATTCTTAGAGGATGAAGACTAGCTTTTAATCACTCCATGGAAGCCATTAAAAGAGAAAGGGAATGCAATTCCTTAAGGATTAAGACTTGGTTCCAATCAAAGGAAGAAAGCCATTAAAGAAGAAATGGAAACCAATTCTTTGATGATTAAGACTAGCTTTCAATCATTCCATTTAAGCCATTAAAAGAGAAAGAGAATCCAATTCCTTAATGATTAAGACTTGGTTCCAATCAAAGGAAGAAAGCCATTAAAGAAGAAATGGAAACCAATTCTTGATGATTAAGACTAGCTTTCAATCACTCCATTTAAGCCATTAAAAGAGAAAGAGAATCCAATTCCTTAATGATCAAGACTTGGTTCCAATCAAAGGAAGAAAGCCATTAAAGAAGAAATGGAAACCAATTCTTTGATGATTAAGACTAGCTTTCAATCATTCCATTTAAGCCATTAAAAGAGAAAGAGAATCCAATTCCTTAATGATTAAGACTTGGTTCCAATCAAAGGAAGAAAGCCATTAAAGAAGAAATGGAAACCAATTCTTAGATGATTAAGACTAGCTTTCAATCACTCCATTTAAGCCATTAAAAGAGAAAGAGAATCCAATTCCTTAATGATTAAGACTTGGTTCCAATCAAAGGAAGAAAGCCATTAAAGAAGAAATGGAAACCAATTCTTGATGATTAAGACTAGCTTTCAATCACTCCATTTAAGCCATTAAAAGAGAAAGAGAATCCAATTCCTTAATGATTAAGACTTGGTTCCAATCAAAGGAAGAAAGCCATTAAAGAAGAAATGGAAACCAATTCTTTGAGGATTAAGACTAGCTTTCAATCACTCCATTTAAGCCATTAAAAGAGAAAGAGAATCCAATTCCTTAATGATTAAGACTTGGTTCCAATCAAAGGAAGAAAGCCATTAAAGAAGAAATGGAAACCAATTCTTTGAGGATTAAGACTAGCTTTCAATCACTCCATTTAAGCCATTAAAAGAGAAAGAGAATCCAATTCCTTAATGATTAAGACTTGGTTCCAATCAAAGGAAGAAAGCCATTAAAGAAGAAATGGAAACCAATTCTTTGATGATTAAGACTAGCTTTCAATCATTCCATTTCAACCATTAAAAGAGAAAGAGAATCCAATTCCTTAATGATTAAGACTTGGTTCCAATCAAAGGAAGAAAGCCATTAAAGAAGAAATGGAAACCAATTCCTAGAGGATTAAGACTAGCTTTCAATCACTCCATTGAAGCCATTAAAAGAGAAAGAAAATCCAATTCCTTAATAATTAAGACTTGTTTCCAATCAATGGAAGAAAGCCGTTAAAGAAAAATGGAAACCAATTCTTTGAGGATTAAGACTAGCATTCAATCATTCCATTTCAGCCATTAAAAGAGAAAGAGAATCCAATTCCTTAATGATTAAGACTTGGTTCCAATCAAAGGAAGAAAGCCATTAAAGAAGAAATGGAAACCAATTCTTAGAGGATTAAGACTTGCTTTCAATCACTCCATGGAACCCATTAAAATAGAAAGAGAATGCAATTCCTTCAGGATTAAGACTTGGTTCCAATCAATGGAAGAAAGCTGTTAAAGAAGAAATGGAAACCAATTCTTTGATGATTAAGACTAGCATTCAATCATTCCATTTCAGCCATTAAAAGAGAATGAGAAGCCAATTCCTTAATGATTAAGACTTGGTTCCAATCAATGGAAGAAAGCTATTAAAGAAGAAATGGAAACCAATTCTTTGATGATTAAGACTAGCTTTCAATCACTCCATTGAAGCCACTAAAAGAGAAAGAAAATCCAATTCCTTAAGGATTAAGACTTGGTTCCAATCAAAGGAAGAAAGCCATTAAAGAAGAAATGGAAACCAATTCCTAGAGGATTAAGACTAGCTTTCAATCATTCCATTTCAGCCATTAAAAGAGAAAGAGAATCCAATTCCTTAATGATTAAGACTTGGTTCCAATCAAAGGAAGAAAGCCATTAAAGAAGAAATGGAAACCAATTCTTTGAGGATTAAGACTAGCTTTCAATCACTCCATTTAAGCCATTAAAAGAGAAAGAGAATCCAATTCCTTAATGATTAAGACTTGGTTCCAATCAGAGGAAGAAAGCCATTAAAGAAGAAATGGAAACCAATTCCTTGAGGATTAAGACTAGCTTTCAATCACTCCATTGAAGCCATTAAAAGACAAAGAGAATCCAATTCCTTAATGATTAAGACTTGGTTCCAATCAAAGGAAGAAAGCCATTAAAGAAGAAATGGAAACCAATTCTTTGAGGATTAAGACTAGCTTTCAATCACTCCATTTAAGCCATTAAAAGAGAAAGAGAATCCAATTCCTTAATGATTAAGACTTGCTTCCAATCAAAGGAAGAAAGCCATTAAAGAAGAAATGGAAACCAATTCTTTGATGATTAAGACTAGCTTTCAATCATTCCATTTAAGCCATTAAAAGAGAAAGAGAATCCAATTCCTTAATGATTAAGACTTGGTTCCAATCAAAGGAAGAAAGCCATTAAAGAAGAAATGGAAACCAATTGCTAGAGGATTAAGACTAGCTTTCAGTCACTCCATCGAAGCCATTAAAAGAGAAAGAAAATCCAATTCCTTAATGATTAAGACTTGGTTCCACTCAAAGGAAGAAAGCCATTAAAGAAGAAATGGAAACCAATTCTTTGATGATTAAGACTAGCTTTCAATCACTCCATTTAAGCCATTAAAAGAGAAAGAGAATCCAACTCCTTAATGATTAAGACTTGGTTCCAATCAAAGGAAGAAAGCCATTAAAGAAGAAATGGAAACCAATTCTTTGATGATTAAGACTAGCTTTCAATCACTCCATTTAAGCCATTACAAGAGAAAGAGAATCCAATTCCTTAATGATTAAGACTTGGTTCCAATCAAAGGAAGAAAGCCATTAAAGAAGAAATGGAAACCAATTCCTAGAGGATTAAGACTAGCTTTCAATCACTCCATTTAAGCCATTAAAAGAGAAAGAGAATCCAATTCCTTAATGATTAAGACTTGGTTCCAATCAATGGAAGAAAGCCGTTAAAGAAGTAATGGAAACCAATTCTTGATGATTAAGTCTAGCTTTCAATCATTCCATTTAAGCCATTAAAAGAGAAACAGAATCCAATTCCTTAATGATTAAGACTTGGTTCCAATCAAAGGAAGAAAGCCATTAAAGAAGAAATGGAAACCAATTCCTAGAGGATTAAGACTAGCTTTCAATCACTCCATTGAAGCCATTAAAAGAGAAAGAGAATCCAATTCCTTAATGATTAAGACTTGGTTCCAATCAAAGGAAGAAAGCCGTTAAAGAAGAAATGGAAACCAATTCTTTGATGATTAAGACTAGCTTTCAATCACTCCATTTAAGCCATTAAAAGAGAAAGAGAATCCAATTCCTTAATGATTAAGACTTGGTTCCAATCAAAGGAAGAAAGCCGTTAAAGAAGAAATGAAATCCAATTCTTTGATGATTAAGACTAGCTTTCAATCACTCCATTTAAGCCATTAAAAGAGAAAGAGAATCCAATTCCTTAATGATTAAGACTTGGTTCCAATCAAAGGAAGAAAGCCATTAAAGAAGAAATGGAAACCAATTCTTTGATGATTAAGACTAGCTTTCAATCACTCCATTTAAGCCATTAAAAGAGAAAGAGAATCCAATTCCTTAATGATTAAGACTTGGTTCCAATCAAATGAAGAAAGCCATTAAAGAAGAAATGGAAACCAATTCTTTGAGGATTAAGACTAGCTTTCAATCACTCCATTTAAGACATTAAAAGAGAAAGAGAATCCAATTCCTTAATGATTAAGACTTGGTTCCAATCAAAGGAAGAAAGCCATTAAAGAAGAAATGGAAACCAATTCTTTGATGATTAAGACTAGCTTTCAATCATTCCATTTAAGCCATTAAAAGAGAAAGAGAATCCAATTCCTTAATGATTAAGACTTGGTTCCAATCAAAGGAAGAAAGCCATTAAAGCAGAAATGGAAACCAATTCTTAGAGGATGAAGACTAGCTTTCAATCACTCCATGGAAGCCATTAAAAGAGAAAGAGAATCCAATTCCTTAATGATTAAGACTTGGTTCCAATCAAAGGAAGAAAGCCATTAAAGAAGAAATGGAAACCAATTCCTAGAGGATTAAGACTAGCTTTCAATCACTCCATTGAAGCCATTAAAAGAGAAAGAAAATCCAATTCCTTAATGATTAAGACTTGTTTCCAATCAAAGGAAGAAAGCCGTTAAAGAATAAATGGAAACCAATTCTTTGATGATTCAGACTAGCTTTCAATCACTCCTTTTAAGCCATTAAAAGAGAAAGAGAATCCAATTCCTTAATGATTTAGACTTGGTTCCAATTAAAGGAAGAAAGCCATTAAAGAAGAAATGGAAACCAATTCCTTGATGATTAAGACTAGCTTTCAATCACTCCATTTAAGCCATTAAAAGAGAAAGAGAATCCAATTCCTTAATGATTAAGACTTGGTTCCAATCAAAGGAACAAAGCCATTAAAGAAGAAATGGAAACCAATTCTTTGATGATTAAGACTAGCATTCAATCATTCCATTTAAGACATTAAAAGAGAAAGAGAATCCAATTCCTTAATGATTAAGACTTGGTTCCAATCAAAGGAAGAAAGCCATTAAAGAAGAAATGGAAACCAATTCCTAGAGGATTAAGACTAGCTTTCAATAACTCCATTGAAGCCATTAAAAGAGAAAGAGAATCCAATTCCTTAATGATTAAGACTTGGTTCCAATCAAAGGAACAAAGCCATTAAAGAAGAAATGGAAACCAATTCTTTGATGATTAAGACTAGCTTTCAATCATTCCATTTAAGCCATTAAAAGAGAAAGAGAATCCAATTCCTTAATGATTAAGACTTGGTTCCAATCAAAGGAAGAAAGCCATTAAAGAAGAAATGGAAACCAATTCTTTGATCATGAAGACTAGCTTTCAATCACTCCATTTAAGCCATTAAAAGAGAAAGAGAATCCAATTCCTTAATGATTAAGACTTGGTTCCAATCAAAGGAAGAAAGCCATTGAAGAATAAATGGAAGCCAATTCTTTGATGATTAAGACTAGCTTACAATCACTCCATTTAAGCCATTAAAAGAGAAAGAGAATCCAATTCCTTAATGATTAAGACTTGGTTCCAATCAAAGGAAGAAAGCCGTTAAAGAAGAAATGGAAACCAATTCTTTGATGATTAAGACTAGCTTTCAATCATTCCATTTAAGCCATTAAAAGAGAAAGAGAATCCAATTCCTTAATGATTAAGACTTGGTTCCAATCAAAGGAAGAAAGCCATTAAAGAAGAAATGGAAACCAATTCCTAGAGGATTAAGACTAGCTTTCAATCACTCCATTCAAGCCATTCAAAGAGAAAGAGAATCCTATTCCTTAATGATTAAGACTCGGTTCCAATCAAAGGAAGAAAGCCATTAAAGAAGAAATGGAAACCAATTCTTTGATGATTAAGACTAGCTTTCAATCATTCCATTTAAGCCATTAAAAGAGAAAGAGAATCCAATTCCTTAATGATTAAGACTTGGTTCCAATCAAAGGAAGAAAGCCATTAAAGAAGAAATGGAAACCAATTCCTAGAGGATTAAGACTAGCTTTCAATCACTCCATTTAAGCCATTAAAAGAGAAAGAGAATCCAATTCCTTAATGATTAAGACTTGGTTCCAATCAAAGGAAGAAAGCCATTAAAGAAGAAATGGAAACCACTTCTTTGATGATTAAGACTAGCATTCAATCATTCCATTTAAGCCATTAAAAGAGAAAGAGAATCCAATTCCTTAATGATTAAGACTTGGTTCGAATCAAAGGAAGAAAGCCATTAAAGAAGAAATGGAAACCAATTCCTTAAGGATTAAGACTAGTTTTCAATCACTCCATTTAAGCCATTAAAAGAGAAAGAGAATCCAATTCCTTAATGATTAAGACTTGGTTCCAATCAAAGGAAGAAAGCCATTAAAGAAGAAATGGAAACCTATTCTTTGAGGATTAAGACTAGCTTTCAATCATTCCATTTAAGCCATTAAAAGAGAAAGAGAATCCAATTCCTTAATGATTTAGACTTGGTTCCAATCAAAGGAAGAAAGCCATTAAAGAAGAAATGGAAACCAACACCTTGAGGATTAAGACTAGCTTTCAATCACTCCATTTAAGCCATTAAAAGTGAAAGAGAATCCAATTCCTTAATGATTAAGACTTGGTTCCACTCAAAGGAAGAAAGCCATTAAAGAAGAAATGGAAACCAATTCTTTGATGATTAAGACTAGCTTTCAATCATTCCATTTAAGCCATTAAAAGAGAAAGAGAATGCAATTCCTTAATGATTAAGACTTGGTTCCAATCAAAGGAAGAAAGCCATTAAAGAAGAAATGGAAACCAATTCCTGGAGGATTAAGACTAGCTTTCAATCACTCCATTTAAGCCATTAAAAGAGAAAGAGAATCCAATTCCTTAATGATTAAGACTTGGTTCCAATCAAAGGAAGAAAGCCATTAAAGAAGAAATGGAAACCAATTCTTAGAGGATTAAGACTAGCTTTCAATCACTCCACGGAAGCCATTAAAAGAGAAAGAAAATCCAATTCCTTAATGATTAAGACTTTGTTCCAATCAAAGGAAGAAAGCCATTCAAGAAGAAATGGAAACCAATTCCTAGAGGGTTAAGACTAGCTTTCAATCACTCCATGGAAGCCATTAAAAGAGAAAGAAAATCGAATTCCTTAATGTTTAAGACTTGGTTCCAATCAAAGGAAGAAAGCCATCAAAGAAGAAATGGAAACCAATTCTTTGAGGATTAAGACTAGCTTTTAATCACTCCATGGAAGCCAATAAAAGAGAAAGAGAATGCAATTCCTTAAGGATTAAGACTTGGTTCCAATCAAGGGAACAAAGCCATTAAAGAAGAAATGGAAACCAATTCTTAGAGGATTAAGACTAGCTTTCAATCACTCCATGGAAGCCATTAAAAGAGAAAGAGAATCCAATTCCTTAATGATTAAGACTTGGTTCCAATCAAAGGAAGAAAGCCATTAAAGAAGAAATGGAAACCAATTCTTTGATGATTAAGACTAGCTTTCAATCATTCCATTTAAGCCATTAAAAGAGAAAGAGAATCCAATTCCTTAATGATTTAGACTTGGTTCCAATCAAAGGAAGAAAGCCATTAAAGAAGAAATGGAAACCAATTCCTAGAGGATTAAGACTTGCTTTCAATCACTCCATGGAAGCCATTAAAAGAGAAAGAGAATCCAATTCCTTAATGATTAAGACTTGGTTCCAATCAAAGGAAGAAAGCCATTAAAGAAGAAATGGAAACCAATTCTTAGAGGATGAAGACTAGATTTCAATCACTCCATTGAAGCCATTAAAAGAGAAAGAGAATCCAATTCCTTAATGATTAAGACTTGGTTCCAATCAAAGGAAGAAAGCCATTAAAGAAGAAATGGAAACCAATTCTTTGATGATTAAGACTAGCTTTCAATCACTCCATTTAAGCCATTAAAAGAGAAAGAGAATCCAATTCCTTAATGATTAAGACTTGGTTCCAATCAAAGGAAGAAAGCCATTAAAGAAGAAATGGAAACCAATTCTTAGATGATTAAGACTAGCTTTCAATCACTCCATTTAAGCCATTAAAAGAGAAAGAGAATCCAATTCCTTAATGATTAAGACTTGGTTCCAATCAAAGGAAGAAAGCCATTAAAGAAGAAATGGAAACCAATTCTTTGAGGATTAAGACTAGCTTTCAATCACTCCATTTAAGCCATTAAAAGAGAAAGAGAATCCAATTCCTTAATGATTAAGACTTGGTTCCAATCAAAGGAAGAAAGCCATTAAAGAAGAAATGGAAACCAATTCGTTAAGGATTAAGACTAGCTTTCAATCATTCCATTTAAGCCATTAAAAGAGAAAGAGAATCCAATTCCTTAATGATTAAGACTTGGTTCCAATCAAAGGAAGAAAGCCATTAAAGAAGAAATGGAAACCAATTCTTTGAGGATTAAGACTAGCTTTCAATCACTCCATTTAAGCCATTAAAAGAGAAAGAGAATCCAATTCCTTAATGATTAAGACTTGGTTCCAATCAAAGGAAGAAAGCCATTAAAGAAGAAATGGAAACCAATTCTTGAGGATTAAGACTAGCTTTCAATCACTCCATTTAAGCCATTAAAAGAGAAAGAGAATCCAATTCCTTAATGATTAAGACTTGGTTCCAATCAAAGGAAGAAAGCCATTAAAGAAGAAATGGAAACCAATTCTTAGAGGATTAAGACTAGCTTTCAATCACTCCATTTAAGCCATTAAAAGAGAAAGAGAATCCAATTCCTTAATGATTAAGACTTGGTTCCAATCAAAGGAAGAAAGCCATTAAAGAAGAAATGGAAACCAATTCTTGATGATTAAGACTAGCTTTCAATCACTCCATTTAAGCCATTAAAAGAGAAAGAGAATCCAATTCCTTAATGATTAAGACTTGGTTCCAATCAAAGGAAGAAAGCCATTAAAGAAGAAATGGAAACCAATTCTTGAGGATTAAGACTAGCTTTCAATCACTCCATTTAAGCCATTAAAAGAGAAAGAGAATCCAATTCCTTAATGATTAAGACTTGGTTCCAATCAAAGGAAGAAAGCCATTAAAGAAGAAATGGAAACCAATTCCTTGATGATTAAGACTAGCTTTCAATCACTCCATTTAAGCCATTAAAAGAGAAAGAGAATCGAATTCCTTAATGATAAAGACTTGGTTCCATGCAAAGGTACAAAGCCATTAAAGAAGAAATGGGAACCAAATCTTTGAGGATTAAGACTAGCTTTCAATCACTCCATGTAAGCCATTAAAAGAGAAAGATAATCCAATTCCTTAATGATTAAGACTTGCTTCCAATCAAAGGAAGAAAGCCATTAAAGAAGAAATCGAAACCAATTCCTAGCGGATTAAGGCTAGCTTTCAATCACTCCATTTAAGCCATTAAAAGAGAAAGAGAATCCAATTCCTTAATGATTAAGACTTGGTTCCAATCAAAGGAAGAAAGCCGTTAAAGAAGAAATGGAAACCAATTCTTTGATGATTAAGACTAGCTTTCAATCATTCCATTTAAGCCATTGAAAGAGGAAGAGAATCCAATTCCTTAATGATTACGACTTGGTTCCAATCAAAGGAAGAAAGCCATTAAAGAAGAAATGGAAACCAATTCCTAGTGGATTAAGACTAGCTTTCAATCACTCCATTGAAGCCATTAAAAGAGAAAGAGAATCCAATTCCTTAATGATTAAGACTTGGTTCCAATCAAAGGAAGAAAGCTATTAAAGAAGAAATGGAAACCAATTCCTTGAGGATTAAGTCTAGCTTTCAATCAATCCATTTAAGCCATTAAAAGAGAAAGAGAATCCAATTCCTTAATGATTAAGACTTGGTTCCAATCAAAGGAAGAAAGCCGTTAAAGAAGAAATGGAAACCAATTCTTTGATAATTAAGACTAGCTTTCAATCACTCCATTTAAGCCATTAAAAGAGAAAGAGAATCCAATTCCTTAATGATTAAGACTTGGTTCCAATCAAAGGAAGAAAGCCATTAAAGAAGAAATGGAAACCAATTCTTTGAGGATTAAGACTAGCTTTCAATCACTCCATTTAAGCCATTAAAAGAGAAAGAGAATCCAATTCCTTAATGATTAAGACTTGGTTCCAATCAAAGGAAGAAAGCCATTAAAGAAGAAATGGAAACCAATTCTTTGAGGATTAAGACTAGCTTTCAATCACTCCATTTAAGCCATTAAAAGAGAAAGAGAATCCAATTCCTTAATGATTAAGACTTGGTTCCAATCAAAGGAAGAAAGCCATTAAAGAAGAAATGGAAACCAATTCCTTGATGATTAAGACTAGCTTTCAATCACTCCATTTAAGCCATTAAAAGAGAAAGAGAATCCAATTCCTTAATGATTAAGACTTGGTTCCAATCAAAGGAAGAAAGCCATTAAAGAAGAAATGGAAACCAATTCTTTGAGGATTAAGACTAGCTTTCAATCACTCCATTTAAGCCATTAAAAGAGAAAGAGAATCCAATTCCTTAATGATTAAGACTTGGTTCCAATCAAAGGAAGAAAGCCATTAAAGAAGAAATGGAAACCAATTCTTTGAGGATTAAGACTAGCTTTCAATCACTCCATTTAAGCCATTAAAAGAGAAAGAGAATCCAATTCCTTAATGATTAAGACTTGGTTCCAATCAAAGGAAGAAAGCCATTAAAGAAGAAATGGAAACCAATTCCTTGAGGATTAAGACTAGCTTTCAATCACTCCATTTAAGCCATTAAAAGAGAAAGAGAATCCAATTCCTTAATGATTAAGACTTGGTTCCAATCAAAGGAAGAAAGCCATTAAAGAAGAAATGGAAACCAATTCCTAGATGATTAAGACTAGCTTTCAATCACTCCATTTAAGCCATTAAAAGAGAAAGAGAATCCAATTCCTTAATGATTAAGACTTGGTTCCAATCAAAGGAAGAAAGCCATTAAAGAAGAAATGGAAACCAATTCTTAGAGGATTAAGACTAGCTTTCAAA
>CM062519.1:39663094-39735767 GCA_031439585.1 Pterocarpus macrocarpus | reverse complement strand
CCAATTCCTAGAGGATTAAGACTAGCTTTCAATCATTCCATTGAAGCCATTAAAAGAGAAAGAGAATCCAATTCCTTAATGATTAAGACTTGGTTCCAATCAAAGGAAGAAAGCCATTAAAGAAGAAATGGAAACCAATTCCTAGAGGATTAAGACTAGCTTTCAATCACTCCATTTAAGCCATTAAAAGAGAAAGAGAATCCAATTCCTTAATGATTAAGACTTGGTTCCAATCAAAGGAAGAAAGCCATTAAAGAAGAAATGGAAACCAATTCTTTGAGGATTAAGACTAGCTTTCAATCATTCCATTTAAGCCATTAAAAGAGAAAGAGAATCCAATTCCTTAATGATTAAGACTTGGTTCCAATCAAAGGAAGAAAGCCATTAAAGAAGAAATGGAAACCAATTCCTAGAGGATTAAGACTAGCTTTCAATCACTCCATTTAAGCCATTACAAGAGAAAGAGAATCCAATTCCTTAATGATTAAGACTTGGTTCCAATCAAAGGAAGAAAGCCATAAAAGAAGAAATGGAAACCAATTCTTTGATCATTAAGACTAGCTTTCAATCATTCCATTTAAGCCATTAAAAGAGAAAGAGAATCCAATTCCTTAATGATTAAGACTTGGTTCCAATCAAAGGAAGAAAGCCGTTAAAGAAGAAATGGAAACCAATTCTTTGATGATTAAGACTAGCTTTCAATCACTCCATTTAAGCCATTAAAAGAGAAAGAGAATCCATTCCTTAATGATTAAGACTTGGTTCCAATCAAAGGAAGAAAGCCATTAAAGAAGAAATGGAAACCAATTCCTAGAGGATTAAGACTAGCTTTCAATCACTCCATTTAAGCCATTAAAAGAGAAAGAGAATCCAATTCCTTAATGATTAAGACTTGGTTCCAATCAAAGGAAGAAAGCCATTAAAGAAGAAATGGAAACCAATTCCTAGAGGATTAAGACTAGCTTTCAATCACTCCATTGAAGCCATTAAAAGAGAAAGAGAATCCAATTCCTTAATGATTAAGACTTGGTTCCAATCAAAGGAAGAAAGCCATTAAAGAAGAAATGGAAACCAATTCTTTGATGATTAAGACTAGCTTTCAATCATTCCATTTAAGCCATTAAAAGAGAAAGAGAATCCAATTCCTTAATGATTTAGACTTGGTTCCAATCAAAGGAAGAAAGCCATTAAAGAAGAAATGGAAACCAATTCTTAGAGGATTAAGACTAGCTTTCAATCACTCCATTTCAGCCATTAAAAGAGAAAGAGAATCCAATTCCTTAATGATTAAGACTTGGTTCCAATCAAAGGAACAAAGCCATTAAAGACGAAATGGAAACTAATTCCTAGAGGATTAAGACTAGCTTTCAATCACTCCACTGAAGCCATTAAAAGAGAAAGAAAATCCAATTCCTTAATGATTAAGACTTGGTTCCGATCAAAGGAAGAAAGCCATTAAAGAAGAAATGGAAACCAATTCTTTGATGATTAAGACTAGCTTTCAATCACTCCATTTAAGCCATTAAAAGAGAAAGAGAATCCAATTCCTTAATGATTAAGACTTGGTTCCAATCAAAGGAAGAAAGCCATTAAAGAAGAAATGGAAACCAATTCCTGGAGGATTAAGACTAGCTTTCAATCATTCCATTTCAGCCATTAAAAGAGAAAGAGAATCCAATTCCTTAATGATTAAGACTTGGTTCCAATCAAAGGAAGAAAGCCATTAAAGAAGAAATGGAAACCAATTCCTAGAGGATTAAGACTAGCTTTCAATCACTCCATTGAAGCCATTAAAAGAGAAAGAGAATCCAATTCCTTAATGATTAAGACTTGGTTCCAATCAAAGGAAGAAAGCCATTAAAGAAGAAATGGAAACCAATTCCTTAAGGATTAAGACTTGCTTCCAATCATTCCATTTAAGCCATTAAAAGAGAAAGAAAATCCAATTCCTTAATGATTAAGACTTGGTTCCATGCAAAGGAAGAAAGCCATTAAAGAAGAAATGGAAACCAATTCTTTGAGGATTAAGACTAGCTTTCAATCATTCCATCGAAGCCATTAAAAGAGAAGGAGAATCCAATTCCTTAATGATTAAGACTTGGTTCCAATCAAAGGAAGAAAGCCATTAAAGAAGAAATGGAAACCAATTCCTTTTGGATTAAGACTAGCTTTCAATCACTCCATTAAGCCATTAAAAGAGAAAGAATCCAATTCCTTAATGATTAAGACTTGGTTCCAATCAAAGGAAGAAAGCCATTAAAGAAGAAATGGAAACCAATTCTTTGAGGATTAAGACTAGCTTTCAATCACTCCATTTAAGCCATTAAAAGAGAAAGAGAATCCAATTCCTTAATGATTTAGACTTGGTTCCAATCAAAGGAAGAAAGCCATTAATGAAGAAATGGAAACGAATTCCTAGAGGATGAAGACTAGCTTTCAATCACTCCATTTAAGCCATTAAAAGAGAAAGAGAGTCCAATTCCTTAATGATTAAGACTTGGTTCCAATCAAAGGAAGAAAGCCATTAAAGAAGAAATGTAAACCAATTCTTTGAGGATTAAGACTAGCTTTCAATCACTCCGTTGAAGCCATTAAAAGAGAAAGAGAATCCAATTCCTTAATGATTAAGACTTGGTTCTAATCAAAGGAAGAAAGCCATTAAAGAAGAAATGGAAACCAATTCTTTGATGATTAAGACTAGCTTTCAATCACTCCATTTAAGCCATTAAAAGAGAAAGAGAATCCAATTCCTTAATGATTAAAACTTGGTTCCAATCAAAGGAAGAAAGCCATTAAAGAAGAAATGGAAACCAATTCTTTGAGGATTAAGACTAGCTTTCAATCATTCCACTTTTCAAAAATTCCATTTAAGCCATTAAAAGAGAAAGAGAATCCAATTCCTTAATGATTAAGACTTGGTTCCAATCAAAGGAAGAAAGCCATTAAAGAAGAAATGGAAACCAATTCCTAGAGGATTAAGACTAGCTTTCAATCACTCCATTTAAGCCATTAAAAGAGAAAGAGAATCCAATTCCTTAATGATTAAGACTTGGTTCCAATCAAAGGCAGAAAGCCATTAAAGAAGAAATGGAAACCAATTCTTTGAGGATTAAGACTAGCTTTCAATCATTCCACTTTTCAAAAATTCCATTTAAGCCATTAAAAGAGAAAGAGAATCCAATTCCTTAATGATTAAGACTTGGTTCCAATCAAAGGAAGAAAGCCATTAAAGAAGAAATGAAACCAATTCCTAGAGGATTAAGACTAGCTTTCAATCACTCCATTAAGCCATTAAAAGAGAAAGAGAATCCAATTCCTTAATGATTAAGACTTGGTTCCAATCAAAGGAAGAAAGCCATTAAAGAAGAAATGGAAACCAATTCTTTGATGATTAAGACTAGCTTTCAATCATTCCATTTAAGCCATTAAAAGAGAAAGAGAATCCAATTCCTTAATGATTTAGACTTGGTTCCAATCAAAGGAAGAAAGCCATTAAAGAAGAAATGGAAACCAATTCTTTGATGTTTAAGACTAGCTTTCAATCACTCCATTTCAGCCATTAAAAGAGAAAGAGAATGCAATTCCTTAATGATTAAGACTTGGTTCCAATCAAAGGAAGAAAGCCATTAAAGAAGAAATGGAAACCAATTCTTTGATGATTAAGACTAGCTTTCAATCACTCCATTTCAGCCATTAAAAGAGAAAGAGAATCCAATTCCTTAATGATTAAGACTTGGTTCCAATCAAAGGAAGAAAGCCATTAAAGAAGAAATGGAAACCAACTCCTTGAGGATTAAGACTAGCTTTCAATCACTCCATTGAAGCCATTAAAAGAGAAAGAGAATCCAATTCTTTAATGATTAAGACTTGGTTCCAATCAAAGGAAAAAAGCCATTAAAGAAGAAATGGAAACCAATTCTTTGATGATTAAGACTAGCTTTCAATCATTCCATTTAAGCCATTAAAAGAGAAAGAGAATCCAATTCCTTAATGATTAAGACTTGGTTCCAATCAAAGGAAGAAAGCCATTAAAGAAGAAATGGAAACCAATTCCTAGAGGATTAAGACTAGCTTTCAATCACTCCATTTCAGCCATTAAAAGAGAAAGAGAATCCAATTCCTTAATGATTAAGACTTGGTTCCAATCAAAGGAAGAAAGCCATTAAAGAAGAAATGGAAACCAATTCTTGATGATTAAGACTAGCTTTCAATCATTCCATTTAAGCCATTAAAAGAGAAAGAGAATCCAATTCCTTAATGATTAAGACTTGGTTCCAATCAAAGGAAGAAAGCCATTAAAGAAGAAATGAAACCAATTCCTAGAGGATTAAGACTAGCTTTCAATCATTCCATTTAAGCCATTAAAAGAGAAAGAGAATCCAATTCCTTAATGATTAAGACTTGGTTCCAATCAAAGGAAGAAAGCCATTAAAGAAGAAATGGAAACAAATTCCTAGACGATTAAGACTAGCTTTCAATCACTCCATTGAAGCCATTAAAAGAGAAAGAGAATCCAATTCCTTAATGATTAAGTGTTGGTTCCAATCAAAGGAAGAAAGCCATTAAAGAAGAAATGGAAACCAATTCCTAGAGGATTAAGACTAGCTTTCAATCACTCCATTAAAGCCATTAAAAGAGAAATAAAATCCAATTCCTTAATGATTTAGACTTGGTTCCAATCAAACGAAGAAAGCCACTAAAGAAGAAATGAAACCAATTCTTTGAGGATTAAGACTAGCTTTCAATCATTCCATTAAGCCATTAAAAGAGAAAGAGAATCAATTCCTTAATGATTAAGACTTGGTTCCAATCAAAGGAAGAAAGCCATTAAAGAAGAAATGAAACCAATTCCTAGAGGATTAAGACTAGTTTTCAATCACTCCATTTAAGCCATTAAAAGAGAAAGAGAATACAATTCCTTAATGATTAAGACTTGGTTCCAATCAAAGGAAGAAAGCCATTAAAGAAGAAATGAAACCAATACCAAGAGGATTAAGACTAGCATTCAATCATTCCATTCAAGCCATTGAAAGAGAAAGAGAATCCAATTCCTTAATGTTTAAGACTTGGTTCCAATCAAAGGAAGAAAGCCGTTAAAGAAGAAATGGAAACCAATTCTTTGATGGTTAAGACTAGCTTTCAATCACTCCATTTCGGCCATTAAAAGAGAAAGAGAATCCAATTCCTTAATGATTAAGACTTGGTTCCAATCAAAGGAAGAAAGCCATTAAAGATGAAATGGATACCAATTCCTAGAGGATTAAGACTAGCATTCAATCACTCCATTTAAGCCATTAAAAGAGAAAGAGAATCCAATTCCTTAATGATTAAGACTTGGTTCCAATCAAAGGAAGAAAGCCATTAAAGAAGAAATGGAAACCAATTCTTTGATGATTAAGACTAGCTTTCAATCACTCCATTTAAGCCATTAAAAGAGAAAGAGAATCCAATTCTTTGACGATTAAGACTTGGTTCAAATCAAAGGAAGAAAGCCATTAAAGAAGAAATGGAAACCAATTCTTTGATGATTAAGACTAGCATTCAATCATTCCATTTAAGCCATTAAAAGAGAAAGAGAATCCAATTCCTTAATGATTAAGACTTGGTTCCAATCAAAGGAAGAAAGCCATTAAAGAAGAAATGGAAAGCAATTCCTTGATGATTAAGACTAGCTTTCATTCATTCCATTTAAGCCATTAAAAGAGAAAGAGAATCCAATTCCTTAATGATTAAGACTTGGTTCCAATCAAAGGAAGAAAGCCATTAAAGAAGAAATGGAAACCAATTCCTAGATGATTGAGACTAGCTTTCAATCACTCCATTTAAGCCATTAAAAGAGAAAGAGAATCCAATTCCTTAATGATTAAGACTTGGTTCCAATCAAAGGAAGAAAGCCATTAAAGAAGAAATGGAAACCAATTCTTTGATGATTAAGACTAGCTAAGCCATTAAAAGAGAAAGAGAATCCAATTCCTTAATGATTAAGACTTGGTTCCAATCAAAGGAACAAAGCCATTAAAGAAGAAATGGAAACCAATTCTTTGATGATTAAGACTAGCTTTCAATCATTCCATTTAAGCCATTAAAAGAGAAAGAGAATCCAATTCCTTAATGATTAAGACTTGGTTCCAATCAAAGGAAGAAAGCCATTAAAGAAGAAATGGAAACCAATTCTTAGAGGACGAAGACTAGCTTTCAATCACTCCATTCCATTTAAGCCATTAAAAGAGAAACAGAATCCAATTCCTTAATGATTAAGACTTGGTTCCAATCAAAGGAAGAAAGCCATTAAAGAAGAAATGAAACCAATTCTTTGATGATTAAGACTAGCTTTCAATCATTCCATTTAAGCCATTAAAAGAGAAAGAGAATCCAATTCCTTAATGATTAAGACTTGGTTCCAATCAAAGGAAGAAAGCCATTAAAGAAGAAATCCAATTCTTAATGATTAAGACTTGGTTCCAACAAAGGAAGAAGCAAAACATTTAAGCCTAGATTCAGCTTTCCATTAAGATTTAAAGAGAAAGAGAATCTTCCTTAGATTAAGACTTTCAATCAAAGGAAGAAAGCCATAAAAAGATTAAATGGAAACCATTTAATTAAGCCTTTCATTAAAAGATTAAAAGAAAGAGAATCCAATTCCTTAATGATTAAGACTTGGTTCCAATCAAAGGAAGAAAGCCATTAAAGAAGAAATGGAAACCAATTCCTTGAGGATTAAGACTAGCTTTCAATCACTCCATTTAAGCCATTAAAAGAGAAAGAGAATCCAATTCCTTAATGATTAAGACTTGGTTCCAATCAAAGGAAGAAAGCCATTAAAGAAGAAATGGAAACCAATTCTTAGATGATTAAGACTAGCTTTCAATCACTCCATTTAAGCCATTAAAAGAGAAAGAGAATCCAATTCCTTAATGATTAAGACTTGGTTCCAATCAAAGGAAGAAAGCCATTAAAGAAGAAATGGAAACCAATTCCTTGAGGATTAAGACTAGCTTTCAATCACTCCATTTAAGCCATTAAAAGAGAAAGAGAATCCAATTCCTTAATGATTAAGACTTGGTTCCAATCAAAGGAAGAAAGCCATTAAAGAAGAAATGGAAACCAATTCTTTGAGGATTAAGACTAGCTTTCAATCACTCCATTTATGCCATTAAAAGAGAAAGAGAATCCAATTCCTTAATGATTAAGACTTGGTTCCAATCAAAGGAAGAAAGCCATTAAAGAAGAAATGGAAACCAATTCTTAGATGATTAAGACTAGCTTTCAATCACTCCATTTAAGCCATTAAAAGAGAAAGAGAATCCAATTCCTTAATGATTAAGACTTGGTTCCAATCAAAGGAAGAAAGCCGTTAAAGAAGAAATGGAAACCAATTCTTTGATGATTAAGACTAGCTTTCAATCACTCCATTTCAGCCATTAAAAGAGAAAGAGAATCCAATTCCTTAATGATTAAGACTTGGTTCCAATCAAAGGAAGAAAGCCATTAAAGAAGAAATGGAAACCAATTCTTAGAGGATTAAGACTAGCTTTCAATCATTCCATTTAAGCCATTAAAAGAGAAAGAGAATCCAATTCCTTAATGATTAAGACTTGGTTCCAATCAAAGGAAGAAAGCCATTAAAGAAGAAATGGAAACCAATTCCTTGATGATTAAGACTAGCTTTCAATCATTCCATTTAAGCCATTAAAAGAGAAAGAGAATCCAATTCCTTAATGATTAAGACTTGGTTCCAATCAAAGGAAGAAAGCCATTAAAGAAGAAATGGAAACCAATTCCTAGAGGATTAAGACTAGCTTTCAATCACTCCATTTCAGCCATTAAAAGAGAAAGAGAATCCAATTCCTTAATGATTAAGACTTGGTTCCAATCAAAGGAAGAAAGCCGTTAAAGAAGAAATGGAAACCAATTCTTTGATGATTAAGACTAGCTTTCAATCACTCCATTTAAGCCATTAAAAGAGAAAGAGAATCCAATTCCTTAATGATTAAGACTTGGTTCCAATCAAACGAAGAAAGCCATTAAAGAAGAAATGAAACCAATTCTTAGAAACCAATTCTTTGATTAAAGGAAAGAGAATTAAGACTTGGTTCCAGGAAGACAAGCTTTCAATCATTCCATTTAAGCCATTAAAAGAGAAAGAGAATCCAATACCTTAATGAGTAAGACTTGCTTCTAATCAAAGGAAGAAAGCCATTAAAGAAGAAATGGAAACCAATTCCTAGAGGATTAAGACTAGCTTTCAATCACTCCATGGAAGCCATTAAAAGAGAAAGAGAATCCAATTCCTTAATGATTAAGACTTGGTTCCAATCAAAGGAAGAAAGCCATTAAAGAAGAAATGGAAAGCAATTCCTTGATGATTAAGACTAGCTTTCATTCATTCCATTTAAGCCATTAAAAGAGAAAGAGAATCCAATTCCTTAATGATTAAGACTTGGTTCCAATCAAAGGAAGAAAGCCATTAAAGAAGAAATGGAAACCAATTCCTAGAGGATTAAGACTAGTTTTCAATCACTCCACAGAAGCCATTAACAGAGAAAGAGAATGCAATTCATTAAGGATTAAGACTTGGTTCCAATCAAAGGAAGAAAGCCATTAAAGAAGAAATGGAAACCAATTCCTAGAGGATTAAGACTAGCTTTCAATCACTCCATGTAAGCCATTAAAAGAGAAAGAGAATCCAATTCCTTAATGATTAAGACTTGGTTCCAATCAAAGGAAGAAAGCCATTAAAGAAGAAATGGAAACCAACTCCTTGAGGATTAAGACTAGCTTTCAATCACTCCATTTAAGCCATTAAAAGAGAAAGAGAATCCAATTCATTAATGATAAAGACTTGGTTCCAATCAAAGGAACAAAGCGATTAAAGAAGAAATGGAAACCAATTCCTAGAGGATTAAGACTAGCTTTCAATCACTCCATTTAAGCCATTAAAAGAGAAAGAGAATCCAATTCCTTAATGATTAAGACTTGGTTCCAATCAAAGGAAGAAAGCCATTAAAGAAGAAATGGAAACCAATTCTTTGATGATTAAGACTAGCATTCAATCATTCCATTTAAGCCATTAAAAGAGAAAGAGAATCCAATTCCTTAATGATTAAGACTTGGTTCCAATCAAAGGAAGAAGGCCATTAAAGAAGAAATGGAAACCAATTCCTTGAGGATTAAGACTAGCTTTCAATCACTCCATTCAAGCCATTCAAAGAGAAAGAGAATCCTATTCCTTAATGATTAAGACTTGGTTCCAATCAAAGGAAGAAAGCCATTAAAGAAGAAATGGAAACCAATTCCTAGAGGATTAAGACTAGCTTTCAATCACTCCCTTGAAGCCATTAAAAGAGAAAGAAAATCCAATTCCTTAATGATTAAGACTTGGTTCCAATCAAAGGAAGAAAGCCATTAAAGAAGAAATGGAAACCAATTCCTTGAGGATTAAGACTAGCTTTCAATCATTCCATTTAAGCCATTAAAAGAGAAAGAGAATCCAATTCCTTAATGATTAAGACTTGGTTCCAATCAAAGGAAGAAAGCCATTAAAGAAGAAATGGAAACCAATTCTCCTTGAGGATTAAGACTAGCTTTCAATCATTCCATTTAAGCCATTAAAAGAGAAAGAGAATCCAATTCCTTAATGATTAAGACTTGGTTCCAATCAAAGGAAGAAAGCCATTAAAGAAGAAATGGAAACTAATTCCTAGAGGATTAAGACTAGCTTTCAAACATTCCATTTAAGCCATTAAAAGAGAAAGAGAATCCAATTCCTTAATGATTAAGACTTGGTTCCAATCAAAGGAAGAAAGCCATTAAAGAAGAAATGGAAACCAATTCCCAGAGGATTAAGACTAGCTTTCAATCACTCCATTCAAGCCATTCAAAGAGAAAGAGAATCCAATTCCTTAATGATTAAGACTTGGTTCCAATCAAAGGAAAGAAAGCCGTCAAAGAAGAAATGGAAACCAATTCTTTGATGATTAAGACTAGCTTTCAATCACTCTGTTTAAGCCATTACAAGAGAAAGAGAATCCAATTCCTTAATGATTAAGACTTGGTTCCAATCAAAGGAACAAAGCCATTAAAGAAGAAATGGAAACCAACTCCTTGAGGATTAAGACTAGCTTTCAATCACTCCATTGAAGCCATTAAAAGAGAAAGAGAATCCAATTCCTTAATGATTAAGACTTGGTTCCAATCAAAGGAAGAAAGCCATTAAAGAAGAAATGGGAACCAATTCCTAGAGGATTAAGACTAGCTTTCAATCACTCCATCGAAGCCATTAACAGAGAAAGAGAATCCAATTCCTTAATGATTAAGACTTGGTTCCAATCAAAGGAAGAAAGCCATTAAAGAAGAAATGGGAAACCAATTCTTGAGGATTAAGACTTGCGTTCAATCATTCCATTTAAGCCATTAAAAGAGAAAGAGAATCCAATTCCTTAATGATTAAGACTTGGTTCCAATCAAAGGAAGAAAGCCATTAAAGAAGAAATGGAAACCAATTCCTAGAGGATTAAGACTAGCTTTCAATCACTCCATTTAAGCCATTAAAAGAGAAAGAGAATCCAATTCCTTAATGATTAAGACTTGGTTCCAATCAAAGGAAGAAAGCCATTAAAGAAGAAATGGAAACCAATTCCTAGAGGATTAAGACTAGCTTTCAATCACTCCATTTAAGCCATTAAAAGAGAAAGAGAATCCAATTCCTTAATAATTAAGACTTGGTTCCAATCAAAGGAAGAAAGCCATTAAAGAAGAAATGGAAACCAATTCCTAGAGGATTAAGACTAGCTTTCAATCACTCCATTGAAGCCATTAAAAGAGAAAGAGAATCCAATTCCTTAATGATTAAGACTTGGTCCAATCAAAGGAAAAAAGCCATTAAAGAAGAAATGGAAACCAATTCATGGAGGATTAAGACTAGCTTTCAATCACTCTATGGAAGCCATTAAAAGAGAAGAGAATCCAATTCCTTAATGATTAAGACTTGGTTCCAATCAAAGGGAAGAAAGCCATTAAAGAAGAAATGGAAACCAATTCTAGAGGATTAAGAGTAGCTTTCAATCATTCCATTTAAGCCATTAAAAGAGAAAGAGAACCCAATTCCTTAATGATTAAGACTTGGTTCCAATCAAAGGCAGAAAGCCATTAAAGAAGAAATGGGAAACCAATTCTTTGATGATTAAGACTAGCTATCAATCATTCCATTTAAGCCATTGAAAGAGAAAGAGAACCCAATTCCTTAATGATTAAGACTTGGTTCCAATCAAAGGAAGAAAGCCATTAAAGAAGAAATGGAAACCAATTCCTAGAGGATTAAGACTAGCTTTCAATTACTCCATTTAAGCCATTAATGAGAAAGAGAATCCAATTCCTTAATGATTTTGACTTGGTTCCAATCAAAGGAAGAAAGCCATTAAAGAAGAAATGGAAACCAATTCCTAGAGGATTAAGACTAGCTTTCAATCACTCCATTGAAGCCATTAAAAGAGAAAGAGAATCCAATTCCTTAATGATTAAGATTTGGTTCCAATCAAAGGAAGAAAGCCATTAAAGAAGAAATGGAAACCAATTCCTAGAGGATTAAGACTAGCCTTCTATCACTCCATTTAAGCCATTAAAAGAGAAAGAGAATCCAATTCCTTAATGATTAAGACTTGGTTCCAATCAAAGGGTCAAAGCCATTAAAGAAGAAATGGAAACCAATTCCTAGAGGATTAAGACTAGCCTTCAATCACTCCATTTAAGCCATTAAAAGAGAAAGAGAATCCAATTCCTTAATGATTAAGACTTGGTTCCAATCAAAGGAACAAAGCCATTAAAGAAGAAATGGGAAACCAATTCCTTGAGGATTAAGACTAGCTTTCAATCACTCCATTTAAGCCATTAAAGAGAAAGAGAATCCTGTTCCTTAATGATTAAGACTTGATTCCAATCAGAGGAAGAAAGCCATTAAAGAAGAAATGGAAACCAATTCCTTGAGGATTAAGACTAGCTTTCAATCACTCCATTAAGCCATTCAAAGAGAATGAGAATCCTGTTCCTTAATGATTAAGACTTGGTTCCAATCAGAGGAAGAAAGCCATTAAAGAAGAAATGGAAACCAATTCCTTGAGGATTAAGACTAGCTTTCAATCACTCCATTTAAGCCATTAAAAGAGAAAGAGAATCCAATTCCTTAACGATTAAGACTTGCTTCCAATCAAAAGGAAGAAAGCCATTAAAAAAGAAATGAAACCAATTCTTTGATGATTAAGACTAGCTTTCAATCATTCCTTTTAAGCCATTAAAAGAGAAAGAGAATCCAATTCCTTAATGATTAAGACTTGGTTCCAATCAAAGGAAGAAGGCCATTAAAGAAGAAATGGAAACCAATTCTTGATGATTATGACTAGCTTTCAATCAATCCATGGAAGCCATTAAAAGGGAAAGAGAATACAATTCCTTAATGATTAAGACTTGGTTCCAATCAACGGAAGAAAGCCATTAAAGAAGAAATGGAAACCAATTCCTAGAGGATTAAGACTAGCTTTCAATCACTCCATTGAAGCCATTAAAAGAGAAAGAAAATCCAATTCCTTAATGATTAAGACTTGGTTCCAATCAAAGGAAGAAAGCCATTAAAGAAGAAATGAGACCAATTCCTAGAGATTAAGACTAGCTTTCAATCACTCCATTTAAGCCATTAAAAGAGAAAAAGAATCCAATTCCTTCATGATTAAGACTTGGCCCTAATCAAAGGAAGAAAGCCATTAAAGAAGAAATGGAAACCAATTCTTAGAGAATTAAGAATAGCTTTCAATCACTCCATGGAAGCCATTAAAAGAGAAAGAGAATGCAATTCCTTAAGGATTAAGACTTGGTTCCAATCAAAGGGAAGAAAGCCATTAAAGAAGAAATGAAACCAATTCTTGAGGATTAAGACTAGCTTTCAATCATTCCATTTAAGCCATTAAAAGAGAAGAGAGAATCCAATTCCTTAATGATTAAGACTTGGTTCCAATCAAAGGAAGAAAGCCATTAAAGAAGAAATGGAAACCAATTCCTTGAGGATTAAGACTAGCTTTCAATCACTCCATTTAAGCCATTAAAAGAGAAAAGAGAATCCAATTCCTTAATGATTAAGACTTGGTTCCAATCAAAGGAAGAAAGCCATTAAAGAAGAAATGGAAACCAATTCTTTGAGGATTAAGACTAGCTTTCAATCACTCCATTTAAGCCATTAAAAGAGAAAGAGAATCCAATTCCTTAATGATTAAGACTTGGTTCCAATCAAAGGAAGAAAGCCATTAAAGAAGAAATGGAAACCAATTCCTAGAGGATTAAGACTAGCTTTCAATCACTCCATTGAAGCCATTAAAAGAGAAAGAGAATCCAATTCCTTAATGATTAAGACTTGGTTCCAATCAAAGGAAGAAAGCCATTAAAGAAGAAATGAAACCAATTCCTAGAGGATTAAGACTAGCTTTCAATCATTCCATTTAAGCCATTAAAAGAGAAAGATAATCCAATTCCTTAATGATTAAGACTTGGTTCCAATCAAAGGAAGAAAGCCGTTAAAGAAGAAATGGAAACCAATTCTTTGATGATTAAGACTAGCTTTCAATCATTCCATTTAAGCCATTAAAAGAGAAAGAGAATCCAATTCCTTAATGATTAAGACTTGGTTCCAATCAAAGGAAGAAAGTCATTAAAGAAGAAATGGAAACCAATTCTTTGATAATTAACACTACCATTCAATCATTCCATTTAAGCCATTAAAAGAGAAAGAGAATCCAATTCCTTAATGATTAGGACTTGGTTCCAATCAAAGGAAGAAAGCCGTTAAAGAAGAAATGGAAACCAATTCTTTGATGATTAAGACTAGCTTTCAATCATTCCATTTAAGCCATTAAAAGAGAAAGAGAATCCTATTCCTTAATGATTAAGACTTGGTTCCAATCAAAGGAAGAAAGCCATTAAAGAAGAAATGGAAACCAATTCCTAGAGGATTAAGACTAGCTTTCAATCACTCCATTTCAGC
The DNA here is from genome assembly GCA_031439585.1 of Pterocarpus macrocarpus. Classification (NCBI taxonomy): domain Eukaryota; kingdom Viridiplantae; phylum Streptophyta; class Magnoliopsida; order Fabales; family Fabaceae; genus Pterocarpus; species Pterocarpus macrocarpus. Next base: position 39,721,744 of record CM062519.1, on the reverse strand, counting down.
CATCTCAAAGCAGAAAGAGAATCCTATTCCTTAATGATTAAGACCTTGGTTCCAATCAAAGAAAGTTAAAGCCATTAAAGAAGAAATGGAAACCAATTTCTTTCTTGATGATTAAGACTAGCTTTCAATCATTCCATTTAAGTCATTAAAAGAGAAAGAGAATCCACACCTCTTAATCAGATTAAGACTTGGTTCCAATCAAAGGAAGAAAAAGCCATTAAAGAAGAAATGGAAACCAATTCTAGAGGATTAAGACTAGCTTTCAATCACTCCATTCAAGGCATTCAAAGAGAAAGAGAATGCAATTCCTTAACGATTAAGACTTTGTTCTAATCAAAGGAAGAAAGCCATTAAAGATTGAAGAAGAAATGGAAACCAATTTCTAGAGGATTAAGACTAAATTCAGCTTTCAATCACTCCATTTAAGCCATTAAAAAGAAAGAGAATCCAATTCCATTAATGATTAAGACTTGGTTCCAATCAAAGGAAGAAAGCTATTGAAGAAGAAATTGAAACCAATTCTTTGATGATTAAGATCACTTAGCTTTCAATCATTCCATTTAAGCCATTAATAAAAGTATAATAAGATATCCAATTCCTTAATGATTATAACTTGGTCTCCAATCAAAGGAAGAAAGTCATTAAAGAAGAAATGGAAACCAATCTCTTTGATGATTTAAGCACTAGCTTTCAATCATTCCATTGAAGCCCATTAAAAAGAGAAAAAAAGAGAATCCAATTCCTTAAATTTGATTAAGACTATTCCAATCAAAGGAAGAAAGCCATTAAAGCAAGAAATGGCAAACCAATTCCTAGAGGATTAAGACTAGCTTTCAATCACTCCCTTGAAGCCATTCAAAGAGAAAGAGAATGCCTATTACCTTAATGATTAAGACTTGGTTCCAATCAATGGAAGAAAGTCCAGTTAAAGAAGAAATGGAAACCAATTCTTTTGATGATTACAGACTAGCTTTCAATCATTCCATTTAAGCTTCATTAAAAGAGAAAGAGAATCCTAATTCCCTAATGATTAAGACTTCGTTCCAATCAATGGAAGAAATGTCATTAAAGAAGAAATGGAAACCAATTCCTTGATGATTAAGCACTACCATTCAATCATTCCATTTAAGCCATTAAAAGAGAAAGAGAATCCACCCTTAATGATTAAGACTTGGTTCCAATCATGAAGAAATATTAAAGAAGAAATGGAAACCAATTCTTTGATGATTAAGCACTAGCTTTCAAAACACTCCATTTAAGCCTTGTTTCAAAGAGAAAGAGAACTTATTCCTTTAATGATTAAGACTTGGTTCCAACCAAAGGAAAAGAAAGCCATTAAAGAAGAAATGGAAACCAATTCCTAGAGGATTAAGACTAAGCTTTCAATCACTCCATGGAAGCCATTAAAGAGAAAGAGAATGCAATTCCTTTATGGATTAAGACTTGGTTCCAATCAATGGAAGAAAGTCATAGAAGAATAGAAATGGAAACCAATTCTTTACGATTAAGACTTTAGCTTTCAAATCACTGTTCCATTGTTTGGGCTTCATTAAAGAGAAAGAGAATCCAATTCCCAATGATTAAGACTTGTCTCCAACGTCAAAGGAAGAAAGCCATTAAAGAAGAAATGGAAACCAATTCTTTGATGATTAAGACTAGCTATTCAATCACTCCATTTAAGCCATTAAAAGAGGAAAGAGAATCCAATTCCTTAATGATTAAGACTTGTCTCCAATCAAAGGAAGAAAGCTGTCGTTTAAAGGAAGAAATGGAAACCACTTCTTTGATGATTAAGACTAGCATTCAAACATACCATTTAAGCCATTAAAAGAGAAAGAGAATCCAATTCCTCAAGCAGATTAAGACTTGGTTCCAATCAAAGGAAGAAAGCCATTAGAAGAAGAAATGGAACCATCCTTGATGATTAAGACTAGCTTTCAATCACCCCATTTAAGCCATTAAAAGAGAAAAGAGAAATCCAATTCCTTACATGATTAAGACTTGTCTCCAATCAAAGGAAGCAAAGCCATTAAGAATAGGAAGAAATGAAACCAATTCTTTGATGATTAAGACTACCATTCAATCATTCCACGGTTTAAGCTATGTAATAAGTTATAGAAGAGAATCCAATTCCTTAATGATTAAGACTTGGTTCCTAATCACAAAGAAGAACGTCAATGTTAAAGAAGAAATGGAAACCAATTCCTAGATGATTAACACTAGCTTTCAATCACTCCATTTGGTTGGCCATTCCAAAAGAGAAAGAGAATCCAATTCCTTAATGATTAAGAGACTGGGTTCCAATCAAAGGAAGAAAGCCATTAAAGCAAGAAATGAAACCAATTCCTAGATGATTAGAGTACTAGCTTTCAATCACTCCATTGAAGCCATTAAAGAGAAAGAGAATGCAATTCCTTAAGGATTAAGACTTGGTTCCAATCAATGGAAGAAAGTTTATTGTAGTGGCTAGAAGAAATGGAAACCAATTCCTTGATATTAAGACTAATCATAATCATTCCATTTAAGCCATTAAAAGAGAAAGAGAATCCAATTCCTTAATGATTAAGACTTGGTTCCAATCAAAGGAAGAAAGTTAAAGCCGTTAAAGAAGAAATGGAAACCACCTTTGATGATTAAGACTAGCTTTCAATCACTAGTTCCATTTAAGCCATTAAAAGAGAAAGAGAATCCAATTCCTCTTGAATGATTAACACTTTGAGTTCCAATTGTACAAGGAAGAAAGTTTCATTGAAGAAGAAATGGAAACCAATTCCCTTGAGGATTAAGACTAGCTTTCAATCATCTCCAATTTAAATGCCATTCAAAGAGAAAGAGAATCCTATTCCTTAATGATTAAGACTTGGGTTCCAATCAAAGGAAGAAAGCCATTAAAGAAGTAAATGGAAACCAATTCCTAGAGTGATTAAAGACTAGCTTTCAATCACTCCATTTAAGCCATATTAAAAGAGAAAGAGTTAATCCAATTCCTCAATGATTAAGACTTGGTTCGAATCAAATGAAGAAAGCCATTAAAGAAGAAATGGAACCAATTCTTTGATGATTAAGCATCACTACTTTCAATCAATTCCATTTGTTTAAGCCATTAAAAGAGAAAGAGAACTCCAATTCCTTTAATGATTAAGACTTGGTTCTAATCAAAGGAAGAAAGCTTAATAAAGAAGAAATGGAAACCAATTTTGATGATATTTAAGACTAGCATTCAATCATCCATTTAAGCCATTAAAAGAGAAAGAGAACTCCAATTCCTCTAATGATTAAGACTTGGTTCCAATCAATGGAAGAAAGTCATTAAAGTAAGAAATGGAAACCAATTCTTTGAGGATTAAGGCTAGCTTTCAATCATTCCATTTAAGCCATTAAAAGAGAAAGAGAATCCAATTCCTTAACGATTAAGACTTGGTTCCAATCAAAGGAAGAAAGCCATTAAAGAAGAAATGGAAACCAATTCTTTTTGATGATTAAGACTAGCTTTCAATCATTCCATTTAAGCCATTAAAAGAGAGAAGAGAATCCAATTCCTTAATGATTAAGCACTTGGTTCCAATCAAAGGAAGAAGCCATTAAAGAAGAAATGCAAACCAATTCTTAGATGATTAAGACTAGCTTTCAATCATTCCATTTAAGCCATTAAAAGAGAAAGAGAATCCAATTCCTTAATGATTAAGACTTGGTTCCAATCAAAGGAAGAAAGCCATTAAAGAAGAAATGAAACCACCTTGATGATTAAGACTAGCATTCAATCATTCCATTTAACCCATTAAAGGAGAAAGAGAATCCAATTCCTTAATGATTAAGACTTGGTTCCAATCAAAGGAAGAAAGCCATTATAGAAGAAATGGAAACCAATTCTTTGATGATTAAGACTAGCTTTCAATCATTCCATTTAAGCCATTAAAAGAGAAAGAGAATCCAATTCCTTAATGATTAAGACTTGGTTCCAATCAAAGGAAGAAAGCCGTTAAAGAAGAAATGGAAACCAATTCTTTGATGATTAAGACTAGCTTTCAATCACTCCATTTCAGCCATTAAAAGAGAAAGAGAATCCAATTCCTTAATGATTAAGACTTGGTTCCAATCAAAGGAAGAAAGCCATTAAAGAAGAAATGGAAACCAATTCTTTGATGATTAAGACTAGCTTTCAATCATTCCATTTAAGCCATTAAAAGAGAAAGAGAATCCTATTCCTTAATGATTAAGACTTGGTTCCAATCAAAGGAAGAAAGCCATTAAAGAAGAAATGGAAACCAATTCCTAGAGGATTAAGACTAGCTTTCAATCACTCCATTTAAGCCATTAAAAGAGAAAGAGAATCCTATTCCTTAATGATTAAGACTTGGTTCCAATCAAAGGAAGAAAGCCATTAAAGAAGAAATGGAAACCAATTCTTTGATGATTAAGACTAGCTTTCAATCATTCCATTTAAGCCATTAAAAGAGAAAGAGAATCCAATTCCTTAATGATTAAGACTTGGTTCCAATCAAAGGAAGAAAGCCATTAAAGAAGAAATGGAAACCAATTCCTTAATGATTAAGACTAGCTTTCAATCATTCCATTTAAGCCATTAAAAGAGAAAGAGAATCCAATTCCTTAATGATTAAGACTTGGTTCCAATCAAAGGAAGAAAGCCATTAAAGAAGAAATGGAAACCACTTCTTTGATGATTAAGACTAGCATTCAAACATACCATTTAAGCCATTAAAAGAGAAAGAGAATCCAATTCCTTAAGGATTAAGACTTGGTTCCAATCAATGGAAGAAAGCCGTTAAAGAAGAAATGGAAACCAATTCTTTGATGATTAAGACTAGCTTTCAATCATTCCATTTAAGCCATTAAAAGAGAAAGAGAATCCTATTCCTTAATGATTAAGACTTGGTTCCAATCAAAGGAAGAAAGCCATTAAAGAAGAAATGGAAACCAATTCTTTGATGATTAAGACTACCATTCAATCATTCCATTTAAGCCATTAAAAGAGAAAGAGAATCCAATTCCTTAATGATTAAGACTTGGTTCCAATCAAAGGAAGAAAGCCGTTAAAGAAGAAATGGAAACCAATTCTTTGATGATTAAGACTAGCATTCAATCATTCCATTTAAGCCATTAAAAGAGAAAGAGAATCCAATTCCTTAATGATTAAGACTTGGTTCCAATCAAAGGAAGAAAGCCATTAAAGAAGAAATGGAAACCAATTCCTAGAGGATTAAGACTAGCTTTCAATCATTCCATTTAAGCCATTAAAAGAGAAAGAGAATCCAATTCCTTAATGATTAAGACTTGGTTCCAATCAAAGGAAGAAAGCCATTAAAGAAGAAATGGAAACCACTTCTTTGATGATTAAGACTAGCATTCAATCATTCCATTTAAGCCATTAAAAGAGAAAGAGAATCCAATTCCTTAATGATTAAGACTTGGTTCCAATCAAAGGAAGAAAGCTATTAAAGAAGAAATGGAAACCAATTCTTTGATGATTAAGACTACCATTCAATCATTCCATTTAAGCCATTAAAAGAGAAAGAGAATCCAATTCCTTAATGATTAAGACTTGGTTCCAATCAAAGGAAGAAAGCCATTAAAGAAGAAATGGAAACCAATTTTTTGATGATTAAGACTAGCTTTCAATCATTCCATTTAAGCCATTAAAAGAGAAAGAGAATCCAATTCCTTAATGATTAAGACTTGGTTCCAATCAAAGGAAGAAAGTCATTAAAGAAGAAATGGAAACCAATTCTTTGATGATTAAGACTAGCTTTCAATCATTCCATTTAAGCCATTAAAAGAGAAAGAGAATCCAATTCCTTAATGATTAAGACTTGGTTCCAATCAAAGGAAGAAAGCCATTAAAGAAGAAATGGAAACCAATTCTTTGACGATTAAGACTAGCTTACAATCACTCCATATAAGCCATTAAAAGAGAAAGAGAATCCAATTCCTTAATGATTAAGACTTGGTTCCAATCAAAGGAAGAAAGCCATTAAAGAAGAAATGGAAACCAATTCTTTGATGATTAAGACTAGCTTTCAATCATTCCATTTAAGCCATTAAAAGAGAAAGAGAATCCAATTCCTTAGTGATTAAGACTTGGTTCCAATCAAAGAAAAAAACTATTAAAGAAGAAATGGAAACCAATTCTTTGATGATTATGACTAGCTTTCAATCATTCCATTTAAGCCATTAAAAGAGAAAGAGAATCCAATTCCTTAATGATTAAGACTTGGTTCCAATCAAAGGAAGAAAGCCATTAAAGAAGAAATGGAAACCAATTCTTGATGATTAAGACTAGCTTTCAATCATTCCATTTAAGCCATTAAAAGAGAAAGAGAATCCAATTCCTTAATGATTAAGACTTGGTTCCAATCAAAGGAAGAAAGCCATTAAAGAAGAAATGGAAACCAATTCTTTGATGATTAAGACTAGCTTTCAATCATTCCATTTAAGCCATTAAAAGAGAAAGAGAATCCAATTCCTTAATGATTAAGACTTGGTTCCAATCAAAGGAAGAAAGCCATTAAAGAAGAAATGGAAACCAATTCTTTGATGATTAAGACTAGCTTTCAATCATTCCATTTAAGCCATTAAAAGAGAAAGAGAATCCAATTCCTTAATGTTTAAGACTTGGTTCCAATCAAAGGAAGAAAGCCATTAAAGAAGAAATGGAAACCAATTCTTTGATGATTAAGACTAGCTTTCAATCATTCCATTTAAGCCATTAAAAGAGAAAGAGAATCCAATTCCTTAATGATTAAGACTTGGTTCCAATCAAAGGAAGAAAGCCATTAAAGAAGAAATGGAAACCAATTCTTTGATGATTAAGACTAGCTTTCAATCATTCCATTTAAGCCATTAAAAGAGAAAGAGAATCCAATTCCTTAATGATTAAGACTTGGTTCCAATCAAAGGAAGAAAGCCATTAAAGAAGAAATGGAAACCAATTCTTTGATGATTAAGACTAGCTTTCAATCATTCCATTTAAGCCATTAAAAGAGAAAGAGAATCCAATTCCTTAATGATTAAGACTTGGTTCCAATCAAAGGAAGAAAGCCATTAAAGAAGAAATGGAAACCAATTCTTTGATGATTAAGACTAGCTTTCAATCATTCCATTTAAGCCATTAAAAGAGAAAGAGAATCCAATTCCTTAATGATTAAGACTTGGTTCCAATCAAAGGAAGAAAGCCATTAAAGAAGAAATGGAAACCAATTCTTTGATGATTAAGACTAGCATTCAATCATTCCATTTAAGCCATTAAAAGAGAAAGAGAATCCAATTCCTTAATGATTAAGACTTGGTTCCAATCAAAGGAAGAAAGCCATTAAAGAAGAAATGGAAACCAATTCTTTGATGATTAAGACTAGCTTTCAATCATTCCATTTAAGCCATTAAAAGAGAAAGAGAATCCAATTCCTTAATGATTAAGACTTGGTTCCAATCAAAGGAAGAAAGCCATTAAAGAAGAAATGGAAACCAATTCTTTGATGATTAAGACTAGCTTTCAATCATTCCATTTAAGCCATTAAAAGAGAAAGAGAATCCAATTCCTTAATGATTAAGACTTGGTTCCACTCAAAGGAAGAAAGCCATTAAAGAAGAAATGGAAACCAATTCTTTGATGATTAAGACTAGCTTTCAATCATTCCATTTAAGCCATTAAAAGAGAAAGAGAATCCAATTCCTTAATGATTAAGACTTGGTTCCACTCAAAGGAAGAAAGCCATTAAAGAAGAAATGGAAACCAATTCTTTGATGATTAAGACTAGCTTTCAATCATTCCATTTAAGCCATTAAAAGAGAAAGAGAATCCAATTCCTTAATGATTAAGACTTGGTTCCAATCAAAGGAAGAAAGCCATTAAAGAAGAAATGGAAACCAATTCTTTGATGATTAAGACTAGCTTTCAATCATTCCATTAAAGCCATTAAAAGAGAAAGAGAATCCAATTCCTTAATGATTAAGACTTGGTTCCACTCAAAGGAAGAAAGCCATTAAAGAAGAAATGGAAACCAATTCTTTGATGATTAAGACTAGCTTTCAATCATTCCATTTAAGCCATTAAAAGAGAAAGAGAATCCAATTCCTTAATGATTAAGACTTGGTTCCAATCAAAGGAAGAAAGCCATTAAAGAAGAAATGGAAACCAATTCTTTGATGATTAAGACTAGCTTTCAATCATTCCTTTTAAGCCATTAAAAGAGAAAGAGAATCCAATTCCTTAATGATTAAGACTTGGTTCCACTCAAAGGAAGAAAGCCATTAAAGAAGAAATGGAAACCAATTCTTTGATGATTAAGACTAGCTTTCAATCATTCCATTTAAGCCATTAAAAGAGAAAGAGAATCCAATTCCTTAATGATTAAGACTTGGTTCCAATCAAAGGAAGAAAGCCATTAAAGAAGAAATGGAAACCAATTCTTTGATGATTAAGACTAGCTTTCAATCATTCCATTTAAGCCATTAAAAGAGAAAGAGAATCCAGCTCCTTAATGATTAAGACTTGCTTCCAATCAAACGAAGAAAGCCATTAAAGAAGAAATGGAAACCAATTCTTTGATGATTAAAACTAGCTTTCAATCATTCCATTTAAGCCATTAAAAGAGAAAGAGAATCCAATTCCTTAATGATTAAGACTTGGTTCCAATCAAAGGAAGAAAGCCATTAAAGAAGAAATGGAAACCAATTCTTTGATGATTAAGACTAGCTTTCAATCATTCCATTTAAGCCATTAAAAGAGAAAGAGAATCCAATTCCTTAATGATTAAGACTTGGTTCCAATCAAAGGAAGAAAGCCATTAAAGAAGAAATGGAAACCAATTCTTTGATGATTAAGACTAGCTTTCAATCATTCCATTTAAGCCATTAAAAGAGAAAGAGAATCCAATTCCTTAATGATTAAGACTTGGTTCCAATCAAAGGAAGAAAGCCATTAAAGAAGAAATGGAAACCAATTCTTTGATGATTAAGACTAGCTTTCAATCATTCCATTTAAGCCATTAAAAGAGAATGGGAATCCAATTCCTTAATGATTAAGACTTGGTTCCAATCAAAGGAAGAAAGCCATTAAAGAAGAAATGGAAACCAATTCTTTGATGATTAAGACTAGCTTTCAATCATTCCATTTAAGCCATTAAAAGAGAAAGAGAATCCAATTCCTTAATGATTAAGACTTGGTTCCAATCAAAGGAAGAAAGCCATTAAAGAAGAAATGGAAACCAATTCTTTGATGATTAAGACTAGCTTTCAATCATTCCATTTAAGCCATTAAAAGAGAAAGAGAATCCAATTCCTTAATGATTAAGACTTGGTTCCAATCAAAGGAAGAAAGCCATTAAAGAAGAAATGGAAACCAATTCTTTGATGATTAAGACTAGCATTCAATCATTCCATTTAAGCCATTAAAAGAGAAAGAGAATCCAATTCCTTAATGATTAAGACTTGGTTCCAATCAAAGGAAGAAAGCCATTAAAGAAGAAATGGAAACCAATTCTTTGATGATTAAGACTAGCTTTCAATCATTCCATTTAAGCCATTAAAAGAGAAAGAGAATCCAATTCCTTAATGATTAAGACTTGGTTCCAATCAAAGGAAGAAAGCCATTAAAGAAGAAATGGAAACCAATTCTTTGATGATTAAGACTAGCTTTCAATCATTCCATTTAAGCCATTAAAAGAGAAAGAGAATCCAATTCCTTAATGATTAAGACTTGGTTCCAATCAAAGGAAGAAAGCCATTAAAGAAGAAATGGAAACCAATTCTTTGATGATTAAGACTAGCTTTCAATCATTCCATTTAAGCCATTAAAAGAGAAAGAGAATCCAATTCCTTAATGATTAAGACTTGGTTCCAATCAAAGGAAGAAAGCCATTAAAGAAGAAATGGAAACCAATTCCTAGATGATTAAGACTAGCTTTCAATCATTCCATTTAAGCCATTAAAAGAGAAAGAGAATCCAATTCCTTAATGATTAAGACTTGGTTCCAATCAAAGGAAGAAAGCCATTAAAGAAGAAATGGAAACCAATTCTTTGATGATTAAGACTAGCTTTCAATCATTCCATTTAAGCCATTAAAAGAGAAAGAGAATCCAATTCCTTAATGATTAAGACTTGGTTCCAATCAAAGGAAGAAAGCCATTAAAGAAGAAATGGAAACCAATTCTTTGATGATTAAGACTAGCTTTCAATCATTCCATTTAAGCCATTAAAAGAGAAAGAGGATCCAATTCCTTAATGATTAAGACTTGGTTCCAATCAATGGAAGAAAGTCATTAAAGAAGAAACGGAAACCAATTCTTTGATGATTAAGACTAGCTTTCAATCATTCCATTTAAGCCATTAAAAGAGAAAGAGAATCCAATTCCTTAATGATTAAGACTTGGTTCCAATCAAAGGAAGAAAGCCATTAAAGAAGAAATGGAAACCAATTCTTTGATGATTAAGACTAGCTTTCAATCATTCCATTTAAGCCATTAAAAGAGAAAGAGAATCCAATTCCTTAATGATTAAGACTTGGTTCCAATCAAAGGAAGAAAGCCATTAAAGAAGAAATGGAAACCAATTCTTTGATGATTAAGACTAGCTTTCAATCATTCCATTTAAGCCATTAAAAGAGAAAGAGAATCCAATTCCTTAATGATTAAGACTTGGTTCCATTCAAAGGAAGAAAGCCGTTAAAGAAGAAATGGAAACCAATTCTTTGATGATTAAGACTAGCTTTCAATCATTCCATTTAAGCCATTAAAAGAGAAAGAGAATCCAATTCCTTAATGATTAAGACTTCGTTCCAATCAAAGGAAGAAAGCCATTAAAGAAGAAATGGAAACCAATTCTTTGATGATTAAGACTAGCTTTCAATCATTCCATTTAAGCCATTAAAAGAGAAAGAGAATCCAATTCCTTAATGATTAAGACTTGGTTCCAATCAAAGGAAGAAAGCCATTAAAGAAGAAATGGAAACCAATTCTTTGATGATTAAGACTAGCTTTCAATCATTCCATTTAAGCCATTAAAAGAGAAAGAGAATCCAATTCCTTAATGATTAAGACTTGGTTCCAATCAAAGGAAGAAAGCCATTAAAGAAGAAATGGAAACCAATTCTTTGATGATTAAGACTAGCTTTCAATCATTCCATTTAAGCCATTAAAAGAGAAAGAGAATCCTATTCCTTAATGATTAAGACTTGGTTCCAATCAAAGGAAGAAAGCAGTTAAAGAAGAAATGGAAACCAATTCTTTGATGATTAAGACTAGCTTTCAATCATTCCATTTAAGCCATTAAAAGAGAAAGAGAATCCTATTCCTTAATGATTAAGACTCGGTTCCAATCAAAGGAAGAAAGCCATTAAAGAAGAAATGGAAACCAATTCTTTGATGATTAAGACTAGCTTTCAATCATTCCATTTAAGCCATTAAAAGAGAAAGAGAATCCAATTCCTTAATGATTAAGACTTGGTTCCAATCAAAGGAAGAAAGCCATTAAAGAAGAAATGGAAACCAATTCTTTGATGATTAAGACTAGCTTTCAATCATTCCATTTAAGCCATTAAAAGAGAAAGAGAATCCAATTCCTTAATGATTAAGACTTGGTTCCAATCAAAGGAAGAAAGCCATTAAAGAAGAAATGGAAACCAATTCTTTGATGATTAAGACTACCATTCAATCATTCCATTTAAGCCATTAAAAGAGAAAGAGAATCCAATTCCTTAATGATTAAGACTTGGTTCCAATCAAAGGAAGAAAGCCATTAAAGAAGAAATGGAAACCAATTCCTTGATGATTAAGACTAGCTTTCAATCATTCCATTTAAGCCATTAAAAGAGAAAGAGAATCCAATTCCTTAATGATTAAGACTTGGTTCCAATCAAAGGAAGAAAGCCATTAAAGAAGAAATGGAAACCAATTCCTAGAGGATTAAGACTAGCTTTCAATCACTCCATTTAAGCCATTAAAAGAGAAAGAGAATCCAATTCCTTAATGATTAAGACTTGGTTCCAATCAAAGGAAGAAAGTCATTAAAGAAGAAATGGAAACCAATTCTTTGATGATTAAGACTACCATTCAATCATTCCATTTAAGCCATTAAAAGAGAAAGAGAATCCAATTCCTTAATGATTAAGACTTGGTTCCAATCAAAGGAAGAAAGCCATTAAAGAAGAAATGGAAACCAATTCTTTGATGATTAAGACTAGCTTTCAATCATTCCATTTAAGCCATTAAAAGAGAAAGAGAATCCAATTCCTTAATGATTAAGACTTGGTTCCAATCAAAGGAAGAAAGCCATTAAAGAAGAAATGGAAACCAATTCCTAGAGGATTAAGACTAGCTTTCAATCACTCCATTCAAGCCATTCAAAGAGAAAGAGAATCCAATTCCTTAATGATTAAGACTTGGTTCCAATCAAAGGAAGAAAGCCATTAAAGAAGAAATGGAAACCAATTCTTTGATGATTAAGACTAGCTTTCAATCATTCCATTTAAGCCATTAAAAGAGAAAGAGAATCCAATTCCTTAATGATTAAGACTTGGTTCCAATCAAAGGAAGAAAGCCATTAAAGAAGAAATGGAAACCAATTCTTTGATGATTAAGACTAGCTTTCAATCATTCCATTTAAGCCATTAAAAGAGAAAGAGAATCCAATTCCTTAATGATTAAGACTTGGTTCCAATCAAAGGAAGAAAGCCATTAAAGAAGAAATGGAAACCAATTCTTTGATGATTAAGACTAGCTTTCAATCATTCCATTTAAGCCATTAAAAGAGAAAGAGAATCCAATTCCTTAATGATTAAGACTTGGTTCCAATCAAAGGAAGAAAGCCATTAAAGAAGAAATGGAAACCAATTCTTTGATGATTAAGACTACCATTCAATCATTCCATTTAAGCCATTAAAAGAGAAAGAGAATCCAATTCCTTAATGATTAAGACTTGGTTCCAATCAAAGGAAGAAAGCCATTAAAGAAGAAATGAAACCAATTCTTTAATGATTAAGACTAGCTTTCAATCATTCCATTTAAGCCATTAAAAGAGAAAGAGAATCCAATTCCTTAATGATTAAGACTTGGTTCCAATCAAAGGAAGAAAGCCATTAAAGAAGAAATGGAAACCAATTCCTAGAGGATTAAGACTAGCTTTCAATCATTCCATTTAAGCCATTAAAAGAGAAAGAGAATCCAATTCCTTAATGATTAAGACTTGGTTCCAATCAAAGGAAGAAAGCCATTAAAGAAGAAATGGAAACCAATTCTTTGATGATTAAGACTAGCATTCAATCATTCCATTTAAGCCATTAAAAGAGAAAGAGAATCCAATTCCTTAATGATTAAGACTTGGTTCCAATCAAAGGAAGAAAGCCATTAAAGAAGAAATGGAAACCAATTCCTAGAGGATTAAGACTAGCTTTCAATCACTCCATTCAAGCCATTCAAAGAGAAAGAGAATCCTATTCCTTAATGATTAAGACTTGGTTCCAATCAAAGGAAGAAAGCCATTAAAGAAGAAATGGAAACCAATTCCTAGAGGATTAAGACTAGCTTTCAATCACTCCATTCAAGCCATTAAAAGAGAAAGAGAATCCAATTCCTTAATGATTAAGACTTGGTTCCAATCAAAGGAAGAAAGCCATTAAAGAAGAAATGGAAACCAATTCCTTGATGATTAAGACTAGCTTTCAATCATTCCATTTAAGCCATTAAAAGAGAAAGAGAATCCAATTCCTTAATGATTAAGACTTGGTTCCAATCAAAGGAAGAAAGCCATTAAAGAAGAAATGGAAACCAATTCCTAGATGATTAAGACTAGCTTTCAATCATTCCATTTCAGCCATTAAAAGAGAAAGAGAATCCAATTCCTTAATGATTAAGACTTGGTTCCAATCAAAGGAAGAAAGCCGTTAAAGAAGAAATGGAAACCAATTCTTTGATGATTAAGACTAGCTTTCAATCATTCCATTTAAGCCATTAAAAGAGAAAGAGAATCCAATTCCTTAATGATTAAGACTTGGTTCCAATCAAAGGAAGAAAGCCATTAAAGAAGAAATGGAAACCAATTCCTAGAGGATTAAGACTAGCTTTCAATCACTCCATTCAAGCCATTCAAAGAGAAAGAGAATCCTATTCCTTAATGATTAAGACTTGGTTCCAATCAAAGGAAGAAAGCCATTAAAGAAGAAATGGAAACCAATTCCTTGAGGATTAAGACTAGCTTTCAATCATTCCATTTAAGCCATTAAAAGAGAAAGAGAATCCTATTCCTTAATGATTAAGACTTGGTTCCAATCAAAGGAAGAAAGCCGTTAAAGAAGAAATGGAAACCAATTCTTTGATGATTAAGACTACCATTCAATCATTCCATTTAAGCCATTAAAAGAGAAAGAGAATCCAATTCCTTAATGATTAAGACTTGGTTCCAATCAAAGGAAGAAAGCCATTAAAGAAGAAATGGAAACCAATTCTTTGATGATTAAGACTAGCTTTCAATCATTCCATTTAAGCCATTAAAAGAGAAAGAGAATCCAATTCCTTAATGATTAAGACTTGGTTCCAATCAAAGGAAGAAAGCCGTTAAAGAAGAAATGGAAACCAATTCTTTGATGATTAAGACTACCATTCAATCATTCCATTTAAGCCATTAAAAGAGAAAGAGAATCCAATTCCTTAATGATTAAGACTTGGTTCCAATCAAAGGAAGAAAGTCAAGTAAAGAAGAAATGGAAACCAATTCTTTGATGATTAAGGCTAGCATTCAATCATTCCATTTAAGCCATTAAAAGAGAGAGAGAATCCAATTCCTTAATGATTAAGACTTGGTTCCAATCAAAGGAAGAAAGCCATTAAAGAAGAAATGGAAACCAATTCTTTGATGATTAAGACTAGCTTTCAATCATTCCATTTAAGCCATTAAAAGAGAAAGAGAATCCAATTCCTTAATGATTAAGACTTGGTTCCAATCAAAGGAAGAAAGCCATTAAAGAAGAAATGGAAACCAATTCCTAGAGGATTAAGACTAGCTTTCAATCACTCCATTGAAGCCATTAAAAAAGAAAGAGAATGCAATTCCTTAAGGATTAAGACTTGGTTCCAACCAAAGGAAGAAAGCAATTAAAGAAGAAATGGAAACTAATTCTTTGATGATTAAGACTAGCTTTCAATCATTCCATTTAAGCCATTAAAAGAGAAAGAGAATCCAATTCCTTAATGATTAAGACTTGGTTCCAATCAAGGGTAGAAAGCCATTAAAGAAGAAATGGAAACCAATTCTTTGATGATTAAGACTAGCTTTCAATCATTCCATTTAAGCCATTAAAAGAGAAAGAGAATCCAATTCCTTAATGATTAAGACTTGGTTCCAATCAAAGGAAGAAAGCCATTAAAGAAGAAATGGAAACCAATTCCTAGAGGATTAAGACTAGCTTTCAATCACTCCATTCAAGCCATTAAAAGAGAAAGAGAATCCAATTCCTTAATGATTAAGACTTGGTTCCACTCAAAGGAAGAAAGCCATTAAAGAAGAAATGGAAACCAATTCTTTGATGATTAAGACTAGCTTTCAATCATTCCATTTAAGCCATTAAAAGAGAAAGAGAATCCAATTCCTTAATGATTAAGACTTGGTTCCAATCAAAGGAAGAAAGCCATTAAAGAAGAAATGGAAACCAATTCCTAGAGGATTAAGACTAGCTTTCAATCACTCCATTCAAGCCATTCAAAGAGAAAGAGAATCCTATTCCTTAATGATTAAGACTTGGTTCCAATCAAAGGAAGAAAGCCATTAAAGAAGAAATGGAAACCAATTCTTTGATGATTAAGACTAGCTTTCAATCATTCCATTTAAGCCATTAAAAGAGAAAGAGAATCCAATTCCTTAATGATTAAGACTTGGTTCCAATCAAAGGAAGAAAGCCATTAAAGAAGAAATGGAAACCAATTCTTTGATGATTAAGACTAGCTTTCAATCATTCCATTTAAGCCATTAAAAGAGAAAGAGAATCCAATTCCTTAATGATTAAGACTTGGTTCCAATCAAAGGAAGAAAGCCATTAAAGAAGAAATGGAAACCAATTCCTAGAGGATTAAGACTAGCTTTCAATCACTCCATTCAAGCCATTCAAAGAGAAAGAGAATCCAATTCCTTAATGATTAAGACTTGGTTCCAATCAAAGGAAGAAAGCCATTAAAGAAGAAATGGAAACCAATTCCTAGAGGATTAAGACTAGCTTTCAATCACTCCATTTAAGCCATTAAAAGAGAAAGAGAATCCAATTCCTTAATGATTAAGACTTGGTTCCAATCAAAGGAAGAAAGCCATTAAAGAAGAAATGGAAACCAATTCTTTGATGATTAAGACTAGCATTCAATCATTCCATTTAAGCCATTAAAAGAGAAAGAGAATCCAATTCCTTAATGATTAAGACTTGGTTCCAATCAAAGGAAGAAAGCCATTAAAGAAGAAATGGAAACCAATTCTTTGATGATTAAGACTAGCTTTCAATCATTCCATTTAAGCCATTAAAAGAGAAAGAGAATCCAATTCCTTAATGATTAAGACTTGGTTCCAATCAAAGGAAGAAAGCCATTAAAGAAGAAATGGAAACCAATTCCTAGAGGATTAAGACTAGCTTTCAATCACTCCATTCAAGCCATTCAAAGAGAAAGAGAATCCTATTCCTTAATGATTAAGACTTGGTTCCAATCAAAGGAAGAAAGCCATTAAAGAAGAAATGGAAACCAATTCCTAGAGGATTAAGACTAGCTTTCAATCACTCCATTCAAGCCATTAAAAGAGAAAGAGAATCCAATTCCTTAATGATTAAGACTTGGTTCCAATCAAAGGAAGAAAGCCATTAAAGAAGAAATGGAAACCAATTCTTTGATGATTAAGACTAGCTTTCAATCATTCCATTTAAGCCATTAAAAGAGAAAGAGAATCCAATTCCTTAATGATTAAGACTTGGTTCCAATCAAAGGAAGAAAGCCATTAAAGAAGAAATGGAAACCAATTCCTAGAGGATTAAGACTAGCTTTCAATCACTCCATTCAAGCCATTCAAAGAGAAAGAGAATCCTATTCCTTAATGATTAAGACTTGGTTCCAATCAAAGGAAGAAAGCCATTAAAGAAGAAATGGAAACCAATTCCTAGATGATTGAGACTAGCTTTCAATCATTCCATTTAAGCCATTAAAAGAGAAAGAGAATCCAATTCCTTAATGATTAAGACTTGGTTCCAATCAAAGGAAGAAAGCCATTAAAGAAGAAATGGAAACCAATTCTTTGATGATTAAGACTAGCTTTCAATCATTCCATTTAAGCCATTAAAAGAGAAAGAGAATCCAATTCCTTAATGATTAAGACTTGGTTCCAATCAAAGGAAGAAAGCCATTAAAGAAGAAATGGAAACCAATTCTTTGATGATTAAGACTAGCTTTCAATCATTCCATTTAAGCCATTAAAAGAGAAAGAGAATCCAATTCCTTAATGATTAAGACTTGGTTCCAATCAAAGGAAGAAAGCCATTAAAGAAGAAATGGAAACCAATTCCTAGAGGATTAAGACTAGCTTTCAATCATTCCATTTAAGCCATTAAAAGAGAAAGAGAATCCAATTCCTTAATGATTAAGACTTGGTTCCAATCAAAGGAAGAAAGCCATTAAAGAAGAAATGGAAACCAATTCTTTGATGATTAAGACTAGCTTTCAATCATTCCATTTAAGCCATTAAAAGAGAAAGAGAATCCAATTCCTTAATGATTAAGACTTGGTTCCAATCAAAGGAAGAAAGTCATTAAAGAAGAAATGGAAACCAATTCTTTGATGATTAAGACTACCATTCAATCATTCCATTTAAGCCATTAAAAGAGAAAGAGAATCCAATTCCTTAATGATTAAGACTTGGTTCCAATCAAAGGAAGAAAGCCATTAAAGAAGAAATGGAAACCAATTCCTAGAGGATTAAGACTAGCTTTCAATCACTCCATTCAAGCCATTAAAAGAGAAAGAGAATCCAATTCCTTAATGATTAAGACTTGGTTCCAATCAAAGGAAGAAAGCCATTAAAGAAGAAATGGAAACCAATTCCTTGATGATTAAGACTAGCTTTCAATCATTCCATTTAAGCCATTAAAAGAGAAAGAGAATCCAATTCCTTAATGATTAAGACTTGGTTCCAATCAAAGGAAGAAAGCCATTAAAGAAGAAATGGAAACCAATTCTTTGATGATTAAGACTAGCTTTCAATCATTCCATTTAAGCCATTAAAAGAGAAAGAGAATCCAATTCCTTAATGATTAAGACTTGGTTCCAATCAAAGGAAGAAAGCCATTAAAGAAGAAATGGAAACCAATTCCTAGAGGATTAAGACTAGCTTTCAATCACTCCATTCAAGCCATTCAAAGAGAAAGAGAATCCTATTCCTTAATGATTAAGACTTGGTTCCAATCAAAGGAAGAAAGCCATTAAAGAAGAAATGGAAACCAATTCTTTGATGATTAAGACTAGCTTTCAATCATTCCATTTAAGCCATTAAAAGAGAAAGAGAATCCAATTCCTTAATGATTAAGACTTGGTTCCAATCAAAGGAAGAAAGCCATTAAAGAAGAAATGGAAACCAATTCCTTGATGATTAAGACTAGCTTTCAATCATTCCATTTAAGCCATTAAAAGAGAAAGAGAATCCAATTCCTTAATGATTAAGACTTGGTTCCAATCAAAGGAAGAAAGCCATTAAAGAAGAAATGGAAACCAATTCTTTGATGATTAAGACTAGCTTTCAATCATTCCATTTAAGCCATTAAAAGAGAAAGAGAATCCAATTCCTTAATGATTAAGACTTGGTTCCAATCAAAGGAAGAAAGCCGTTAAAGAAGAAATGGAAACCAATTCTTTGATGATTAAGACTACCATTCAATCATTCCATTTAAGCCATTAAAAGAGAAAGAGAATCCAATTCCTTAATGATTAAGACTTGGTTCCAATCAAAGGAAGAAAGCCATTAAAGAAGAAATGGAAACCAATTCCTTGAGGATTAAGACTAGCTTTCAATCACTCCATTCAAGCCATTCAAAGAGAAAGAGAATCCTATTCCTTAATGATTAAGACTTGGTTCCAATCAAAGGAAGAAAGCCATTAAAGAAGAAATGGAAACCAATTCCTAGAGGATTAAGACTAGCTTTCAATCATTCCATTTAAGCCATTAAAAGAGAAAGAGAATCCAATTCCTTAATGATTAAGACTTGGTTCCAATCAAAGGAAGAAAGTCATTAAAGAAGAAATGGAAACCAATTCTTTGATGATTAAGACTACCATTCAATCATTCCATTTAAGCCATTAAAAGAGAAAGAGAATCCAATTCCTTAATGATTAAGACTTGGTTCCAATCAAAGGAAGAAAGCCATTAAAGAAGAAATGGAAACCAATTCTTTGATGATTAAGACTAGCTTTCAATCATTCCATTTAAGCCATTAAAAGAGAAAGAGAATCCAATTCCTTAATGATTAAGACTTGGTTCCAATCAAAGGAAGAAAGCCATTAAAGAAGAAATGGAAACCAATTCCTTGATGATTAAGACTAGCATTCAATCATTCCATTTAAGCCATTAAAAGAGAAAGAGAATCCAATTCCTTAATGATTAAGACTTGGTTCCAATCAAAGGAAGAAAGCCATTAAAGAAGAAATGGAAACCAATTCCTTGATGATTAAGACTACCTTTCAATCATTCCATTTAAGCCATTAAAAGAGAAAGAGAATCCAATTCCTTAATGATTAAGACTTGGTTCCAATCAAAGGAAGAAAGCCATTAAAGAAGAAATGGAAACCAATTCCTAGAGGATTAAGACTAGCTTTCAATCACTCCATTCAAGCCATTAAAAGAGAAAGAGAATCCAATTCCTTAATGATTAAGACTTGGTTCCAATCAAAGGAAGAAAGCCATTAAAGAAGAAATGGAAACCAATTCTTTGATGATTAAGACTAGCTTTCAATCATTCCATTTAAGCCATTAAAAGAGAAAGAGAATCCAATTCCTTAATGATTAAGACTTGGTTCCAATCAAAGGAAGAAAGTCATTAAAGAAGAAATGGAAACCAATTCTTTGATGATTAAGACTAGCTTTCAATCATTCCATTTAAGCCATTAAAAGAGAAAGAGAATCCAATTCCTTAATGATTAAGACTTGGTTCCAATCAAAGGAAGAAAGCCATTAAAGAAGAAATGGAAACCAATTCCTAGAGGATTAAGACTAGCTTTCAATCACTCCATTCAAGCCATTAAAAGAGAAAGAGAATCCAATTCCTTAATGATTAAGACTTGGTTCCAATCAAAGGAAGAAAGCCATTAAAGAAGAAATGGAAACCAATTCTTTGATGATTAAGACTAGCTTTCAATCATTCCATTTAAGCCATTAAAAGAGAAAGAGAATCCAATTCCTTAATGATTAAGACTTGGTTCCAATCAAAGGAAGAAAGCCATTAAAGAAGAAATGGAAACCAATTCTTTGATGATTAAGACTAGCATTCAATCATTCCATTTAAGCCATTAAAAGAGAAAGAGAATCCAATTCCTTAATGATTAAGACTTGGTTCCAATCAAAGGAAGAAAGCCATTAAAGAAGAAATGGAAACCAATTCTTTGATGATTAAGACTAGCTTTCAATCATTCCATTTAAGCCATTAAAAGAGAAAGAGAATCCAATTCCTTAATGATTAAGACTTGGTTCCAATCAAAGGAAGAAAGCCATTAAAGAAGAAATGGAAACCAATTCCTAGAGGATTAAGACTAGCTTTCAATCACTCCATTTAAGCCATTAAAAGAGAAAGAGAATCCAATTCCTTAATGATTAAGACTTGGTTCCAATCAAAGGAAGAAAGCCGTTAAAGAAGAAATGGAAACCAATTCTTTGATGATTAAGACTAGCTTTCAATCATTCCATTTAAGCCATTAAAAGAGAAAGAGAATCCAATTCCTTAATGATTAAGACTTGGTTCCAATCAAAGGAAGAAAGCCATTAAAGAAGAAATGGAAACCAATTCCTTGAGGATTAAGACTAGCTTTCAATCACTCCATTCAAGCCATTAAAAGAGAAAGAGAATCCAATTCCTTAATGATTAAGACTTGGTTCCAATCAAAGGAAGAAAGCCATTAAAGAAGAAATGGAAACCAATTCCTTAAGGATTAAGACTAGCTTTCAATCATTCCATTTAAGCCATTAAAAGAGAAAGAGAATCCAATTCCTTAATGATTAAGACTTGGTTCCAATCAAAGGAAGAAAGCCATTAAAGAAGAAATGGAAACCAATTCTTTGATGATTAAGACTAGCATTCAATCATTCCATTTAAGCCATTAAAAGAGAAAGAGAATCCAATTCCTTAATGATTAAGACTTGGTTCCAATCAAAGGAAGAAAGCCATTAAAGAAGAAATGGAAACCAATTCCTAGAGGATTAAGACTAGCTTTCAATCACTCCATTCAAGCCATTCAAAGAGAAAGAGAATCCAATTCCTTAATGATTAAGACTTGGTTCCAATCAAAGGAAGAAAGCCATTAAAGAAGAAATGGAAACCAATTCCTAGAGGATTAAGACTAGCTTTCAATCACTCCATTTAAGCCATTAAAAGAGAAAGAGAATCCAATTCCTTAATGATTAAGACTTGGTTCCAATCAATGGAAGAAAGCCATTAAAGAAGAAATGGAAACCAATTCTTTGATGATTAAGACTAGCTTTCAATCATTCCATTGAAGCCATTAAAAGAGAAAGAGAATCCAATTCCTTAATGATTAAGACTTGGTTCCAATCAAAGGTGTTTTGATCCATTATCCATGAACCCTAATTTCTGGTGTATTTTGTTTGTAATTCAATCAAGGAGAAATAAAAACACAAAAAGATGGAAGAGATAAGGAATGGAATTGGTTGGAGAGCGCCACAATCAAGGATGATTGATAAGCCAAGGGTGATCGCCACAAGAGCAATTGGAAACTCTTGATAAGACCTAGGGTTCCAAACAAGAACCAAAGAGACACTTTTCACTAAAAGTATTCTGATTTCTATTTGCCAAAAGTTCCCTTGAAAAGGTGTTTACAAGGTTTATAAAAGAAACTAAAGTTTAGCAAATGGGCTGCAACACTTAGCCCAATAGTAAGAATGAGTAAAAGACTAAATAGCTAAAAACAAGTGATGGGCTATATGAAATTACAAGCCCACTTACATTATTACTAACTTAAAATTAACAAGCCCAAAGATATAACTAAGCTTGTTCAGCCACGTGAATGCAATGGACTAGTGTTGGGTCTTCATCTTCTTGAATGGGCTTTGCCTCAAACAAACTTGAAATCATTTGGCCTAAAGCTTCCTTGGCTCTCTTTGATTTGGATCTAGTCATTGGTCCACCAAGTCCTTCCAAAGGATCTCCTCCTTGCCTTTGCTTTCGTGAGTCTACTTTATCTTCCTTGATCACATCATCCCCTCCTTCTTCAAGAGAATTCGTCCTCGAATTTAGCTCCTCATTACCTACATCAAATAAGGACAAGTCAAAGAACATTAAAAGTAGCACTTATCCCATACTCACCTGGTAAGTCGATCTTGTAGGCATTGTCATTTATTCTTTCCAGGACTTGGAAGGGTCCATCACCCCTAGGTTGGAGTTTGGATTTCCTTTGAGATGGAAACCTCTCCTTTCTCATGTGTACCCAAACCCAGTCACCGGGTTCAAATACAACCTTCTTTCTGCCCTTATTGGCTTGCTTTGCATAACTCTCCATTTTCTTCTCAATTTGGGCTTTTACTTGCTCATGCAACTTCTTTACAAAGTCACTTTAGCCTCAAGCATCTTTATGCTTAAAAACAGAAATGTTAGGCATAGGTAGTAAATCAAGAGGAGTCAAGGGGTTAAATCCATACACTATCTCAAAAGGAGAACAATTAGTAGTGCTATGGATAGCCCTATTATATGCAAACTCTACATGAGGCAAACACTCTTCCCATGACTTAATATTTTTCTTTATAACAGCCCTAAGGAGAGTAGAAAGAGTCCTATTAACTACCTCAGTTTGCCCATCAGTTTGGGGGTGACAAGTAGTTGAGAATAGCAATTTAGTACCAATCTTACCCTATAGTGTCCTCCAAAAGTGACTTAGGAACTTGGTGTCCCTATCACTCACAATGCTCTTAGGTAATCCATGAAGCCTCACTACCTCTTTGAAAAACAAGTCAGCCACGTGACAAGCATCATCCACCTTCTTGCATGGTATGAAATGAGCCATCTTGGAGAACCTATCCACCACCACAAAAATGGAATCCTTGCCATTCTTTGTCCGAGGCAGTCCTAAAACAAAGTCCATAGATAAATCAATCCAAGGAAAATCAGGAATTGGCAAAGGAGTATAGAGTCCATGAGGCATTACCTTTGACTTAGACTTCTTACAAACAATGCATCTTCCACAAAATTTATGCACATCATGTTTCATGTGTGGCCAATAAAAATGTTCATGCAGTATGTCTAAAGTCTTTTGGACCCCAAAATGCCCCATTAAACCCCCTTCATGTGCCTCTCTCACAAGCAACTCTCTAATGGAACATTTAGGCACACATAACCTTTTCTCTTTAAACAAATAATCCTTATGCCTAAAGTACCCATTTTGGACAGCATGCACACAATTCTTATAAATTTGAGAAAAGTTTGGATCATGCTCATACAATTCCTTTATATGCTCAAAACCAATGAATTTAGTTTCAAGAGTAGAGAATAGAGCATACCTTCTTGAAAGCGCATCAGCAACCACATTAGCCTTACCTTTCTTATGCTTGATCACATAGGGAAATTGCTCAAGGAACTCAACCCACTTGGCATGCCTCTTATTCAGCTTACCTTGTCCTTTTAAATACTTCAAGGACTCATGGTCACTATGAATCACAAATTCCTTGGGTAAAAGGTAATGCTGCCATGTTTGTAATGCCCTTACTAATGCATACAACTCTTTATCATATGTGGGATAGTTAAGAGCAGCACCATTTAATTTTTCACTAAAATAAGCAATTGGGTGCCCATCTTGCATCAAAACAGCCCCTATTCCCACACCAGATGCATCACATTCAATCTCAAAAGATTTTGCAAAATTAGGCAATGCAAGTATAGGTGCATGAGTTAATTTATCTTTGAGGGCAGCAAAAGCTTGCTCTTGTTTTTCACCCCATTTAAATCCCACATGCCTTTTAATTACTTCATTCAAAGGTGCAGCCAATGTACTAAAATCTTTAACAAACCTCCTATAAAAACTAGCTAAACCATGAAAGCTTCTTACCTCACTAACATTCTTAGGAGTTGGCCACTCTTGAATAGCTTTCACCTTCTCTTGATCAACCTGCACTCCTTGTGAGCTAACAACAAAACCAAGTAAAACCACATGATCTATACAAAAAGTACATTTTTC
The DNA here is from genome assembly GCA_031439585.1 of Pterocarpus macrocarpus. Taxonomy (NCBI): domain Eukaryota; kingdom Viridiplantae; phylum Streptophyta; class Magnoliopsida; order Fabales; family Fabaceae; genus Pterocarpus; species Pterocarpus macrocarpus. The sequence continues at coordinate 39,697,330 of CM062519.1, read as the reverse complement.
CATGTTGGCATACAATTTCTCATGCCTAAGAGCTTCCAAAACACTCCTCAAATGCACATGATGATCATCATAGGATTTGCTATAAATCAAAATGTCATCAAAATAAACCACAACAAACTTTCCTAGGAATTCCCTTAACACATGATTCATCAATCTCATGAAGGTACTAGGAGCATTTGTTAATCCAAAGGGCATGACCAACCATTCATACAATCCATATTTGGTTTTGAAAGCAGTTTTCCATTCATCCCCATCTCTAATCCTAATCTGATGATATCCACTCTTAAGATCAATTTTAGAAAACACACAGGCACCATGCAATTCATCCAACAAATCATCTAATCTAGGAATGGGATGTCTATACTTTACCGTGATGTTATTGATGGCTCTACAATCAGTGCACATCCTCCAAGTTCCATCTTTCTTAGGCACTAGAATGACTGGAACTGCACACGGACTTAAGCTTTCTTGCACCCACCCTTTTTGCATCAAGTCTTCAACTTGCTTTTGAATCTCCTTCGTCTCTTGAGGATTACTCCATTGTCTTTGAGAAGCATAGTCTTCTTGGTTGGGCATTCGGATGCTATGTGTCCTCTCCCCAAACACTTGAAGCATTTTATCTCACTACTTCTTGTCTTTTTAGAGGTCTCATTGGACTTGAATGGAGTTCTATGAGGTGCAGCCGTGGTGTTGCTAGAAGAAGTACCTCCCTCCTTCTTATTTCTTTCCTTCCAATTAGAAGAATTGAAATTAGAAGAGCTCCTCCTCAATGCACCTTTTCTCTTAAGTTGCTGCTCCACTTTGGTAGCTTGATGTACCAATTCCTCTAACTCCACATAATTTTGTAGCTCAACCACATCTCTAATGTCATTATTTAGCCCATTCAGAAAGCGTGCCATAGTAGCCTCCCTATCTTCATTCACATTGGCTCTAATCAAAGACACCTCCATCTCCTTGTAATATTCATCAACACTCCTACTACCTTGTGTGAGTCTTTGGAGCTTGTTATGAAGGTCCCTATGATAATAGGAAGGGACAAATCTCCTCCTCATTAACCTCTTCATTTCAACCCAAGTATCCACCAAAGGTTCTTCATATCTAAGTCGCTCCTTTTGCAATTGATCCCACCAAATGAGAGCATAATCTGTGAACTCCATGGCTGCCACCTTCACCTTTTTATCTTCAGTATAGTTGTGGCAAGCAAAAAGTTGCTCAATCTTCATCTCCCACTCTAAGTATGCCTCTGGATCACTTTTCCCTTTAAAAGAGGGAATGTTGAGTTTTACTCCCTCAATCCTGTCCTCCCTAGCATCACCCTCATTATCTCTTCTCCTCCTTCCATCAAGCCTCCTTCTACCTCCATCAGCATCATGATGATCTTGATTTTCTAACCGCTCAATTCTCACATATAACTCCTCTGTATGCTCCCTCATCATCCTTTCCATTTGAGCTGTAATAGCCTCCACTAACAATCTGTTGTTTCCTTCACGAGGAGGGCTACCACTACCACCTGTTCCTGCCATCATTCAAGTAAAAGAAAACAAAAGTGAAAGTAATGGGACCTCACCACACTTCTCACGTGTTTACACTCTTAGAGATGTATCACTCGTGTTTGTTGCTCTCTAATAGGCTTTTGTGTAAGGTGCTCTCTTGCCTTTTACCACTCAAGTGCTCTTGTAGGCTCTTAAATGGAATCACAAGTCAACTCAAAGAGAAACTCCAAAAACACTTATGCCAAATCACAAAACAAACAAGAGGTCAAACAAAAGAAAACTCTAAGACAAAACTTTTAAGATCCAAAAGAGACAAGCAAGAAAAACTAAACAAGGACAAGCACACTCAAATCAGAGGCCAAACAAGACAAGAACAAGCTAAAGGTTTGAAGAACAATAAGAAACAAGCCAATGTTTTGACTTTTTTTTTTTTTTTTTCAAATTCTGCGTTTTTTTTTTTTTCAATTCTGCTTTTTTTTTTTTTTTTTTTCAGTTCTTGATGATTGTAGATGAACAGACCAACTGGAATCACATCAAAACAAGCACATATTTAACAACTAAACATCAAACTAACAAAGCTTAGAAAGATTAGAATGAAACAATTCCCAAGAACATCAAGAACATATGATGAACATTCTGCACCTTTTTTTTTTTTTTTTTAACCCACTGATCCAATGTAATATCAACAAAGACAGAATTGGAAGTTAGAAGAACATCAAGAAATTAAGCAAAGTAAAAAGGATGAATCAAACAAGAACACAGAAAACAAATCGCAAAAATCGCACTAGACTGAGTTCGGAATAAAAACTCGCTGTATCTCGAGCTACAAAATTCCGATTTCAACGATTCAAAAGCGAGATGAAAGATGAGATTCTGAACTTCAGAAAAGACCCAAGAAACGCCGAATTATGATGCGGAAAACTCAAGATATGAAACAAAGAAAACTGACCAATTCTGCAACTCGAAGACGCTGGCTCTGATACCAAATGTTATGATCCATTATCCATGAACCCTAATTTCTGGTGTATTTTGTTTGTAATTCAATCAAGGAGAAATAAAAACACAAAAAGATGGAAGAGATAAGGAATGGAATTGGTTGGAGAGCGCCACAATCAAGGATGATTGATAAGCCAAGGGTGATCGCCACAAGAGCAATTGGAAACTCTTGATAAGACCTAGGGTTCCAAACAAGAACCAAAGAGACACTTTTCACTAAAAGTATTCTGATTTCTATTTGCCAAAAGTTCCCTTGAAAAGGTGTTTACAAGGTTTATAAAAGAAACTAAAGTTTAGCAAATGGGCTGCAACACTTAGCCCAATAGTAAGAATGAGTAAAAGACTAAATAGCTAAAAACAAGTGATGGGCTATATGAAATTACAAGCCCACTTACATTATTACTAACTTAAAATTAACAAGCCCAAAGATATAACTAAGCTTGTTCAGCCACGTGAATGCAATGGACTAGTGTTGGGTCTTCATCTTCTTGAATGGGCTTTGCCTCAAACAAACTTGAAATCATTTGGCCTAAAGCTTCCTTGGCTCTCTTTGATTTGGATCTAGTCATTGGTCCACCAAGTCCTTCCAAAGGATCTCCTCCTTGCCTTTGCTTTCGTGAGTCTACTTTATCTTCCTTGATCACATCAAAAGGAAGAAAGCCATTAAAGAAGAAATGGAAACCAATTCCTAGAGGATTAAGACTAGCTTTCAATCACTCCATTCAAGCCATTCAAAGAGAAAGAGAATCCTATTCCTTAATGATTAAGACTTGGTTCCAATCAAAGGAAGAAAGCCGTTAAAGAAGAAATGGAAACCAATTCTTTGATGATTAAGACTAGTATTCAATCATTCCATTTAAGCCATTAAAAGAGAAAGAGAATCCAATTCCTTAATGATTAAGACTTGGTTCCAATCAAAGGAAGAAAGCCATTAAAGAAGAAATGGAAACCAATTCCTAGAGGATTAAGACTAGCTTTCAATCACTCCATTCAAGCCATTCAAAGAGAAAGAGAATCCTATTCCTTAATGATTAAGACTTGGTTCCAATCAAAGGAAGAAAGCCATTAAAGAAGAAATGGAAACCAATTCCTAGAGGATTAAGACTAGCTTTCAATCACTCCATGGAAGCCATTAAAAGAGAAAGAGAATCCAATTCCTTAATGATTAAGACTTGGTTCCAATCAATGGAAGAAAGCCGTTAAAGAAGAAATGGAAACCAATTCTTTGATGATTAAGACTAGCTTTCAATCATTCCATTTAAGCCATTAAAAGAGAAAGAGAATCCAATTCCTTAATGATTAAGACTTGGTTCCAATCAAAGGAAGAAAGTCATTAAAGAAGAAATGGAAACCAATTCTTTGATGATTAAGACTACCATTCAATCATTCCATTTAAGCCATTAAAAGAGAAAGAGAATCCAATTCCTTAATGATTAAGACTTGGTTCCAATCAAAGGAAGAAAGCCATTAAAGAAGAAATGGAAACCAATTCCTTGATGATTAAGACTAGCTTTCAATCATTCCATTTAAGCCATTAAAAGAGAAAGAGAATCCAATTCCTTAATGATTAAGACTTGGTTCCAATCAAAGGAAGAAAGCCATTAAAGAAGAAATGGAAACCAATTCTTTGATGATTAAGACTAGCTTTCAATCATTCCATTTAAGCCATTAAAAGAGAAAGAGAATCCAATTCCTTAATGATTAAGACTTGGTTCCAATCAAAGGAAGAAAGCCATTAAAGAAGAAATGGAAACCAATTCCTAGAGGATTAAGACTAGCTTTCAATCATTCCATTTAAGCCATTAAAAGAGAAAGAGAATCCAATTCCTTAATGATTAAGACTTGGTTCCAATCAAAGGAAGAAAGCCATTAAAGAAGAAATGGAAACCAATTCCTAGAGGATTAAGACTAGCTTTCAATCATTCCATTTAAGCCATTAAAAGAGAAAGAGAATCCAATTCCTTAATGATTAAGACTTGGTTCCAATCAAAGGAAGAAAGCCATTAAAGAAGAAATGGAAACCAATTCCTAGAGGATTAAGACTAGCTTTCAATCACTCCATTCAAGCCATTAAAAGAGAAAGAGAATCCAATTCCTTAATGATTAAGACTTGGTTCCAATCAAAGGAAGAAAGCCATTAAAGAAGAAATGGAAACCAATTCTTTGATGATTAAGACTAGCTTTCAATCATTCCATTTAAGCCATTAAAAGAGAAAGAGAATCCAATTCCTTAATGATTAAGACTTGGTTCCAATCAAAGGAAAAAAGCCATTAAAGAAGAAATGGAAACCAATTCCTAGAGGATTAAGACTAGCTTTCAATCATTCCATTTAAGCCATTAAAAGAGAAAGAGAATCCAATTCCTTAATGATTAAGACTTGGTTCCAATCAAAGGAAGAAAGCCATTAAAGAAGAAATGGAAACCAATTCTTTGATGATTAAGACTAGCTTTCAATCATTCCATTTAAGCCATTAAAAGAGAAAGAGAATCCAATTCCTTAATGATTAAGACTTGGTTCCAATCAAAGGAAGAAAGCCATTAAAGAAGAAATGGAAACCAATTCCTAGAGGATTAAGACTAGCTTTCAATCACTCCATTCAAGCCATTCAAAGAGAAAGAGAATCCTATTCCTTAATGATTAAGACTTGGTTCCAATCAAAGGAAGAAAGCCATTAAAGAAGAAATGGGAACCAATTCCTAGAGGATTAAGACTAGCTTTCAATCAATCCATTGAAGCCATTAAAAGAGAAAGAACATCCAATTCCTTAATAATTAAGACTTGGTTCCAATCAATGGAAGAAAGCCATTAAAGAAGAAATGGAAACCAATTCTTTGATGATTAAGACTAGCTTTCAATCATTCCATTTAAGCCATTAAAAGAGAAAGAGAATCCAATTCCTTAATGATTAAGACTTGGTTCCAATCAAAGGAAGAAAGCCATTAAAGAAGAAATGGAAACCAATTCCTAGAGGATTAAGACTAGCTTTCAATCATTCCATTTAAGCCATTAAAAGAGAAAGAGAATCCAATTCCTTAATGATTAAGACTTGGTTCCAATCAAAGGAAGAAAGCCGTTAAAGAAGAAATGGAAACCAATTCTTTGATGATTAAGACTAGCTTTCAATCATTCCATTTAAGCCATTAAAAGAGAAAGAGAATCCAATTCCTTAATGATTAAGACTTGGTTCCAATCAAAGGAAGAAAGCCATTAAAGAAGAAATGGAAACCAATTCCTAGAGGATTAAGACTAGCTTTCAATCACTCCATTCAAGCCATTAAAAGAGAAAGAGAATCCAATTCCTTAATGATTAAGACTTGGTTCCAATCAAAGGAAGAAAGCCATTAAAGAAGAAATGGAAACCAATTCTTTGATGATTAAGACTAGCTTTCAATCATTCCATTTAAGCCATTAAAAGAGAAAGAGAATCCAATTCCTTAATGATTAAGACTTGGTTCCAATCAAAGGAAGAAAGCCATTAAAGAAGAAATGGAAACGAATTCCTTGATGATTAAGACTAGCTTTCAATCATTCCATTTAAGCCATTTAAAGAGAAAGAGAATCCAATTCCTTAATGATTAAGACTTGGTTCCAATCAAAGGAAGAAAGCCATTAAAGAAGAAATGGAAACCAATTCTTTGATGATTAAGACTAGCTTTCAATCATTCCATTTAAGCCATTAAAAGAGAAAGAGAATCCAATTCCTTAATGATTAAGACTTGGTTCCAATCAAAGGAAGAAAGCCATTAAAGAAGAAATGGAAACCAATTCCTAGAGGATTAAGACTAGCTTTCAATCACTCCATTCAAGCCATTAAAAGAGAAAGAGAATCCAATTCCTTAATGATTAAGACTTGGTTCCAATCAAAGGAAGAAAGCCATTAAAGAAGAAATGGAAACCAATTCCTAGAGGATTAAGACTAGCTTTCAATCATTCCATTTAAGCCATTAAAAGAGAAAGAGAATCCAATTCCTTAATGATTAAGACTTGGTTCCAATCAAAGGAAGAAAGCCGTTAAAGAAGAAATGGAAACCAATTCTTTGATGATTAAGACTAGCTTTCAATCACTCCATTTAAGCCATTAAAAGAGAAAGAGAATCCAATTCCTTAATGACTAAGACTTGGTTCCAATCAAAGGAAGAAAGCCATTAAAGAAGAAATGGAAACCAATTCTTTGATGATTAAGACTAGCTTTCAATCATTCCATTTAAGCCATTAAAAGAGAAAGAGAATCCAATTCCTTAATGATTAAGACTTGGTTCCAATCAAAGGAAGAAAGCCATTAAAGAAGAAATGGAAACCAATTCCTAGAGGATTAAGACTAGCTTTCAATCACTCCATTCAAGCCATTAAAAGAGAAAGAAAATCCAATTCCTTAATGATTAAGACTTGGTTCCACTCAAAGGAAGAAAGCCATTAAAGAAGAAATGGAAACCAATTCTTTGATGATTAAGACTAGCTTTCAATCATTCCATTTAAGCCATTAAAAGAGAAAGAGAATCCAATTCCTTAATGATTAAGACTTGGTTCCAATCAAAGGAAGAAAGCCATTAAAGAAGAAATGGAAACCAATTCCTAGAGGATTAAGACTAGCTTTCAATCACTCCATTCAAGCCATTCAAAGAGAAAGAGAATCCTATTCCTTAATGATTAAGACTTGGTTCCAATCAAAGGAAGAAAGCCATTAAAGAAGAAATGGAAACCAATTCTTTGAGGATTAAGACTAGCTTTCAATCATTCCATTTAAGCCATTAAAAGAGAAAGAGAATCCAATTCCTTAATGATTAAGACTTGGTTCCAATCAAAGGAAGAAAGCCATTAAAGAAGAAATGGAAACCAATTCTTTGATGATTAAGACTAGCTTTCAATCATTCCATTTAAGCCATTAAAAGAGAAAGAGAATCCAATTCCTTAATGATTAAGACTTGGTTCCAATCAAAGGAAGAAAGCCATTAAAGAAGAAATGGAAACCAATTCCTAGAGGATTAAGACTAGCTTTCAATCACTCCATTTAAGCCATTAAAAGAGAAAGAGAATCCAATTCCTTAATGATTAAGACTTGGTTCCAATCAAAGGAAGAAAGCCATTAAAGAAGAAATGGAAACCAATTCCTAGAGGATTAAGACTAGCTTTCAATCACTCCATTCAAGCCATTCAAAGAGAAAGAGAATCCTATTCCTTAATGATTAAGACTTGGTTCCAATCAAAGGAAGAAAGCCATTAAAGAAGAAATGGAAACCAATTCCTTTGATGATTAAGACTAGCTTTCAATCATTCCATTTAAGCCATTAAAAGAGAAAGAGAATCCAATTCCTTAATGATTAAGACTTGGTTCCAATCAAAGGAAGAAAGCCATTAAAGAAGAAATGGAAACCAATTCCTAGAGGATTAAGACTAGCTTTCAATCATTCCATTTAAGCCATTAAAAGAGAAAGAGAATCCAATTCCTTAATGATTAAGACTTGGTTCCAATCAAAGGAAGAAAGCCATTAAAGAAGAAATGGAAACCAATTCCTAGAGGATTAAGACTAGCTTTCAATCATTCCATTTAAGCCATTAAAAGAGAAAGAGAATCCAATTCCTTAATGATTAAGACTTGGTTCCAATCAAAGGAAGAAAGCCGTTAAAGAAGAAATGGAAACCAATTCTTTGATGATTAAGACTAGCATTCAATCATTCCATTTAAGCCATTAAAAGAGAAAGAGAATCCAATTCCTTAATGATTAAGACTTGGTTCCAATCAAAGGAAGAAAGCCATTAAAGAAGAAATGGAAACCAATTCCTAGAGGATTAAGACTAGCTTTCAATCACTCCATTCAAGCCATTCAAAGAGAAAGAGAATCCTATTCCTTAATGATTAAGACTTGGTTCCAATCAAAGGAAGAAAGCCATTAAAGAAGAAATGGAAACCAATTCCTAGAGGATTAAGACTAGCTTTCAATCAATCCATTGAAGCCATTAAAAGAGAAAGAACATCCAATTCCTTAATGATTAAGACTTGGTTCCAATCAATGGAAGAAAGCCGTTAAAGAAGAAATGGAAACCAATTCTTTGATGATTAAGACTAGCATTCAATCATTCCATTTAAGCCATTAAAAGAGAAAGAGAATCCAATTCCTTAATGATTAAGACTTGGTTCCAATCAAAGGAAGAAAGCCATTAAAGAAGAAATGGAAACCAATTCCTAGAGGATTAAGACTAGCTTTCAATCACTCCATTCAAGCCATTCAAAGAGAAAGAGAATCCTATTCCTTAATGATTAAGACTTGGTTCCAATCAAAGGAAGAAAGCCATTAAAGAAGAAATGGAAACCAATTCCTAGAGGATTAAGACTAGCTTTCAATCAATCCATTGAAGCCATTAAAAGAGAAAGAGAATCCAATTCCTTAATAATTAAGACTTGGTTCCAATCAATGGAAGAAAGCCGTTAAAGAAGAAATTGAAACCAATTCTTTGATGATTAAGACTAGCATTCAATCATTCCATTTAAGCCATTAAAAGAGAAAGAGAATCCAATTCCTTAATGATTAAGACTTGGTTCCAATCAAAGGAAGAAAGCCATTAAAGAAGAAATGGAAACCAATTCCTAGAGGATTAAGACTAGCTTTCAATCACTCCATTCAAGCCATTAAAAGAGAAAGAGAATCCTATTCCTTAATGATTAAGACTTGGTTCCAATCAAAGGAAGAAAGCCATTAAAGAAGAAATGGAAACCAATTCCTAGAGGATTAAGACTAGCTTTCAATCAATCCATTGAAGCCATTAAAAGAGAAAGAACATCCAATTCCTTAATAATTAAGACTTGGTTCCAATCAAAGGAAGAAAGCCGTTAAAGAAGAAATGGAAACCAATTCTTTGATGATTAAGACTAGCTTTCAATCATTCCATTTAAGCCATTAAAAGAGAAAGAGAATCCAATTCCTTAATGATTAAGACTTGGTTCCAATCAAAGGAAGAAAGCCATTAAAGAAGAAATGGAAACCAATTCTTTGATGATTAAGACTAGCATTCAATCATTCCATTTAAGCCATTAAAAGAGAAAGAGAATCCAATTCCTTAATGATTAAGACTTGGTTCCAATCAAAGGAAGAAAGCCATTAAAGAAGAAATGGAAACCAATTCCTAGAGGATTAAGACTAGCTTTCAATCACTCCATTCAAGCCATTCAAAGAGAAAGAGAATCCAATTCCTTAATGATTAAGACTTGGTTCCAATCAAAGGAAGAAAGCCATTAAAGAAGAAATGGAAACCAATTCCTAGAGGATTAAGACTAGCTTTCAATCATTCCATTTAAGCCATTAAAAGAGAAAGAGAATCCAATTCCTTAATGATTAAGACTTGGTTCCAATCAAAGGAAGAAAGCCATTAAAGAAGAAATGGAAACCAATTCCTAGAGGATTAAGACTAGCTTTCAATCACTCCATTCAAGCCATTCAAAGAGAAAGAGAATCCAATTCCTTAATGATTAAGACTTGGTTCCAATCAAAGGAAGAAAGCCATTAAAGAAGAAATGGAAACCAATTCCTTGAGGATTAAGACTAGCTTTCAATCATTCCATTTAAGCCATTAAAAGAGAAAGAGAATCCAATTCCTTAATGATTAAGACTTGGTTCCAATCAAAGGAAGAAAGCCGTTAAAGAAGAAATGGAAACCAATTCTTTGATGATTAAGACTACCATTCAATCATTCCATTTAAGCCATTAAAAGAGAAAGAGAATCCAATTCCTTAATGATTAAGACTTGGTTCCAATCAAAGGAAGAAAGCCATTAAAGAAGAAATGGAAACCAATTCCTAGAGGATTAAGACTAGCTTTCAATCACTCCATTCAAGCCATTCAAAGAGAAAGAGAATCCTATTCCTTAATGATTAAGACTTGGTTCCAATCAAAGGAAGAAAGCCATTAAAGAAGAAATGGGAACCAATTCCTAGAGGATTAAGACTAGCTTTCAATCAATCCATTGGAGCCATTAAAAGAGAAAGAACATCCAATTCCTTAATAATTAAGACTTGGTTCCAATCAATGGAAGAAAGCCGTTAAAGAAGAAATGGAAACCAATTCTTTGATGATTAAGACTAGCTTTCAATCATTCCATTTAAGCCATTAAAAGAGAAAGAGAATCCAATTCCTTAATGATTAAGACTTGGTTCCAATCAAAGGAAGAAAGCCATTAAAGAAGAAATGGAAACCAATTCCTAGATGATTAAGACTAGCTTTCAATCATTCCATTTAAGCCATTAAAAGAGAAAGAGAATCCAATTCCTTAATGATTAAGACTTGGTTCCAATCAAAGGAAGAAAGCCGTTAAAGAAGAAATGGAAACCAATTCTTTGATGATTAAGACTACCATTCAATCATTCCATTTAAGCCATTAAAAGAGAAAGAGAATCCAATTCCTTAATGATTAAGACTTGGTTCCAATCAAAGGAAGAAAGCCATTAAAGAAGAAATGGAAACCAATTCCTAGAGGATTAAGACTAGCTTTCAATCACTCCATTCAAGCCATTCAAAGAGAAAGAGAATCCTATTCCTTAATGATTAAGACTTGGTTCCAATCAAAGGAAGAAAGCCATTAAAGAAGAAATGGAAACCAATTCCTAGAGGATTAAGACTAGCTTTCAATCAATCCATTGAAGCCATTAAAAGAGAAAGAACATCCAATTCCTTAATAATTAAGACTTGGTTCCAATCAATGGAAGAAAGCCGTTAAAGAAGAAATGGAAACCAATTCTTTGATGATTAAGACTAGCATTCAATCATTCCATTTAAGCCATTAAAAGAGAAAGAGAATCCAATTCCTTAATGATTAAGACTTGGTTCCAATCAAAGGAAGAAAGCCATTAAAGAAGAAATGGAAACCAATTCCTAGAGGATTAAGACTAGCTTTCAATCACTCCATTCAAGCCATTCAAAGAGAAAGAGAATCCTATTCCTTAATGATTAAGACTTGGTTCCAATCAAAGGAAGAAAGCCATTAAAGAAGAAATGGAAACCAATTCCTAGAGGATTAAGACTAGCTTTCAATCAATCCATTGAAGCCATTAAAAGAGAAAGAACATCCAATTCCTTAATGATTAAGACTTGGTTCCAATCAAAGGAAGAAAGCCATTAAAGAAGAAATGGAAACCAATTCTTTGATGATTAAGACTAGCTTTTAATCATTCCATTTAGCCATTAAAAGAGAAAGAGAATCCAATTCCTTAATGATTAAGACTTGGTTCCAATCAAAGGAAGAAAGCCATTAAAGAAGAAATGGAAACCAATTCCTAGATGATTAAGACTAGCTTTCAATCACTCCATTTAAGCCATTAAAAGAGAAAGAGAATCCAATTCCTTAATGATTAAGACTTGGTTCCAATCAAAGGAAGAAAGCCATTAAAGAAGAAATGGAAACCAATTCTTTGATGATTAAGACTAGCTTTCAATCATTCCATTTAAGCCATTAAAAGAGAAAGAGAATCCAATTCCTTAATGATTAAGACTTGGTTCCAATCAAAGGAAGAAAGCCATTAAAGAAGAAATGGAAACCAATTCCTAGAGGATTAAGACTAGCTTTCAATCATTCCATTTAAGCCATTCAAAGAGAAAGAGAATCCAATTCCTTAATGATTAAGACTTGGTTCCAATCAAAGGAAGAAAGCCATTAAAGAAGAAATGGAAACCAATTCTTTGATGATTAAGACTAGCTTTCAATCATTCCATTTAAGCCATTAAAAGAGAAAGAGAATCCAATTCCTTAATGATTAAGACTTGGTTCCCATCAATGGAAGAAAGCCGTTAAAGAAGAAATGGAAACCAATTCCTTGAGGATTAAGACTAGCTTTCAATCATTCCATTTAAGCCATTAAAAGAGAAAGAGAATCCAATTCCTTAATGATTAAGACTTGGTTCCAATCAAAGGAAGAAAGCCATTAAAGAAGAAATGGAAACCAATTCCTAGAGGATTAAGACTAGCTTTCAATCACTCCATTTAAGCCATTAAAAGAGAATGAGAATCCAATTCCTTAATGATTAAGACTTGGTTCCAATCAAAGGAAGAAAGCCATTAAAGAAGAAATGGAAACCAATTCTTTGATGATTAAGACTAGCTTTCAATCATTCCATTTAAGCCATTAAAAGAGAAAGAGAATCCAATTCCTTAATGATTAAGACTTGGTTCCAATCAAAGGAAGAAAGCCATTAAAGAAGAAATGGAAACCAATTCCTAGAGGATTAAGACTAGCTTTCAATCATTCCATTTAAGCCTTTAAAAGAGAAAGAGAATCCAATTCCTTGATGAATAAGACTTGGTACCAATCAAAGGAAGAAAGCCATTAAAGAAGAAATGGAAACCAATTCCTAGAGGATTAAGACTAGCTTTCAATCACTCCATTTAAGCCATTAAAAGAGAAAGAGAATCCTGTTCCTTAATGATTAAGACTTGGTTCCAATCAAAGGAAGAAAGCCATTAAAGAAGAAATGGAAACCAATTCTTTGATGATTAAGACTAGCTTTCAATCATTCCATTTAAGCCATTAAAAGAGAAAGAGAATCCAATTCCTTAATGATTAAGACTTGGTTCCAATCAAAGGAAGAAAGCCATTAAAGAAGAAATGGAAACCAATTCTTTGAGGATTAAGACTAGCTTTCAATCATTCCATTTAAGCCATTAAGAGGAAAAGCGAATCCACTTCCTTAATGATTAAGACTTGGTTCCACTCAAAGGAAGAAAGCCATTAAAGAAGAAATGGAAACCAATTCTTTGATGATTAAGACTAGCTTTCAATCATTCCATTTAAGCCATTAAAAGAGAAAGAGAATCCAATTCCTTAATGATTAAGACTTGGTTCCAATCAAAGGAAGAAAGCCATTAAAGAAGAAATGGAAACCAATTCTTTGATGATTAAGACTAGCTTTCAATCATTCCATTTAAGCCATTCAAAGAGAAAGAGAATCCAATTCCTTAATGATTAAGACTTGGTTCCAATCAAAGGAAGAAAGCCATTAAAGAAGAAATGGAAACCAATTCCTTAGAGGATTAAGACTATGTTTCAATCATTCCATTTAAGCCATTAAAAGAGAAAGAGAATCCAATTCCTTAATGATTAAGACTTGGTTCCAATCAAAGGAAAAAAGCCATTAAAGAAGAAATGGAAACCAATTCCATGAGGATTAAGACTAGCTTTCAATCATTCCATTTAAGCCATTAAAAGAGAAAGAGAATCCAATTCCTTAATGATTAAGACTTGGTTCCAATCAAAGGAAGAAAGCCATTAAAGAAGAAATGGAAACCAATTCCTAGAGGATTAAGACTAGCTTTCAATCACTCCATTCAAGCCATTAAAAGAGAAAGAGAATCCAATTCCTTATTGATTAAGACTTGGTTCCAATCAAAGGAAGAAAGCCATTAAAGAAGAAATGGAAACCAATTCCTAGAGGATTAAGACTAGCTTTCAATCATTCCATTTAAGCCATTAAAAGAGAAAGAGAATCCAATTCCTTAATGATTAAGACTTGGTTCCACTCAAAGGAAGAAAGCCATTAAAGAAGAAATGGAAACCAATTCTTTGATGATTAAGACTAGCTTTCAATCATTCCATTTAAGCCATTAAAAGAGAAAGAGAATCCAATTCCTTAATGATTAAGACTTGGTTCCAATCAAAGGAAGAAAGCCATTAAAGAAGAAATGGAAACCAATTCCTTGATGATTAAGACTAGCTTTCAATCATTCCATTTAAGCCATTAAAAGAGAAAGAGAATCCAATTCCTTAATGATTAAGACTTGGTTCCAATCAAAGGAAGAAAGCCATTAAAGAAGAAATGGAAACCAATTCCTAGAGGATTAACACTAGCTTTCAATCACTCCATTTAAGCCATTAAAAGAGAAAGAGAATCCTATTCCTTAATGATTAAGACTTGGTTCCACTCAAAGGAAGAAAGCCATTAATGAAGAAATGGAAACCAATTCTTTGAGGATTAAGACTAGCTTTCAATCATTCCATTTAAGCCATTAAAAGAGAAAGAGAATCCAATTCCTTAATGATTAAGACTTGGTTCCAATCAAAGGAAGAAAGCCATTAAAGAAGAAATGGAAACCAATTCTTTGATGATTAAGACAAGCTTTCAATCACTCCATTTAAGCCATTAAAAGAGAAAGAGAATCCAATTCCTTAATGATTAAGACTTGGTTCCAATCAAAGGAAGAAAGCCATTAAAGAAGAAATGGAAACCAATTCCTAGAGGATTAAGACTAGCTTTCAATCATTCCCTTGAAGCCATTCAAAGAGAAAGAGAATCCAATTCCTTAATGATTAAGACTTGGTTCCAATCAAAGGAAGAAAGCCATTAAAGAAGAAATGGAAACCAATTCCTTGATGATTAAGACTAGCATTCAATCATTCCATTTAAGCCATTAAAAGAGAAAGAAAATCCAATTCCTTAATGATTAAGACTTGGTTCCACTCAAAGGAAGAAAGCCATTAAAGAAGAAATGGAAACCAATTCTTTGATGATTAAGACTAGCTTTCAATCATTCCATTGAAGCCATTAAAAGAGAAAGAGAATCCAATTCCTTAATGATTAAGACTTGGTTCCAATCAAAGGAAGAAAGCCATTAAAGAAGAAATGGAAACCAATTCCTTTAGAGGATTAAGTCTAGCTTTCAATCATTCCATTTAAGCCATTAAAAGAGAAAGAGAATCCAATTCCTTAATGATTAAGACTTGGTTCCAATCAAAGGAAGAAAGCCATTAAAGAAGAAATGGAAACCAATTCTTTGATGATTAAGACTAGCTTTCAATCATTCCATTTAAGCCATTAAAAGAGAAAGAGAATCCAATTCCTTAATGATTAAGACTTGGTTCCAATCAAAGGCAGAAAGCCGTTAAAGAAGAAATGGAAACCAATTCCTAGAGGATTAAGACTAGCTTTCAATCATTCCATTTAAGCCATTAAAAGAGAAAGAGAATCCAATTCCTTAATGATTAAGACTTGGTTCCAATCAAAGGAAGAAAGCCATTAAAGAAGAAATGGAAACCAATTCCTAGAGGATTAAGACTAGCTTTCAATCATTCCATTTAAGCCATTCAAAGAGAAAGAGAATCCAATTCCTTAATGATTAAGACTTGGTTCCAATCAAAGGAAGAAAGCCATTAAAGAAGAAATGGAAACCAATTCTTTGATGATTAAGACTAGCTTTCAATCATTCCATTTAAGCCATTAAAAGAGAAAGAGAATCCAATTCCTTAATGATTAAGACTTGGTTCCAATCAAAGGAAGAAAGCCATTAAAGAAGAAATGGAAACCAATTCTTTGATGTTTAAGACTAGCTTTCAATTATTCCATTTAAGCCATTAAAAGAGAAAGAGAATCCAATTCCTTAATGATTAAGACTTGGTTCCAATCAAAGGAAGAAAGCCATTAAAGAAGAAATGGAAACCAATTCCTAGAGGATTAAGACTAGCTTTCAATCACTCCATTTAAGCCATTAAAAGAGAAAGAGAATCCAATTCCTTAATGATTAAGACTTGGTTCCAATCAAAGGAAGAAAGCCGTTAAAGAAGAAATGGAAACCAATTCTTTGATGATTAAGACTAGCTTTCAATCATTCCATTTAAGCCATTAAAAGAGAAAGAGAATCCAATTCCTTAATGATTAAGACTTGGTTCCAATCAAAGGAAGAAAGCCATTAAAGAAGAAATGGAAACCAATTCTTTGATGATTAAGACTAGCTTTCAATCATTCCATTTAAGCCATTAAAAGAGAAAGAGAATCCAATTCCTTAATGATTAAGACTTGGTTCCAATCAAAGGAAGAAAGCCATTAAAGAAGAAATGGAAACCAATTCCTAGAGGATTAAGACTAGCTTTCAATCATTCCATTTAAGCCATTAAAAGAGAAAGAGAATCCAATTCCTTAATGATTAAGACTTGGTTCCAATCAAAGGAAGAAAGCCATTAAAGAAGAAATGGAAACCAATTCCTAGAGGATTAAGACTAGCTTTCAATCACTCCATTCAAGCCATTAAAAGAGAAAGAGAATCCAATTCCTTAATGATTAAGACTTGGTTCCAATCAAAGGAAGAAAGCCATTAAAGAAGAAATGGAAACCAATTCTTTGATGATTAAGACTAGCATTCAATCATTCCATTTAAGCCATTAAAAGAGAAAGAGAATCCAATTCCTTAATGATTAAGACTTGGTTCCAATCAAAGGAAGAAAGCCATTAAAGAAGAAATGGAAACCAATTCTTTAATGATTAAGACTAGCTTTCAATCATTCCATTTAAGCCATTAAAAGAGAAAGAGAATCCAATTCCTTAATGATTAAGACTTGGTTCCAATCAAAGGAAGAAAGCCATTAAAGAAGAAATGGAACCCAATTCCTTGATGATTAAGACTAGCTTTCAATCATTCCATTTAAGCCATTAAAAGAGAAAGAGAATCCAATTCCTTAATGATTAAGACTTGGTTCCAATCAAAGGAAGAAAGCCATTAAAGAAGAAATGGAAACCAATTCTTTGATGATTAAGACTAGCTTTCAATCATTCCATTTAAGCCATTAAAAGAGAAAGAGAATCCAATTCCTTAATGATTAAGACTTGGTTCCAATCAAAGGAAGAAAGCCATTAAAGAAGAAATGGAAACCAATTCCTAGAGGATTAAGACTAGCTTTCAATCACTCCATTTAAGCCATTAAAAGAGAAAGAGAATCCAATTCCTTAATGATTAAGACTTGGTTCCAATCAAAGGAAGAAAGCCATTAAAGAAGAAATGGAAACCAATTCCTAGAGGATTAAGACTAGCTTTCAATCACTCCATTCAAGCCATTAAAAGAGAAAGAGAATCCAATTCCTTAATGATTAAGACTTGGTTCCAAACAAAGGAAGAAAGCCATTAAAGAAGAAATGGAAACCAATTCCTAGAGGATTAAGACTAGCTTTCAATCATTCCATTTAAGCCATTAAAAGAGAAAGAGAATCCAATTCCTTAATGATTAAGACTTGGTTCCAATCAAAGGAAGAAAGCCATTAAAGAAGAAATGGAAACGAATTCCTTGATGATTAAGACTAGCTTTCAATCATTCCATTTAAGCCATTAAAAGAGAAAGAGAATCCAATTCCTTAATGATTAAGACTTGGTTCCAATCAAAGGAAGAAAGCCATTAAAGAAGAAATGGAAACCAATTCCTAGATGATTAAGACTAGCTTTCAATCATTCCATTTAAGCCATTAAAAGAGAAAGAGAATCCAATTCCTTAATGATTAAGACTTGGTTCCAATCAAAGGAAGAAAGCCATTAAAGAAGAAATGGAAACCAATTCCTAGAGGATTAAGACTAGCTTTCAATCACTCCATTCAAGCCATTCAAAGAGAAAGAGAATCCTATTCCTTAATGATTAAGACTTGGTTCCAATCAAAGGAAGAAAGCCATTAAAGAAGAAATGGAAACCAATTCCTAGAGGATTAAGACTAGCTTTCAATCATTCCATTTAAGCCATTAAAAGAGAAAGAAAATCCAATTCCTTAATGATTAAGACTTGGTTCCAATCAAAGGAAGAAAGCCATTAAAGAAGAAATGGAAACCAATTCTTTGAGGATTAAGACTAGCTTTCAATCATTCCATTTAAGCCATTAAAAGAGAAAGAGAATCCAATTCCTTAATGATTAAGACTTGGTTCCAATCAAAGGAAGAAAGCCATTAAAGAAGAAATGGAAACCAATTCTTTGATGATTAAGACTAGCTTTCAATCACTCCATTTAAGCCATTAAAAGAGAAAGAGAATCCAATTCCTTAATGATTAAGACTTGGTTCCAATCAAAGGAAGAAAGCCATTAAAGAAGAAATGGAAACCAATTCTTTGATGATTAAGACTAGCATTCAATCATTCCATTTAAGCCATTAAAAGAGAAAGAGAATCCAATTCCTTAATGATTAAGACTTGGTTCCAATCAAAGGAAGAAAGCCATTAAAGAAGAAATGGAAACCAATTCCTAGATGATTAAGACTAACTTTCAATCATTCCATTTAAGCCATTAAAAGAGAAAGAGAATCCAATTCCTTAATGATTAAGACTTGGTTCCAATCAAAGGAAGAAAGCCATTAAAGAAGAAATGGAAACCAATTCCTTGAGGATTAAGACTAGCTTTCAATCACTCCATTTCAGCCATTAAAAGAGAAAGAGAATCCAATTCCTTAATGATTAAGACTTGGTTCCAATCAAAGGAAGAAAGCCATTAAAGAAGAAATGGAAACCAATTCCTAGAGGATTAAGACTAGCTTTCAATCATTCCATTTAAGCCATTAAAAGAGAAAGAGAATGCAATTCCTTAATGATTAAGACTTGGTTCCAATCAAAGGAAGAAAGCCGTTAAAGAAGAAATGGAAACCAATTCTTTGATGATTAAGACTAGCTTTCAATCATTCCATTTAAGCCATTAAAAGAGAAAGAGAATCCAATTCCTTAATGATTAAGACTTGGTTCCAATCAAAGGAAGAAAGCCATTAAAGAAGAAATGGAAACCAATTCTTTGATGATTAAGACTAGCTTTCAATCACTCCATTTAAGCCATTAAAAGAGAAAGAGAATCCAATTCCTTAATGATTAAGACTTGGTTCCAATCAAAGGAAGAAAGCCATTAAAGAAGAAATGGAAACCAATTCCTAGAGGATTAAGACTAGCTTTCAATCACTCCATTCGAGCCATTCAAAGAGAAAGAAAATCCAATTCCTTAATGATTAAGACTTGGTTCCAATCAAAGGAAACAAGCCGTTAAAGAAGAAATGGAAACCAATTCCTAGATGATTAAGACTAGCATTCAATCATTCCATTTAAGCCATTAAAGTGGAAAGAGAAACCAATTCCTTAATGATTAAGACTTGGTTCCAATCAAAGGAAGAAAGCCATTAAAGAAGAAATGGAAACCAATTCTTTGATGATTAAGACTAGCTTTCAATCACTCCATTTAAGCCATTAAAAGAGAAAGAGAATCCAATTCCTTAATGATTAAGACTTTCTTCCAATCAAAGGAAGAAAGCCATTAAAGAAGAAACGGAAACCAATTCTAGAGGATTAAGACTAGTTTTCAATCACTCCATGGAAGCCATTAAAAGAGAAAGAGAATGCAATTTCTTAATGATTAAGACTTGGTACCAATCAAAGGAAGAAAGCCATTAAAGAAGAAATGAAACCAATTCTTTGATGATTAAGACTAGCTTTCAATCACTCCATTCAAGCCATTCAAAGAGAAAGAGAATCCAATTCCTTAATGATTTAGACTTGGTTCCAATCAAAGGAAGAAAGCCATTAAAGAAGAAATGGAAACCAATTCCTAGAGGATTAAGACTAGCTTTCAATCACTCCATTCAAGCCATTCAAAGAGAAAGAGAATCCTATTCCTTAATGATTAAGACTTGGTTCCAATCAAAGGAAGAAAGCCATTAAAGAAGAAATGGAAACCAATTCCTAGAGGATTAAGACTAGCTTTCAATCACTCCATTTAAGCCACTAAAAGAGAAAGAGAATCCAATTCCTTAATGATTAAGACTTGGTTCCAATCAAAGGAAGAAAGCCGTTAAAGAAGAAATGAAACTAATTCTTTGATGATTAAGACTAGCTTTCAATCATTCCATTTAAGCCATTAAAAGAGAAAGAGAATCCAATTCCTTAATGATTAAGACTTGGTTCCAATCAAAGGAAGAAAGCCATTAAAGAAGAAATGAAACCAATTCTTTGATGATTAAGCCAAGCTTTCCACCCCTCCATTTAAGCCATTAAAAGAGAAAGAGAATCCAATTCCTTAATGATTAAGACTTGGTTCCAATCAAAGGAAGAAAGCCATTAAAGAAGAAATAGAAACCAATTCATTAAGGATTAAGACATTCTTTCAATCATCTCCTTTAAGCCATTCAAAAGAGAGAAAGAGAATCCAATTCCTTAATAGTATTTCAAGACTTGGTTCCAATCAAAGGAAAGAAAAGCCATTAAAGTTAAGAAATGGAAACCAATCACCCTTGAGGATTAAGGACTAGCTTTCCAATCACTCCATTCAAGCCTGTCATTAAAAGAGAAAAGAGAACATCCAATTCCTTAAATGATTAAGACTTGGTTCTCCAATCAAAGGAAAACAGCCATTAAAGAAGAAATGGAAACCAATTCTTTTTGATGATTTAAGACTAGCGTTTCAATCACTCCATTTATGCCATTAAAAGAGAAAGAGAATCCAATTCCTTAATGATTAAGACTTGGATTCTCACTCCAAAGGAAGAAAGCCGTTAAAGAAATAGAAATGGAAACCAATTCTTTGATGATTAAGACTACGCTTTCAAATCATTCCATTTAAGCCATTAAAGAGAGAAAGAGAATCCAATTCCTTAATGACAGTTAAGACTTGGTTTCCAATCAAAGGAAGAAAGCCATTAAAGAAGAAATGGAAACCAATTCCTGGAGGATTAAAGACCTAAGCTTTCTAATCACTCCATTCAAGCCCATTCAAAGAGAAAGAGAATCCAATTCCTTAATGATTAAAGACTTGGTTCCGATCAAAGGAAGAAAGAAGAAATGGAAACCATTAAAGAAGAAATGGAAACCAATTCCCGGAAGGATTAAGACTAGCTTTCAATCATTCCCTCAGGAAGCCATTAAAGAAAGAAAGAGAATCCAATTCCTTAATGATTAAGACTTGGTTTAATCAAAGGAAGAAAGCCATTAAAGAAGAAATGGAAACCAATTCCTAGAGAGGATTAAGACTAGCTTTCAATCACTCCCATAGAGGAAGCCATTAAAAGAGAAAAGAGAATTCAATTCCTAAATAGGATTAAAACAGTTCAAATCAATGGAAGAAAGCGGGTTAAAGAAGAAATGGGAAACCAATTCTTTGATGATTAAGATATAGCTTTCAATCATTCCATTTAAGCCATTAAAGAGAGAAAGAGAATCCAATTATTAATGATGAAGACATGTGATTCCAGTCAAAGGAAGAAATATTAAAGAAGAAATGGAAACCAATGGTCTTTGATGATTAAGACTTCTGAATTTCAATCGTTCCACTTTAGTAATTAAAAGAGAAAGAAGAATCCAATTCCTTAATAGTTAAGACTTGGTTCCAATCGAAGGAAAAAAAGCGAATTAAAGAAGAAATGGAAACCAATTAAGCAGAGGGATTAAGGTAGCTTTCAATCAGCTCAGATTTCAAGCCATTCAAGAGAAAGAGAATCACTGTTCCTTAATGATTAAGACTTGGTTCCAATCAAAGGAAGAAAGCCATTAAAGAAAGAAATGGGAACTAATTCTGAAAGGATTAAAGGTAAAACTTCCAATCAATCCATTGAAGTAATTAAAAGAGAAAGAGACATCCAATTCCTTAATAAGTAAGACTTGGTTCCAATCAATGGAAGAAAGCAGTTAAAGAAGGAAATGGAAATGGTCTTTTTGATGATTAAGACCTAGCTGAATTCAATCACTTAATTTAAGCCATTAAAAAAGAAAGAGAAGTCGATTCATGTGATTAAGACTTGGTTCCAATCAAAGGAAGAAAGCCGTTAAAGAAGAAATGGAAACCAATTCTTTGATGATTAAGGTAGCTTTCAATCATTAAATTCTAATAATTAAAAGAGAAAGAAGAATCCGATTCCTTAATTAGTAAGACTTGTGGACTCAATCAAAGGAAGAAAGCCGTTAAAGAAGAAATGGAAACCAATTCTTTGATGATTAAGACTACCATTCAATCTTTCCATTTAGGCCATTAAAAGAGAAAGAGAATCCAACTCCTTAATGATTAAGACTTGGTTCCAATCAAAGGAAAAAAGCCATTAAAGAAGAAATGGAAACCAATTCCTAGAGGATTAAGACTAGCTTTCAATCACTCCATTCAAGCCATTCAAAGAGAAAGAGAATCCTATTCCTTAATGATTAAGACTTGTTTCCAATCAAAGGAAGAAAGCCATTAAAGAAGAAATGGAAACCAATTCCCAGAGGATTAAGACTAGCTTTCAATCACTCCATGGAAGCCATTAAAAGAGAAAGAAAATCCAATTCCTTAATGATTAAGACTTGGTTCCAATCAAAGGAAGAAAGCCATTAAAGAGAAGAAATGAAGCCAGGTCCGGGAGGGATTAAAGGTAAACACTGATAAACCAATTCTTAGAGGATTAAGACTAGCTTTCCATCACTCCATGGAAGCCATTAAAAGAGAAAGAAAATCCAATTCCTTAATGATTAAGACTTGGTTCCAATCAAAGGAAGAAAGCCATTAAAGAAGAAATGTAAACCAATTCCTAGAGGATTAAGACTAGCTTTCAATCACTCCATGGAAGCCATTAAAGGAGAAAGAGAATGCAATCCCTTAAGGATTACGACTTGGTTCCAATCAATGGAAGAAAGCCGTTAAAGAAGAAATGGAAACCAATTCTTTGATGATTAAGACTAGCTTTCAATCATTCCATTTAAGCCATTAAAAGAGAAAGAAGAAATCAATTCCTTAATGAGTAGAGACATGGTTCCAATCAAAGGAAGAAAGCCGTTAAAGAGAAAGAAATGGAAATAGAATTCTAACAGTGATTAAGACTACGAATTCAATCATTCCATTTTAAGCCATTAAAAGAAAAAGAGAATCCAATTAAACTAATGGTTAGAAACTTTAGTTCCGATCGAAGGAAGAAAGCTATTAAAGAAGAAATGGAAACCGATTCGCAGAGGATATTTAGACTAGCTTTGATCATTTCAATTCCAATGAATTTCAAAGAGAAAGAGAATCCTATTCCTTAATGATTAAGACTTGTTTCCAATCAAAGGAAGAAAGCCGTTAAAGAAGAAATGGGAACCAATTCCTAGAGGATTAAGACTAGCTTTCAATCAATCCATTGAAGCCATTAAAAGAGAAAAACGTCCGTTCCTTAATAATTAAGACTTGGTTCCAATCAATGGAAGAAAGCCGTTAAAGAAGAAATGGAAACCAATTCTTTGATGATTAAGACTAGCATTCAATCATTCCATTTAAGCCATTCAAAGAGAAAGAGAATCTAATTCCTTAATGATTAAGACTTGGTTCCAATCAAAGGTAGAAAGCCGTTAAAGAAGAAATGGAAACCAATTCTTTGATGATTAAGACTAGCTTTCAATCATTCCATTTAAGCCATTAAAAGAGAAAGAGAATCCAATTCCTTAATGATGAAGACTTGGTTCCAATCAAAGGAAGAAAGCCGTTAAAGAAGAAATGGAAACCAATTCCTAGAGCATTAAGACTAGCTTTCAATCATTCCATTTAAGCCATTAAAAGAGAAAGAGAATCCAATTCCTTAATGATTAAGACTTGGTTCCAATCAAAGGAAAAAAGCCATTAAAGAAGAAATGGAAACCAATTCCTAGAGGATTAAGACTAGCTTTCAATCACTCCATTCAAGCCATTCAAAGAGAAAGAGAATCCTATTCCTTAATGATTAAGACTTGGTTCCAATCAAAGGAAGAAAGCCATTAAAGAAGAAATGGAAACCAATTCTTAGATGATTAAGACTAGCTTTCAATCACTCCATTTAAGCCATTAAAAGAGAAAGAGAATCCAATTCCTTAATGATTAAGACTTGGTTCCAATCAAAGGAAGAAAGCCATTAAAGAAGAAATGGAAACCAATTCTTTGAGGATTAAGACTAGCTTTCAATCATTCCATTTAAGCCATTAAAAGAGAAAGAGAATCCAATTCCTTAATGATTAAGACTTGGTTCCAATCAAAGGAAGAAAGCCATTAAAGAAGAAATGGAAACCAATTCTTTGATGATTAAGACTAGCTTTCAATCATTCCATTTAAGCCATTAAAAGAGAAAGAGAATCCAATTCCTTAATGATTAAGACTTGGTTCCACTCAAAGGAAGAAAGCCATTAAAGAAGAAATGGAAACCAATTCTTTGATGATTAAGACTAGCTTTCAATCCTTCCATTTAAGCCATTAAAAGAGAATGAGAATCCAATTCCTTAATGATTAAGACTTGCTTCCAATGAAAGGAAGAAAGCCATTAAAGAAGAAATGGAAACCAATTCTTAGAGGATGAAAACCAGCTTTCAATCACTCCATGGAAGCGATTAAAAGAGAAAGAGAATCCAATTCCTTAATGATTAAGACTTGGTTCCAATCAAAGGAAGAAAGCCATTAAACAAGAAATGGAAACCAATTCCTTGATGATTAAGACTAGCATTCAATCACTTCATTTAAGCCATTAAAAGAGAAAGAGAATCCAATTCCTTAAGGATTAAGACTTGGTTCCAATCAAAGGAAGAAAGCCATTAAAGAAGAAATGGAAACCAATTCTTTGATGATTAAGACTAGCTTTCAATCACTCCATTTAAGCCATTAAAAGAGAAAGAGAATCCAATTCCTTAATGATTAAGACTTGGTTCCAATCAAAGGAAGAAAGCCATTAAAGAAGAAATGGAAACCAATTCCTAGAGGATTAAGACTAGCTTTCAATCACTCCATTGAAGCCATTAAAAGAGAAAGAAATCCAATTCCTTAATGATTAAGACTTGGTTCCAATCAAAGGAAGAAAGCCGTTAAAGAAGAAATGGAAACCAATTCTTTGATGATTAAGACTAGCTTTCAATCACTCCATTTAAGCCATTAAAAGAGAAAGAGAATCCAATTCCTTAATGATTAAGATTTGGTTCCAATCGAAGGAACAAAGCCATTAAAAAAGAAATGGAAACCAATTCTTTGATGATTAAGACTAGCTTTCAATCACTCCATTTAAGCCATTAAAAGAGAAAGAGAATCCAATTCCTTAATGATTAAGACTTGGTTCCAATCAAAGGAAGAAAGCCATTAAAGAAGAAATGGAAACCAATTCTTTGATGGTTAAGACTAGCTTTCAATCACTCCATTTAAGCCATTAAAAGAGAAAGAGAATGCAATTCCTTAAGGATTAAGACTTGGTTCCAATCAATGGAAGAAAGCCTTTAAAGAAGAAATGGAAACCAATTCTTTGATGATTTAGACTAGCTTTCAATCATTCCATTTAAGCCATTAAAAGAGAAAGAGAATCCAATTCCTTAATGATTTAGACTTGGTTCCAATCAAAGGAAGAAAGCCATTAAAGAAGAAATGGAAACCAATTCCTAGAGGATTAAGACTAGCTTTCAATCACTCCATTTAAGCCATTAAAAGAGAAAGAGAATCCAATTCCTTAATAATTAAGACTTGGTTCCAATCAATGGAAGAAAGCCGTTAAAGAAGAAATGGAAACCAATTCTTTGATGATTAAGACTAGCTTTCAATCACTCCATTTCAGCCATTAAAAGAGAAAGAAAATCCAATTCCTTAATGATTAAGACTTGCTTGCAATCAAACGAAGAAAGCCATTAAAGAAGAAATGGAAACCAATTCTTTGATGGTTAAGACTACCTTTCAATCACTCCATGGAAGCCATTAAAAGAGAAAGAGAATCCAATTCCTTAATGATTAAGACTTGCTTCCAATCAAAGGAAGAAAGCCATTAAAGAAGAAATGGAAACCAATTCTTTGATGATTTAGACTAGCTTTCAATCATTCCATTTAAGCCATTAAAAGAGAAAGAGAATCCAATTCCTTAATGATTTAGACTTGGTTCCAATCAAAGGAAGAAAGCCATTAAAGAAGAAATGGAAACCGACTCCTTGAGGATTAAGACTAGCTTTCAATCACTCCATTAAAGCCATTAAAAGAGAAAGAGAATCCAATTCCTTAATGATTAAGACTTGGTTCCAATCAAAGGAAGAAAGCCATTAAAGAAGAAATGGAAACCAATTCCTAGAGGATTAAGACTAGCTTTCAATCACTCCATTTAAGCCATTAAAAGAGAAAGAGAATCCAATTCCTTAATGATAAAGACTTGGTTCCAATCAAAGGAAGAAAGCCATTAAAGAAGAAATGGAAACCAATTCCTTCTTTGAGGATTAAGACTAGCTTTCAATCACTCCATTTAAGCCATTAAAAGAGAAAGATAATCCAATTCCTTAATGATTAAGACTTGGTTCCAATCAAAGGAAGAAAGCCATTAAAGAAGAAATGGAAACCAATTCTTTGATGATTAAGACTAGCATTCAATCATTCCATTTAAGCCATTAAAAGAGAAAGAGAATCCAATTCCTTAATGATTAAGACTTGGTTCCAATCAAAGGAAGAAAGCCATTAAAGAAGAAATGGAAACCAATTCCTAGAGGATTAAGACTAGCTTTCAATTACTCCATTCAAGCCATTAAAAGAGAAAGAGAATCCAATTCCTTAATGATTAAGACTTGGTTCCAATCAAAGGAAGAAAGCCATTAAAGAAGAAATGGAAACCAATTCCTAGAGGATTAAGACTAGCTTTCAATCACTCCATTTAAGCCATTAAAAGAGAAAGAGAATCCAATTCCTTAATGATTAAGACTTGGTTCCAATCAAAGGAAGAAAGCCATTAAAGAAGAAATGGAAGCCAATTCTTTGAGGATTAAGACTAGCTTTCAATCACTCCATTTAAGCCATTAAAAGAGAAAGAGAATCCAATTCCTTAATGATTAAGACTTGGTTCCAATCAAAGGAAGAAAGCCATTAAAGAAGAAATGGAAACCAATTCTTAGAGGATTAAGACTAGCTTTCAATCACTCCATTTAATCCATTAAAAGAGAAAGAGAATCCAATTCCTTAATGATTAAGACTTGTTTCCAATCAAAGGAAGAAAGCCATTAAAGAAGAAATGGAAACCAATTCTTTGATGATTAAGACTAGCTTTCAATCACTCCATTTAAGCCATTAAAAGAGAAAGAGAATCCAATTCCTTAATGATTAAGACTTGGTTCCAATCAAAGGAAGAAAGCCATTAAAGAAGAAATGGAAACCAATTCTTTGAGGATTAAGACTAGCTTTCAATCATTCCATTTAAGCCATTAAAAGAGAAAGAGAATCCAATTCCTTAATGATTAAGACTTGGTTCCTATCAAAGGAAAAAAGCCATTAAAGAAGAAATGGAAACCAATTCCTTGATGATTAAGACTAGCTTTCAATCACTCCATTTAAGCCATTAAAAGAGAAAGAGAATCCAATTCCTTAATGATTAAGACTTGGTTCCAATCAAAGGTAGAAAGCCATTAAAGAAGAAATGGAAACCAATTCCTAGAGGATTAAGACTAGCTTTCAATCACTCCATTGAAGCCATTAAAAGAGAAAGAGAATCCAATTCCTTAATGATTAAGACTTGGTTCCAATCAAAGGAAGAAAGCCATTAAAGAAGAAATGGAAACCAATTCCTAGAGGATTAAGACTAGCTTTCAATCACTCCATTTAAGCCATTAAATGAGAAAGAGAATCCAATTCCTTAATGATTAAGACTTGGTTCCAATCAAAGGAAGAAAGCCATTAAAGAAGAAATGGAAACCAATTCTTTGATGATTAAGACTAGCTTTCAATCATTCCATTTAAGCCATTAAAAGAGAAAGAGAATCCAATTCCTTAATGATTAAGACTTGGTTCCAATCAAAGGAAGAAAGCCATTAAAGAAGAAATGGAAACCAATTCCTAGAGGATTAAGACTAGTTTTCAATCACTCCATTTAAGCCATTAAAAGAGAAAGAGAATCCAATTCCTTAATGATTAAGACTTGGTTCCAATCAAAGGAAGAAAGCCATTAAAGAAGAAATGGAAACCAATTACTAGATGATTAAGACTAGCTTTCAATCACTCCATGGAAGCCATTAAAAGAGAAAGAGAATGCAATTCCTTAATGATTAAAACTTGGTTCTAATCAAAGGAAGAAATCCATTAAAGAAGAAATGGAAACCAATTCCTAGAGGATTAAGACTAGCTTTCAATCACTCCATTTAAGCCATTAAAAGAGAAAGAGAATCCAAGTCCTTAATGATTAAGACTTGGTTCCACTCAAAGGAAGAAAGCCATTAAAGAAGAAATGGAAACCAATTCTTTGATGATTAAGACTAGCTTTCAATCACTCCATTTAAGCCATTAAAAGAGAAAGAAAATCCAATTCCTTAAGGATTAAGAGTTGGTTCCAATCAATGGAAGAAAGCTGTTAAAGAAGAAATGGAAACCAATTCCTAGAGGATTAAGACAAGCTTTCAATCACTCCGTGGAAGCCACTAAAAGAGAAAGAGAATCCAATTCCTTAATGAGTTAGACTTGGCTCCAATCAAAGGAAGAAAACCGTTAAAGATGAAATGGAAATCAATTCCTAGAGGATTAAGACTAGCTTTCAATCATTCCATTTAAGCCATTAAAAGAGAAAGAGAATCCAATTCCTTAATGATTTAGACTTGGTTCCAATCAAAGGAAGAAAGCCATTAAAGAAGAAATGGAAACCAATTCTTTGATGATTAAGACTAGCTTTCAATCATTCCATTTAAGCCATTAAAAGAGAAAGAGAATCCAATTCCTTAATGATTAAGACTTGGCTCCAATCAAAGGAAGAAAACCGTTAAAGAAGAAATGGAAACCAATTCTTAGATGATTAAGACTAGCTTTCAATCATTCCATTTAAGCCATTAAAAGAGAAAGAGAATCCAATTCCTTAATGATTAAGACTTGGTTCCAATCAAAGGAAGAAAGCCATTAAAGAAGAAATGGAAACCAATTCCTAGATGATTAAGACTAGCTTTCAATCACTCCATTTAAGCCATTAAAAGAAAAAGAGAATCCAATTCCTTAATGATTAAGACTTGGTTCCAATCAAAGGAAGAAAGCCATTAAAGAAGAAATGGAAACAAATTCTTAGAGGATTAAGACTAGCTTTCAATCATTCCATTTAAGCCATTAAAAGAGAAAGAGAATCCAATTCCTTAATGATTAAGACTTGGTTCCAATCAAAGGAAGAAAGCCATTAAAGAAGAAATGGAAACCGATTCTTAGAGGATTAAGACTAGCTTTCAATCATTCCATTTAAGCCATTAAAAGAGAAAGAGAATACAATTCCTTAATGATTAAGACTTGGTTCCAATCAAAGGAAGAAAGCCATTAAAGAAGAAATGGAAACCAATTCTTTGATGATTAAGACTAGCTTTCAATCACTCCATTTAAGCCATTAAAAGAGAAAGAGAATCCAATTCCTTAATGATTAAGACTTGGTTCCAATCAAAGGAAGAAAGCCATTAAAGAAGAAATGGAAACCAATTCTTTGATGATTAAGACTAGCTTTCAATCATTCCATTTAAGCCATTAAAAGAGAAAGAGAATACAATTCCTTAATGATTAAGACTTGGTTCCAATCAAAGGAAGAAAGCCATTAAAGAAGAAATGGAAACCAATTCCTAGAGGATTAAGACTAGCTTTCAATCACTCCATGGATGCCATTAAAAGAGAAAGAGAATCCAATTCCTTAATGATTAAGACTTGGTTCCAATCAAAGGAAGAAAGCCATTAAAGAAGAAATGGAAACCAATTCCTTAGAGGATTAAGACTAGCTTTCAATCACTCCATTTAAGCCATTAAAAGAGAAAGAAAATCCAATTCCATAATGATTAAGACTTGGTTCCAATCAAAGGAAGAAAGCCGTTAAAGAAGAAATGGAAACCAATTCTTTGATGATTAAGACTAGCAATCAACCATTCCATTTAAGCCATTGAAAGAGAAAGAGAATCCAATTCCTTAATGATTAAGACTTGGCTCCAATCAAAGGAAGAAAGCCATTAAAGAAGAAATGGAAACCAATTCCTAGAGGAATAAGACTAGCTTTCAATCACTCCATTGAAGCCAATAAAGAGAAAGAGAATCCAATTCCTTAATGATTAAGACTTGGTTCCAATCAAAGGAAGAAAGCCGTTAAAGAATAAATGGAAACCAATTCTTTGATGATTAAGACTAGCTTTCAATCACTCCATTTAAGCCTTTAAAAGAGAAAGAGAATCTAATTCCTTAATGATAAAGACTTGGTTCCAATCAAAGGAACAAAGCCATTAAAGAAGAAATGGAAACCAATTCTTTGATGATTGAGACTAGCTTTCAATCATTCCATTTAAGCCATTAAAAGAGAAAGAGAATCCAACTCCTTAATGATTAAGACTTGGTTCCAATCAAAGGAAGAAAGCCATTAAAGAAGAAATGGAAACCAATTCTTTGATGATTAAGACTAGCTTTCAATCACTCCATTTAAGCCATTAAAAGAGAAAGAGAATCCTGTTCCTTAATGATTAAGACTTGGTTCCAATCAAAGGAAGAAAGCCATTAAAGAAGAAATGGAAACCAATCCTTTGATGATTAAGACTAGCTTTCAACCACTCCATTTAAGCCATTAAAAGAGAAAGAGAATCCAATTCCTTAATGATTAAGACTTGGTTCCAATCAAAGGAAGAAAGCCATTAAAGAAGAAATGGAAACCAATTCCTTGATGATTAAGACTAGCTTTCAATCACTCCATTTAAGCCATTAAAAGAGAAAGAGAATCCAATTCCTTAATGATTAAGACTTGGTTCCACTCAAAGGAAGAAAGCCATTAAAGAAGAAATGGAAACCAATTCTTTGATGATTAAGACTAGCTTTCAATCATTCCATTTAAGCCATTAAAAGAGAAAGAGAATCCAATTCCTTAATGATTAAGACTTGGTTCCAATCAAAGGAAGAAAGCCATTAAAGAAGAAATGGAAACCAATTCTTTGATGATGAAGACTAGCTTTCAATCACTCCATTTAAGCCATTAAAAGAGAAAGAGAATCCAATTCCTTAATGATTAAGACTTGGTTCCAATCAAAGGAAGAAAGCCATTAAAGAAGAAATGGAAACCAATTCCTAGAGGATTAAGACTAGCTTTCAATCACTCCATTTAAGCCATTAAAAGAGAATGAGAATGCAATTCCTTAATGATTAAGACTTGGTTCTAATCAAAGGAAGAAAGCCATTAAAGAAGAAATGCAAACCAATTCTTTGATGATTAAGACTAGCTTTCAATCATTCCATTTAAGCCATTAAAAGAGAAAGAGAATCCAATTCCTTAATGATTTAGACTTGGTTCCAATCAAAGGAAGAAAGCCATTAAAGAAGAAATGGAAACCAATTCTTTGAGGATTAAGACTTGCTTTCAATCACTCCATATAAGCCATTAAAAGAGAAAGAGAATCCAATTCCTTAATGTCTAAGACTTGGTTCCAATCAAAGGAGCAAAGCCATTAAAGAAGAAATGGAAACCAATTCCTTTGATGATTAAGACTAGCTTTCAATCATTCCATTTAAGCCATTAAAAGAGAAAGAGAATCCAATTCCTTAATGATTAAGACTTGGTTCCAATCAAAGGAAGAAAGCCATTAAAGAAGAAATGGAAACCAATTCCTAGAGGATTAAGACTAGCTTTCAATCATTCCATTTAAGCCATTAAAAGAGAAAGAGAATCCAATTCCTTAATGATTAAGACTTGGTTCCAATCAAAGGAAGAAAGCCATTAAAGAAGAAATGGAAACCAATTCTTTGATGATTAAGACTAGCTTTCAATCACTCCATTTAAGCCTTTAAAAGAGAAAGAGAATCCAATTCCTTAATGATTAAGACTTGGTTCCAATCAAAGGAAGAAAGCCATTAAAGAAGAAATGGAAACCAATTCCTAGAGGATTAAGACTAGCTTTCAATCACTCCATTGAAGCCATTAAAAGAGAAAGAGAATCCAATTCCTTAATGATTAAGACTTGGTTCCAATCAAAGGAAGAAAGTCATTAAAGAAGAAATGGAAACCAATTCTTAGATGATTAAGACTAGCTTTCAATCATTCCATTTAAGCCATTAAAAGAGAAAGAGAATCCAATTCCTTAATGATTAAGACTTGGTTCCAATCAAAGGAAGAAAGCCATTAAAGAAGAAATGGAAACCAATTCCTAGAGGATTAAGACTAGCTTTCAATCACTCCATTGAAGCCATTGAAAGAGAAAGAGAATCCAATTCCTTAATGATTAAGACTTGGTTCCAATCAAAGGAAGAAAGCCGTTAAAGAAGAAATGGAAACCAATTCTTTGATGATTAATACTAGCATTCAATCACTCCATTTCAGCCATTAAAAGAGAAAGAGAATCCAATTCCTTAATGATTAAGACTTGGTTCCAATCAAAGGAAGAAAGCCGTTAAAGAAGAAATGGAAACCAATTCTATGATGATTAATCATTCCATTTAAGATTAAAAGAGAAAGAGAATCTAGATTAAGACTTGGTTCCAATCAAAGGAAGAAAGCCATTAAAGAAGAAATGGAAACCAACTCCTTGAGGATGAGAATCCAATTCCTTAATGATTAAGACTTGGTTCCAATCAAAGGAAAAAATCCATTAAAGAAGAAATGGAAACCAATTCCTAGAGGATTAAGACTAGCTTTCAATCACTCCATTGAAGCCATTAAAAGAGAAAGAGAATCCAATTCCTTAATGATTAAGACTTGGTTCCAATCAAAGGAAGAAAGCCGTTAAAGAAGAAATGGAAACCAATTCTTAGAGGATTAAGACTAGCTTTCAATCACTCCATTTAAGCCATTAAAAGAGAAAGAGAATCCAATTCCTTAATGATTAAGACTTGGTTCCAATCAAAGGAAGAAAGCCATTAAAGAAGAAATGGAAACCAATTCCTAGAGGATTAAGACTAGCTTTCAATCACTCCATTCAAGCCATTCAAAGAGAATGAGAATCCTATTCCTTAATGATTAAGACTTGGTTCCAATCAAAGGAAGAAAGCCATTAAAGAAGAAATGGAAACCAATTCTTTGATGATTAAGACTAGCTTTCAATCACTCCATTTAAGCCATTAAAAGAGAAAGAAAATCCAATTCCTTAATGATTAAGACTTGGTTCCACTCAAAGGAAGAAAGCCATTAAAGAAGAAATGGAAACCAATTCTTTGATGATTAAGACTAGCTTTCAATCACTCCATTTAAGCCATTAAAAGAGAAAGAGAATCCAATTCCTTAATGATTAAGACTTGGTTCCAATCAAAGGAAGAAAGCCATTAAAGAAGAAATGGAAACCAATTCTTAGAGGATAAAGACTAGCTTTTAATCACTCCATGGAAGCCATTAAAAGAGAAAGAGAATGCAATTCCTTAATGATTAAGACTTGGTTCCAATCAAAGGAACAAAGACATTAAAGAAGAAATGGAAACCAATTCTTGAGGATTAAGACTAGCTTTCAATCACTCCATTTAAGCCATTAATAGAGAAAGAGAATCCAATTCCTTAATGATTAAGACTTGGTTCCAATCAAAGGAAGAAAGCCATTAAAGAAGAAATGGAAACCAATTCTTTGATGATTAAAACTTGCTTTCAATCATTCCATTTAAGCCATTAAAAGAGAAAGAATTTCCTTAAGATTAAGACTTGGTTCCAGGAAGAAAGCTTAAAGAAGAAATCAATCATTCCATTTAAGCCATTAAATGAGAAAGAGAATCCAATTCCTTAATGATTAAGACTTGGTTCCAATCAAAGGAAGAAAGCCATTAAAGAAGAAATGGAAACCAATTCCTAGAGGATTAAGACTAGCTTTCAATCACTCCATTTAAGCCATTAAAAGAGAAAGAGAATCCAATTCCTTAATGATTAAGACTTGGTTCCAATCAAAGGAAGAAAGCCATTAAAGAAGAAATGGAAACCAATTCTTGATTAAGAGGCTTTCATTAAGATTAAAGAGAAAGAGAATCTTCCTTAGATTAAGACTTTCAATCAAAGGAAGAAAGCCATTAAAGAAGAAATGGAAACCATTTAAGGATTAAGACCTTTCATTAAAAGATTAAAGAAAGAGAATCCAATTCCTTAATGATTAAGACTTGGTTCCAATCAAAGGAAGAAAGCCATTAAAGAAGAAATGG
>CM062519.1:39569413-39662594 GCA_031439585.1 Pterocarpus macrocarpus | reverse complement strand
TTGTCTTTCTCTTTTAATGGCTTCCATGGAGTGATTGAAAGCTAGTCTTAATCCTCTAGGAATTGGTTTCCATTTCTTCTTTAATGGCTTTCTTCCTTTGATTGGAACCAAGTCTTAATCATTAAGGAATTGGATTCTCTTTCTCTTTTAATGGCTTAAATGGAGTGATTGAAAGCTAGTCTTAATCATCAAAGAATTGGTTTCCATTTCTTCTTTAATGGCTTTCTTCCTTTGATTGGAACCAAGTCTTAATCATTAAGGAATTGGATTCTCTTTCTCTTTTAATGGCTTCAATGGAGTGATTGAAAGCTAGTCTTAATCCTCTAGGAATTGGTTTCCATTTCTTCTTTAATGGCTTTCTTCCTTTGATTGGAACCAAGTCTTAATCATTAAGGAATTGGATTCTCTTTCTCTTTCAATGGCTTAAATGGAATGATTGAATGGTAGTCTTAATCATCAAAGAATTGGTTTCCATTTCTTCTTTAACGGCTTTCTTCCTTTGATTGGAACCAAGTCTTAATCATTAAGGAATTGGATTCTCTTTCTCTTTTAATGGCTTAAATGGAATGATTGAATGCTAGTCTTAATCATCAAAGAATTGGTTTCCATTTCTTCTTTAACGACTTTCTTCCATTGATTGGAACCAAGTCTTAATCATTAAGGAATTGGATTTTCTTTCTCTTTTAATGGCTTCAATGGATTGATTGAAAGCTAGTCTTAATCCTCTAGGAATTGGTTTCCATTTCTTCTTTAATGGCTTTCTTCCTTTGATTGGAACCAAGTCTTAATCATTAAGGAATTGGATTCTCTTTCTCTTTGAATGGCTTGAATGGAGTGATTGAAAGCTAGTCTTAATCCTCTAGGAATTGGTTTCCATTTCTTCTTTAATGGCTTTCTTCCTTTGATTGGAACCAAGTCTTAATCATTAAGGAATTAGATTCTCTTTCTCTTTTAATGGCTTAAATGGAATGATTGAAAGCTAGTCTTAATCATCAAAGAATTGGTTTCCATTTCTTCTTTAACGGCTTTCTTCCTTTGATTGGAACCAAGTCTTAATCATTAAGGAATTGATTTTCTTTCTCTTTTAATGGCTTCAATGGAGTGATTGAAAGCTAGTCTTAATCCTCTAGGAATTGGTTTCCATTTCTTCTTTAATGGCTTTCTTCCTTTGATTGGAACCAAGTCTTAATCATTAAGGAATTGGATTCTCTTTGTCTTTCAATGGCTTAAATGGAATGATTGAATGCTAGTCTTAATCGTCAAAGAATTGGTTTCCATTTCTTCTTTAACGGCTTTCTTCCTTTGATTGGAACCAAGTCTTAATCATTAAGGAATTGGATTTTCTTTCTCTTTTAATGGCTTCAATGGAGTGATTGAAAGCTAGTCTTAATCCTCTAGGAATTGGTTTCCATTTCTTCTTTAATGGCTTTCATCCTTTGATTAGAACCAAGTCTTAATCATTAAGGAATTGCATTCTCTTTCTCTTTTAATGGCTTCCATGGAGTGATTGAAAGCTAGTCTTAATCCTCTAGGAATTGGTTTCCATTTCTTCTTTAATGGCTTTCTTCCTTTGATTGGAAGCAAGTCTTAATCATTAAGGAATTGGATTCTCTTTCTCTTTTAATGGCTTCCATGGAGTGATTGAAAGCTAGTCTTAATCCTCTAGGAATTGGTTTCCATTTCTTCTTTAATGGCTTTCTTCCTTTGATTGGAACCAAGTCTTAATCATTAAGGAATTGCATTCTCTTTCTCTTTTAATGGCTTAAATGGAATGATTGAAAGGTAGTCTTAATCATCAAAGAATTGGTTTCCATTTCTTCTTTAACGACTTTCTTCCATTGATTGGAACCAAGTCTTAATCATTAAGGAATTGGATTCTCTTTCTCTTTTAATGGCTTAAATGGAATGATTGAAAGCTAGTCTTAATCATCAAAGAATTGGTTTCCATTTCTTCTTTAACGGCTTTCTTCCATTGATTGGAACCAAGTCTTAATCATTAAGGAATTGGATTCTCTTTCTCTTTTAATGGCTTCCATGGAGTGATTGAAAGCTAGTCTTAATCCTCTAGGAATTGGTTTCCATTTCTTCTTTAATGGCTTTCTTCCTTTGATTGGAACCAAGTCTTAATCATTAAGGAATTGGATTTTCTTTCTCTTTTAATGGCTTCCATGGAGTGATTGAAAGCTAGTCTTAATCCTCTAGGAATTGGTTTCCATTTCTTCTTTAATGGCTTTCTTCCTTTGATTGGAACCAAGTCTTAATCATTAAGGAATTGGATTCTCTTTCTCTTTGAATGGCTTCAAGGGAATGATTGAAAGCTAGTCTTAATCCTCTAGGAATTGGTTTCCATTTCTTCTTTAATGGCTTTCTTCCTTTGATGGGAACCAAGTCTTAATCATTAAGGAATTGGATTTTCTTTCTCTTTTAATGGCTTCAATGGAGTGATTGAAAGCTAGTCTTAATCCTCTAGGAATTGGTTTCCATTTCTTCTTTAATGGCTTTCTTCCTTTGATTGGAACCAAGTCTTAATCATTAAGGAATTGGATTCTCTTTCTCTTTTAATGGCTTAAATGGAATGATTGAATGGTAGTCTTAATCATCAAAGAATTGGTTTCCATTTCTTCTTTAATGGCTTTCTTCCTTTGATTGGAACCAAGTCTTAATCATTAAGGAATTGGATTTTCTTTCTCTTTTAATGGCTTCCATGGAGTGATTGAAAGCTAGTCTTAATCCTCTAGGAATTGGTTTCCATTTCTTCTTTAATAGCTTTTTTCCTTTGATTGGAACCAAGTCTTAATCATTAAGGAATTGGATTCTCTTTCTCTTTTAATGGCTTAAATGGAATGATTGAAAGCAAGTCTTAATCATCAAAGAATTGGTTTCCATTTCTTCTTTAATGGCTTTCTTCCTTTGATTGGAACCAAGTCTTAATCATTAAGGAATTGGATTCTCTTTCTCTTTTAATGGCTTCAATGGAGTGATTGAAAGCTAGTCTTAATCCTCTAGGAATTGGTTTCCATTTCTTCTTTAATGGCTTTCTTCCTTTGATTGGAACCAAGTCTTAATCATTAAGGAATTGGATTTTCTTTCTCTTTTAATGGCTTCAATGGAGTGATTGAAAGCTAGTCTTAATCCTCTAGGAATTGGTTTCCATTTCTTCTTTAATGGCTTTCTTCCTTTGATTGGAACCAAGTCTTAATCATTAAGGAATTGGATTCTCTTTCTCTTTTAATGGCTTAAATGGAATGATTGAATGCTAGCTTTAATCATCAAAGAATTGGTTTCCATTTCTTCTTTAATGGCTTTCTTCCTTTGATTGGAACCAAGTCTTAATCATTAAGGAATTGGATTTTCTTTCTCTTTTAATGGCTTAAATGGAGTGATTGAAAGCTAGTCTTAATCCTCTAGGAATTGGTTTCCATTTCTTCTTTAATGGCTTTCTTCCTTTGATTGGAACCAAGTCTTAATCATTAAGGAATTGGATTCTCTTTCTCTTTTAATGGCTTAAATGGAATGATTGAATGCTAGTCTTAATCATCAAAGAATTGGTTTCCATTTCTTCTTTAACGGCTTTCTTCCTTTGATTGGAACCAAGTCTTAATCATTAAGGAATTGGATTTTCTTTCTCTTTTAATGGCTTCAATGGAATGATTGAAAGCTAGTCTTAATCCTCTAGGAATTGGTTTCCATTTCTTCTTTAATGGCTTTCTTCCTTTGATTGGAACCAAGTCTTAATCATTAAGGAATTGCATTCTCTTTCTCTTTTAATGGCTTCCATGGAGTGATTGAAAGCTAGTCTTAATCCTCTAGGAATTGGTTTCCATTTCTTCTTTAATGGCTTTCTTCCTTTGATTGGAACCAAGTCTTAATCATTAAGGAATTGGATTCTCTTTCTCTTTTAATGGCTTAAATGGAATGATTGAAAGCTAGTCTTAATCATCAAAGAATTGGTTTCCATTTCTTCTTTAATGGCTTTCTTCCTTTGATTGGAACCAAGTCTTAATCATTAAGGAATTGGATTCTCTTTCTCTTTTAATGGCTTCAATGGAGTGATTGAAAGCTAGTCTTAATCCTCTAGGAATTGGTTTCCATTTCTTCTTTAATGGCTTTCTTCCTTTGATTGGAACCAAGTCTTAATCATTAAGGAATTGGATTCTCTTTCTCTTTTAATGGCTTAAATGGAATGATTGAATGCTAGTCTTAATCATCAAAGAATTGGTTTCCATTTCTTCTTTAATGGCTTTCTTCCTTTGATTGGAACCAAGTCTTAATCATTAAGGAATTGGATTCTCTTTCTCTTTTAATGGCTTAAATGGAATGATTGAATGCTAGTCTTAATCATCAAAGAATTGGTTTCCATTTCTTCTTTAATGGCTTTCTTCCTTTGATTGGAACCAAGTCTTAATCATTAAGGAATTAGATTTTCTTTCTCTTTTAATGGCTTCAATGGAGTGATTGAAAGCTAGTCTTAATCCTCTAGGAATTGGTTTCCATTTCTTCTTTAATGGCTTTCTTCCTTTGATTGGAACCAAGTCTTAATCATTAAGGAATTGGATTCTCTTTCTCTTTTAATGGCTTGAATGGAGTGATTGAAAGCTAGTCTTAATCCTCTAGAAATTGGTTTCCATTTCTTCTTTAATGGCTTTCTTCCTTTGATTGGAACCAAGTCTTAATCATTAAGGAATTGGATTCTCTTTCTCTTTTAATGGCTTAAATGGAATGATTGAATGCTAGTCTTAATCATCAAAGAATTGGTTTCCATTTCTTCTTTAACGGCTTTCTTCCTTTGATTGGAACCAAGTCTTAATCATTAAGGAATTGGATTTTCTTTCTCTTTTAATGGCTTCAATGGAGTGATTGAAAGCTAGTCTTAATCCTCTAGGAATTGGTTTCCATTTCTTCTTTAATGGCTTTCTTCCTTTGATTGGAACCAAGTCTTAATCATTAAGGAATTGGATTCTCTTTCTCTTTTAATGGCTTAAATGGAATGATTGAATGCTAGTCTTAATCGTCAAAGAATTGGTTTCCATTTCTTCTTTAACGGCTTTCTTCCTTTGATTGGAACCAAGTCTTAATCATTAAGGAATTGGATTTTCTTTCTCTTTTAATGGCTTCAATGGAGTGATTGAAAGCTAGTCTTAATCCTCTAGGAATTGGTTTCATTTCTTCTTTATTGGCTTTCTTCCTTTGATTGGAACCAAGTCTTAATCATTAAGGAATTGGATTCTCTTTCTCTTTTAATGGCTTCCATGGAGTGATTGAAAGCTAGTCTTAATCCTCTAGGAATTGGTTTCCATTTCTTCTTTAATGGCTTTCTTCCTTTGATTGGAACCAAGTCTTAATCATTAAGGAATTGGATTCTCTTTCTCTTTTAATGGCTTAAATGGAGTGATTGAAAGCTAGTCTTAATCCTCTAGGAATTGGTTTCCATTTCTTCTTTAATGGCTTTCTTCCTTTGATTGGAACCAAGTCTTAATCATTAAGGAATTGGATTCTCTTTCTCTTTTAATGGCTTAAATGGAATGATTGAAAGCTAGTCTTAATCATCAAAGAATTGGTTTCCATTTCTTCTTTAACGGCTTTCTTCCATTGATTGGAACCAAGTCTTAATCATTAAGGAATTGGATTCTCTTTCTCTTTTAATGGCTTAAATGGAATGATTGAAAGCTAGTCTTAATCATCAAAGAATTGGTTTCCATTTCTTCTTTAATGGCTTTCTTCCTTTGATTGGAACCAAGTCTTAATCATTAAGGAATTGGATTCTCTTTCTCTTTTAATGGCTTAAATGGAATGATTGAAAGCTAGTCTTAATCCTCAAAGAATTGGTTTCCATTTCTTCTTTAATGGCTTCCTTCCTTTGATTGGAACCAAGTCTTAATCATTAAGGAATTGGATTCTCTTTCTCTTTTAATGGCTTAAATGGAATGATTGAAAGCTAGTCTTAATCCTCTAGGAATTGGTTTCCATTTCTTCTTTAATGGCTTTCTTCCTTTGATTGGAACCAAGTCTTAATCATTAAGGAATTGGATTCTCTTTCTCTTTTAATGGCTTGAATGGAGTGATTGAAAGCTAGTCTTAATCCTCTAGGAATTGGTTTCCATTTCTTCTTTAATGGCTTTCTTCCTTTGATTGGAACCAAGTCTTAATCATTAAGGAATTGGATTTTCTTTCTCTTTTAATGGCTTAAATGGAATGATTGAAAGCTAGTCTTAATCCTCTAGGAATTGGTTTCCATTTCTTCTTTAATGGCTTTCTTCCTTTGATTGGAACCAAGTCTTAATCATTAAGGAATTGGATTTTCTTTCTCTTTTAATGGCTTAAATGGAATGATTGAAAGCTAGTCTTAATCATCAAAGAATTGGTTTCCATTTCTTCTTTAATGGCTTTCTTCCTTTGATTGGAACCAAGTCTTAATCATTAAGGAATTGGATTCTCTTTCTCTTTTAATGGCTTCAATGGAGTGATTGAAAGCTAGTCTTAATCCTCTAGGAATTGGTTTCCATTTCTTCTTTAATGGCTTTCTTCCTTTGATTGGAACCAAGTCTTAATCATTAAGGAATTGGATTCTCTTTCTCTTTGAATGGCTTCAAGGGAATGATTGAAAGCTAGTCTTAATCATCAAAGAGTTGGTTTCCATTTCTTCTTTAATGGCTTTCTTCCTTTGATTGGAACCAAGTCTTAA
The DNA here is from genome assembly GCA_031439585.1 of Pterocarpus macrocarpus. Lineage (NCBI taxonomy): Eukaryota > Viridiplantae > Streptophyta > Magnoliopsida > Fabales > Fabaceae > Pterocarpus > Pterocarpus macrocarpus. The sequence goes on along the minus strand of CM062519.1, from coordinate 39,655,912 downwards.
TCATTAAGGAATTGGATTTTCTTTCTCTTTTAATGGCTTCAATGGAGTGATTGAAAGCTAGTCTTAATCCTCTAGGAATTGGTTTCCATTTCTTCTTTAATGGCTTTCTTCCTTTGATTGGAACCAAGTCTTAATCATTAAGGAATTGGATTTTCTTTCTCTTTTAATGGCTTCAATGGAGTGATTGAAAGCTAGTCTTAATCCTCTAGGAATTGGTTTCCATTTCTTCTTTAATGGCTTTCTTCCTTTGATTGGAACCAAGTCTTAATCATTAAGGAATTGGATTCTCTTTCTCTTTTAATGGCTTAAATGGAATGATTGAAAGCTAGTTTTAATCATCAAAGAATTGGTTTCCATTTCTTCTTTAATGGCTTTCTTCCTTTGATTGGAACCAAGTCTTAATCATTAAGGAATTGGATTTTCTTTCTCTTTTAATGGCTTAAATGGAGTGATTGAAAGCTAGTCTTAATCCTCTAGGAATTGGTTTCCATTTCTTCTTTAATGGCTTTCTTCCTTTGATTGGAACCAAGTCTTAATCATTAAGGAATTGGATTCTCTTTCTCTTTTAATGGCTTAAATGGAATGATTGAATGGTAGTCTTAATCATCAAAGAATTGGTTTCCATTTCTTCTTTAATGGCTTTCTTCCTTTGATTGGAACCAAGTCTTAATCATTAAGGAATTGGATTCTCTTTCTCTTTTAATGGCTTAAATGGAATGATTGAAAGCTAGTCTTAATCATCAAAGAATTGGTTTCCATTTCTTCTTTAATGGCTTTCTTCCATTGATTGGAACCAAGTCTTAATCATTAAGGAATTGGATTCTCTTTCTCTTTTAATGGCTTCCATGGAGTGATTGAAAGCTAGTCTTAATCCTCTAGGAATTGGTTTCCATTTCTTCTTTAATGGCTTTCTTCCTTTGATTGGAACCAAGTCTTAATCATTAAGGAATTGGATTCTCTTTCTCTTTTAATGGCCGAAATGGAGTGATTGAAAGGTAGTCTTAACCATCAAAGAATTGGTTTCCATTTCTTCTTTAACGGCTTTCTTCCTTTGATTGGAACCAAGTCTTAATCATTAAGGAATTGGATTTTCTTTCTCTTTTAATGGATTCAATGGAGTGATTGAAAGCTAGTCTTAATCCTCTAGGAATTGGTTTCCATTTCTTCTTTAATGGCTTTCTTCCTTTGATTGGAACCAAGTCTTAATCATTAAGGAATTGGATTCTCTTTCTCTTTTAATGGCTTAAATGGAATGATTGAATGGTAGTGTTAATCATCAAAGAATTGGTTTCCATTTCTTCTTTAACGGCTTTCTTCCTTTGATTGGAACCAAGTCTTAATCATTAAGGAATTGGATTCTCTTTCTCTTTTAATGGCTTAAATGGAATGATTGAATGCTAGTCTTAATCATCAAAGAATTGGTTTCCATTTCTTCTTTAACGGCTTTCTTCCATTGATTGGAACCAAGTCTTGCTTATTAAGGAATTGGATTTTCTTTCTCTTTTAATGGCTTCAATGGATTGATTGAAAGCTAGTCTTAATCCTCTTGGAATTGGTTTCCATTTCTTCTTTAATGGCTTTCTTCCTTTGATTGGAACCAAGTCTTAATCATTAAGGAATAGGATTCTCTTTCTCTTTGAATGGCTTGAATGGAGTGATTGAAAGCTAGTCTTAATCCTCTAGGAATTGGTTTCCATTTCTTCTTTAATGGCTTTCTTCCTTTGATTGGAACCAAGTCTTAATCATTAAGGAATTGGATTCTCTTTCTCTTTTAATGGCTTAAATGGAATGATTGAATGCTAGTCTTAATCATCAAAGAATTGGTTTCCATTTCTTCTTTAACGACTTTCTTCCTTTGATTGGAACCAAGTCTTAATCATTAAGGAATTGGATTTTCTTTCTCTTTTAATGGCTTCAATGGAGTGATTGAAAGCTAGTCTTAATCCTCTAGGAATTGGTTTCCATTTCTTCTTTAATGGCTTTCTTCCTTTGATTGGAACCAAGTCTTAATCATTAAGGAATTGGATTCTCTTTCTCTTTTAATGGGTTAAATGGAATGATTGAATGCTAGTCTTAATCATCAAAGAATTGGTTTCCATTTCTTCTTTAATGACTTTCTTCCTTTGATTGGAACCAAGTCTTAATCATTAAGGAATTGGATTTTTTTTCTCTTTTAATGGCTTCAATGGAGTGATTGAAAGCTAGTCTTAATCCTCTAGGAATTGGTTTCCATTTCTTCTTTAATGGCTTTCTTCCTTTGATTAGAGCCAAGTCTTAATCATTAAGGAATTGGATTCTCTTTCTCTTTTAATGGCTTCCATGGAGTGATTGAAAGCTAGTCTTAATCCTCTAGGAATTGGTTTCCATTTCTTCTTTAATGGCTTTCTTCCTTTGATTGGAAGCAAGTCTTAATCATTAAGGAATTGGATTCTCTTTCTCTTTTAATGGCTTGAATGGAGTGATTGAAAGCTAGTCTTAATCCTCTAGGAATTGGTTTCCATTTCTTCTTTAATGGCTTTCTTCCTTTGATTGGAACCAAGTCTTAATCATTAAGGAATTGCATTCTCTTTCTCTTTTAAAGGCTTAAATGGAATGATTGAAAGCTAGTCTTAATCATCAAAGAATTGGTTTCCATTTCTTCTTTAACGGCTTTCTTCCATTGATTGGAACCAAGTCTTAATCATTAAGGAATTGGATTCTCTTTCTCTTTTAATGGCTTAAATGGAATGATTGAAAGCTAGTCTTAATCATCAAAGAATTGGTTTCCATTTCTTCTTTAACGACTTTCTTCCATTGATTGGAACCAAGTCTTAATCCTTAAGGAATTGCATTCTCTTTCTCTTTTAATGGCTTCCATGGAGTGATTGAAAGCTAGTCTTAATCCTCTAGGAATTGGTTTCATTTCTTCTTTAATGGCTTTCTTCCTTTGATTGGAACCAAGTCTTAATCATTAAGGAATTGGATTTTCTTTCTCTTTTAATGGCTTCCATGGAGTGATTGAAAGCTAGTCTTAATCCTCTAGGAATTGGTTTCCATTTCTTCTTTAATGGCTTTCTTCCTTTGATTGGAACCAAGTCTTAATCATTAAGGAATAGGATTCTCTTTCTCTTTGAATGGCTTGAATGGAGTGATTGAAAGCTAGTCTTAATCCTCTAGGAATTGGTTTCCATTTCTTCTTTAATGGCTTTCTTCCTTTGATTGGAACCAAGTCTTAATCATTAAGGAATTGGATTTTCTTTCTCTTTTAATGGCTTCAATGGAGTGATTGAAAGCTAGTCTTAATCCTCTAGGAATTGGTTTCCATTTCTTCTTTAATGGCTTTCTTCCTTTGATTGGAACCAAGTCTTAATCATTAAGGAATTGGATTCTCTTTCTCTTTTAATGGCTTAAATGGAATGATTGAATGGTAGTCTTAATCATCAAAGAATTGGTTTCCATTTCTTCTTTAATGACTTTCTTCCTTTGATTGGAACCAAGTCTTAATCATTAAGGAATTGGATTCTCTTTCTCTTTTAATGGCTTAAATGGAATGATTGAAAGCTAGTCTTAATCATCAAAGAATTGGTTTCCATTTCTTCTTTAACGGCTTTCTTCCATTGATTGGAACCAAGTCTTAATCCTTAAGGAATTGCATTCTCTTTCTCTTTTAATGGCTTCCATGGAGTGATTGAAAGCTAGTCTTAATCCTCTAGGAATTGGTTTCCATTTCTTCTTTAATGGCTTTCTTCCTTTGATTGGAAGCAAGTCTTAATCATTAAGGAATTGGATTCTCTTTCTCTTTTAATGGCTTAAATGGAATGATTGAATGCTAGTCTTAATCATCAAAGAATTGGTTTCCATTTCTTCTTTAACGGCTTTCTTCCTTTGATTGGAACCAAGTTTTAATCATTAAGGAATTGGATTCTCTTTCTCTTTTAATGGCTTCCATGGAGTGATTGAAAGCTAGTCTTAATCCTCAAGGAATTGGTTTCCATTTCTTCTTTAATGGCTTTCTTCCTTTGATTGGAACCAAGTCTTAATCATTAAGGAATTGGATTCTCTTTCTCTTTTAATGGCTTAAATGGAATGATTGAAAGCTAGTCTTAATCATCAATGAATTGGTTTCCATTTCTTCTTTAATGGCTTTCTTCCATTGATTGGAACCAAGTCTTAATCCTTAAGGAATTGCATTGTCTTTCTCTTTTAATGGCTTCCATGGAGTGATTGAAAGCTAGTCTTAATCCTCTAGGAATTGGTTTCATTTCTTCTTTAATGGCTTTCTTCCTTTGATTGGAACCAAGTCTTAATCATTAAGGAATTGGATTCTCTTTCTCTTTTAATGGCTTAAATGGAATGATTGAAAGCTAGTCTTAATCATCAAAGAATTGGTTTCCATTTCTTCTTCTTGACTTCTTCCTTTGATTGGAACCAAGTCTTAATCATTAAGGAATTGGATTTTCTTTCTCTTTTAATGGCTTCAATGGAGTGATTGAAAGCTAGTCTTAATCCTCTAGGAATTGGTTTCCATTTCTTCTTTAATGGCTTTCTTCCTTTGATTGGAACCAAGTCTTAATCATTAAGAATTGGATTCTCTTTCTCTTTTAATGGCTTAAATGGAATGATTGAATGCTAGTCTTAATCATCAAAGAATTGGTTTCCATTTCTTCTTTAATGGCTTTCTTCCTTTGATTGGAACCAAGTCTTAATCATTAAGGAATTGGATTCTCTTTCTCTTTTAATGGCTTAAATGGAATGATTGAATGCTAGTCTTAATCATCAAAGAATTGGTTTCCATTTCTTCTTTAATGGCTTTCTTCCTTTGATTGGAACCAAGTCTTAATCATTAAGGAATTGGATTTTATTTCTCTTTTTATGGCTTCAATGGATTGATTGAAAGCTAGTCTTAATCCTCAAAGAATTGGTTTCCATTTCTTCTTTAATGAACTTCTTCCTTTGATTGGAACAGAGTCTTAATCATTAAGGAATTGGATTCTCTTTCTCTTTTAATGGCTTCAATGGAGTGATTGAAAGCTAGTCTTAATCCTCTAGGAATTGGTTTCCATTTCTTCTTTAATGGCTTTCTTCCTTTGATTGGAAGCAAGTCTTAATCATTAAGGAATTGGATTCTCTTTCTCTTTTAATGACTTAAATGGAATGATTGAATGCTAGTCTTAATCCTCTAGGAATTGGTTTCCATTTCTTCTTTAATGGCTTTCTTCCTTTGATTGGAACCAAGTCTTAATCATTAAGGAATTGGATTTTCTTTCTCTTTTAATGGCTTAAATGGAATGATTGAAAGCTAGTCTTAATCCTCTAGGAATTGGTTTCCATTTCTTCTTTAATGGCTTTCTTCCTTTGATTGGAACCAAGTCTTAATCATTAAGGAATTGGATTCTCTTTCTCTTTTAATGGCTTAAATGGAATGATTGAATGCTAGTCTTAATCAAAAAAAGAATTGGTTTCCATTTCTTCTTTAATGGCTTTCTTCCTTTGATTGGAACCAAGTCTTAATCATTAAGGAATTGGATTTTCTTTCTCTTTTAATGGCTTAAATGGAATGATTGAAAGCTAGTCTTAATCATCTAGGAATTGGTTTCCATTTCTTCTTTAATGGCTTTCTTCCTTTGATTGGAACCAAGTCTTAATCATTAAGGAATTGGATTCTCTTTCTCTTTTAATGGCTTAAATGGAGTGATTGAAAGCTAGTCTTAATCCTCTAGGAATTGGTTTCCATTTCTTCTTTAATGGCTTTCTTCCTTTGATTGGAAGCAAGTCTTAATCATTAAGGAATTGGATTCTCTTTCTCTTTTAATGGCTTAAATGGAGTGATTGAAAGCTAGTCTTAATCCTCTGGGAATTGGTTTCCATTTCTTCTTTAATGGCTTTCTTCCTTTGATTGGAACCAAGTCTTAATCATTAAGGAATTGGATTCTCTTTCTCTTTTAATGGCTTAAATGGAATGATTGAAAGCTAGTCTTAATCATCAAAGAATTGGTTTCCATTTCTTCTTTAACGGCTTTCTTCCTTTGATTGGAACCAAGTCTTAATCATTAAGGAATTGGATTCTCTTTCTCTTTTAATGGCTTAAATGGAATGATTGAAAGCTAGTCTTAATCATCAAAGAATTGGTTTCCATTTCTTCTTTAATGACTTTCTTCCTTTGATTGGAACCAAGTCTTAATCATTAAGGAATTGGATTCTCTTTCTCTTTTAATGGCTTAAATGGAATGATTGAAAGCTAGTCTTAATCATCAAAGAATTGGTTTCCATTTCTTCTTTAATGGCTTTCTTCCTTTGATTGGAACCAAGTCTTAATCATTAAGGAATTGGATTTTCTTTCTCTTTTAATGGCTTCCATGGAGTGATTGAAAGCTAGTCTTAATCCTCTAGGAATTGGTTTCCATTTCGTCTTTAATGGCTTTCTTCCTTTGATTGGAACCAAGTCTTAATCATTAAGGAATTGGATTCTCTTTCTCTTTTAATGGCTGAAATGGAGTGATTGAAAGCTAGTCTTAATCCTCTAGGAATTGGTTTCCATTTCTTCTTTAACGGCTTTCTTCCATTGATTGGAACCAAGTCTTAATTATTAAGGAATTGGATTTTCTTTCTCTTTTAATGGCTTGAATGGAGTGATTGAAAGCTAATCTTAATCCTCTAGGAATTGGTTTCCATTTCTTCTTTAATGGCTTTCTTCCTTTGATTGGAACCAAGTCTTAATCATTAAGGAATTGGATTCTCTTTCTCTTTTAATGGCTTAAATGGAATGATTGAAAGCTAGTCTTAATCATCAAAGAATTGGTTTCCATTTCTTCTTTCTTGGCTTTCTTCCTTTGATTGGAACCAAGTCTTAATCATTAAGGAATTGGATTTTCTTTCTCTTTTAATGGCTTCAATGGAGTGATTGAAAGCTAGTCTTAATCCTCTAGGAATTGGTTTCCATTTCTTCTTTAATGGCTTTCTTCCTTTGATTGGAACCAAGTCTTAATCATTAAGGAATTGGATTCTCTTTCTCTTTTAATGGCTTAAATGGAATGATTGAAAGCAAGTCTTAATCCTTGATGAATTGGTTTCCATTTCTTCTTTAATGGCTTTCTTCCTTTGATTGGAACCAAGTCTTAATCATTAAGGAATTGGATTTTCTTTCTCTTTTAATGGCTTCCATGGAGTGATTGAAAGCTAGTCTTAATCCTCAAAGAATTGGTTTCCATTTCTTCTTTAATGGCTTTCTTCCTTTGATTGGAACCAAGTCTTAATCATTAAGGAATTGGATTCTCTTTCTCTTTTAATGGCTTAAATGGAATTATTGAAAGCTAGTCTTAATCATCTAAGAATTGGTTTCCATTTTCTTCTTTGTGCTTTCTTTCTTCCTTTGATTGGAACCAAGTCTTAATCATTAAGGTGGATTCTCTTTACTCTTTGCCCCAATGGCTTTAAATGGAATGATTGAAAGCTCAGTGCTTAATCATCAAAGAATTGAGTTTCCATTTCTTCTTCTAAGTGGCTTTCTTCCTTTGATTGGAACCAGAGTCTTAATCATTGGGAATTGGATTCTCTTTCTCTTTTAATGGCTTAAATGGAGTGATTGGCTTAAAGCTAGTCTTAATCACTCTAGGAATTGGTTTCCATTTTCTTTACTTTAATGGCTTTCTTCTAATACAGCTTTGATTGGAACCAGAATGTCTTTAATCATTAAGGAATTGGATTCTCTTTCTCTTTTAATGGCTTAAATAGGAATGATTGAAAGCTAGTCTCTTAATCCTCAATGAATTGGTTTCATTACATTTCTTCTTTAATAGCTTTCTTCCCTTTGATTGGAGACCAAGTCTTAATCATTAAAGGAATTGGATTCTCTTTCTCTTTTTAATTAAGCTTTCAATGGAGTAGTTGAAAGCTGAAGTCTTAATCCTCTAGGAATTGGTTCCCATTTCTTCTTTAATGCCTTTCTTCCTTTGATTGGCACCAAGTCTTATTCATTAAGGATTAGGATTCTCTTTCTCTTTGAATGGCTTGAATAGAGTGATTGAAAGCTAGTCTTAATCCTCTAGGAATTGGTTTCCATTTCTTCTTTAATGGCTTTCTTCCTTTGATTGGAAGCAAGTCTTAATCATTAAGGAATTGGATTCTCTTTCTCTTTTAATTGCTTAAATGGAATGATTGAATGCAAGTATTAATCATCAAAGAATTGGTTTCCATTTCTTCTTTAACGGCTTTCTTCCTTTGATTGGAACCAAGTCTTAATCATTAAGGTGATTTTTCTTTTTCTCTTTAATAATAGCTTAAATGGAGTGGTTGAAAGCTAGCGACGATGTCTTAATCCTCTGAGAATTGGTTATTTTTCTTCTTTAATGGCTTTCTTCCTTTGATTGGAAGCAAGTCTTCTCATTAATCATTAAGGAATTGGATTCTCTTTCTCTTTTAATGTCTTAAATGGAATGATTGAATTAGTCTTATTGTCGTCAAAGAATTGGTTTTAATTTCTTCTTTAATGACACTCTTGCTTTGATTGGAAAAAGTCTTAATCATTAAGGAAGTGGATTTTCTTTCTCTTTTTAATAGAGCATTTGATAGGAATGATTGAAAGCTAGTCTTAATTCTCTAGGAATTATGTTCCCATTTCTTCTTTAATGGTTTTCTTCCTTTGACTGGAAGCTAGACTTAATTCTCAAGGAATTAGATTCTCTTTCTCTTTTAATGGCTTAAATGGAGTGATTGAAAGCTAGTCTTAATCCTTAAGGAATTGGTTTCCATTTCTTCTTTAATGGCTTTCTTCCTTTGATTGGAACCAAGTCTTAATCATTAAGGAATAGGATTCTCTTTCTCTTTTAATGGCTTAAATGGAATGATTGAAAGCTAGTCTTAATCATCAAAGAATTGGTTTCCATTTCTTCTTTAACGGCTTTCTTCCTTTGATTGGAACCAAGTCGTAATCCTTAAGGAATTGGATTCTCTTTCTCTTTTAATGGCTTAAATGGAATGATTGAAAGCTAGTCTTAATCATCAAAGAATTGGTTTCCATTTCTTCTTTAATGGCTTTCTTCCTTTGATTGGAACCAAGTCTTAATCATTAAGGAATTGGATTCTCTTTCTCTTTTAATGGCTTAAATGGAATGATTGAAAGCTAGTCTTAATCCTCAAGGAATTGGTTTCCATTTCTTCTTTAATGGCTTTCTTCCTTTGATTGGAACCAAGTCTTAATCATTAAGGAATTGGATTCTCTTTCTCTTTTAATGGCTTAAATGGAGTGATTGAAAGCTAGGCTTTATTATCAAAGAATTGGTTTCCATTTCTTCTTTAACGGCTTTCTTCCTTTGATTGGAACCAAGTCTTAATCATTAAGGAATTGGATTCTCTTTCTCTTTTAATGGCTTCCATGGAGTGATTGAAAGCTAGTCTTAATCCTCTAGGAATTGGTTTCCATTTCTTCTTTAATGGCTTTCTTCCTTTGATTGGAACCAAGTCTTAATCATTAAGGAATTGGATTCTCTTTCTCTTTTAATGGCTTAAATGGAATGATTGAATGGTAGTCTTAATCATCAAAGAATTGGTTTCCATTTCTTCTTTAATGGCTTTCTTCCTTTGATTGGAACCAAGTCTTAATCATTAAGGAATTGGATTCTCTTTCTCTTTTAATGGCTTAAATGGAATGATTGAAAGCTAGTCTTAATCATCAAAGAATTGGTTTCCATTTCTTCTTTAATGGCTTTCTTCCTTTGATTGGAACCGAGTCTTAATCATTAAGGAATAGGATTCTCTTTCTCTTTTAATGGCTGAAATGGAGTGATTGAAAGCTAGTCTTAATCCTCAAGGAATTGGTTTCCATTTCTTCTTTAATGGCTTTCTTCCTTTGATTGGAACCAAGTCTTAATCATTAAGGAATTGGATTCTCTTTCTCTTTTAATGGCTTAAATGGAATGATTGAAAGCTAGTCTTAATCATCAAAGAATTGGTTTCCATTTCTTCTTTAATGGCTTTCTTCCTTTGATTGGAACCAAGTCTTAATCATTAAGGAATTGGATTCTCTTTCTCTTTTAATGGCTTAAATGGAATGATTGAATGCTAGTCTTAATCATCTAAGAATTGGTTTCCATTTCTTCTTTAATGGCTTTCTTCCTTTGATTGGATCCAAGTCTAAATCATTAAGGAATTGAATTCTCTTTCTCTTTTAATGGCTTAAAAGGAATGATTGAAAGCTAGTCTTAATCCTCTAGGAATTGGTTTCCATTTCTTCTTTAATGGCTTTCTTCCTTTGATTGGAACCAAGTCTTAATCATTAAGGGATAGGATTCTCTTTCTCTTTGAATGGCTTAAATGGAATGATTGAAAGCTAGTCTTAATCATCAAGAATTGGTTTCCATTTCTTCTTTAATGGCTTTCTTCCTTTGATTGGAACCAAGTCTTAATCATTAAGGAATTGGATTCTCTTTCTCTTTTAATGGCTTAAATGGAGTGATTGAAAGCTAGTCTTAATCATCTAAGAATTGGTTTCCATTTCTTCTTTGAATGGCGTTCTTCCTTTGATTGGAACCAAGTCTTAATCATTAAGGAATTGGATTCTCTTTCTCTTTTAATGGCTTAAATGGAATGATTGAAAGCTAGTCTTAATCCTCTAAGGAATTGGTTTCCATTTCTTCTTTAATGGCTTTCTTCCTTTTGATTGGAACCAAGTCTTAATCGTTAAGGAATTGGATTGTCTTTCTCTTTTAATGGCTTAAATGGAGTGATTGAAAGCTAGTCTTAATCATCTAGGAATTGGTTTCCATTTCTTCTTTAATGGCTTTCTTCCTTTGATTGGAACCAAGTCTTAATCATTAAGGAATTGGATTCTCTTTCTCTTTTAATGGCTTAAAATGGAGTGATTGAAAGCTAGTCTTAATCCTCTAGGAATTGGGTTCCATTTCTTCTTTAATGGCTTTCTTCCTTTGATTGGAACCAAGTCTTAATCATTAAGGAATTGGATTCTCTTTCTCTTTTAATGGCTTAAAAGGAATGATTGAAACCTACTCTTAATCCTCAAAGAATTGGTTTCCATTTCTTCTTTAATGGCTTTCTTCCTTTGATTGGAACCAAGTCTTAATCATTATGGAATTGGATTCTCTTTCTCTTTTAATGGCTTACAATGGAATGATTGAAAGCTAGTCTTAATCATCAAGGAAATTGGTTTCCATTTCTTCTCTAATGGCTTTCTTCCTTTGATTGGAACCAAGTCTAAATCATTAAGGAATTGGATTCTCTTTCTCTTTTAATGGCTTAAATGGAGTGATTGAAAGCTAGTCTTAATCATCAAGGAATTGATTTCCATTTCTTCTTTAATGGCTTTCTTCCTTTGATTGGAACCAAGTCTTAATCATTAAGGAATTGGATTCTCTTTCTCTTTTAATGGCTTAAATGGAATGATTGAAAGCTAGTCTTAATCCTCTAAGAATTGGTTTCCATTTCTTCTTTAATGGCTTTCTTCCTTTGATTGGAACCAAGTCTTAGTCATTAAGGAATTGGATTCTCTTTCTCTTTTAATGGCTTAAATGGAATGATTGAAAGCTAGCCTTAATCTTCAAGGAATTGGTTTCCATTTCTTCTTTAATGGCTTTCTTCCTTTGATTGGAACCAAGTCTTAATCATTAAGGAATTGGATTCTATTTCTCTTTTAATGGCTTCCATGGAGTGATTCAAAGCTTGTCTTAACCCTCTAGGAATTGGTTTCCATTTCTTCTTTAATGGCTTTCTTCCTTTGATTGGAACCAAGTCTTAATCATGAAGGAATTGGATTCTCTTTCTCTTTTAAAGGCTTAAATGGAATGATTGAAAGCTAGTCCTAATCATCAAAGAATTGGTTTCCATTTCTTCTTTATTGGCTTTCCTCCTTTGATTGGAACCAAGTCTTAATCATTAAGGAAATGGATTTTCTTTCTCTTTTAATGGCTTCCATGGAGTGATTGAAAGCTAGTCTTAATCCTCTAGGAATTGGTTTCCATTTCCTCTTTAATGGCTTTCTTCCTTTGATTGGAACCAAGTCTTAATCATTAAGGAATTAGATTCTCTTTCTCTTTTAATGGCTTACATGGAATGATTGAAAGCTAGTCCTAATCATCAAAGAATTGGTTTCCATTTCTTCTTTAATGGCTTTCTTCCTTTGATTGGAACCAAGTCTTAATCATTAAGGAATTGGATTCTCTTTCTCTTTTAATGGCTTCCATGGAGTGATTGAAAGCTAGTCTTAATCCTCAAGGAATTGGTTTCCATTTCTTCTTTAATGGCTTTCTTCCTTTGATTGGAACCAAGTCTTAATCATTAAGGAATTGGATTCTCTTTCTCTTTTAATGGCTTAAATGGAATGATTGAAAGCTAGTCTTAATCATCAAAGAATTGGTTTCCATTTCTTCTTTAATGGCTTTCTTCCTTTGAGTGGAACCAAGTCTTAATCATTAAGGAATTGGATTCTCTTTCTCTTTTAATGGCTTCAATGGAGTGATTGAAAGCTAGTCTTAATCCTCTAGGAATTGGTTTCCATTTCTTCTTTAATGGCTTTCTTCCTTTGATTGGAACCAAGTCTTAATCATTAAGGAATTGGATTCTCTTTCTCTTTTAATGGCTTAAATGGAATGATTGAAAGCTAGTCTTAATCATCAAAGAATTGGTTTCCATTTCTTCTTTAATGGCTTTCTTCCTTTGATTGGAACCAAGTCTTAATCATTAAGGAATTGGATTCTCTTTCTCTTTTAATGGCTTAAATGGAGTGATTGAAAGCTAGTCTTAATCATCAAAGAATTGGTTTCCATTTCTTCTTTAATGGGTTTCTTCCTTTGATTGGAACCAAGTCTTAATCATTAAGGAATTGGATTCTCTTTCTCTTTTAATGGCTTAAATGGAATGATTGAAAGCTAGTCTTAATCCTCTAGGAATTGGTTCCCATTTCTTCTTTAATGGCTTTCTTCCTTTGATTGGAACCAAGTCTTAATCATTAAGGAATTGGATTCTCTTTCTCTTTTAATGGCTTAAAAGGAATGATTGAAAGCTAGTCTTAATCATCAAAGAATTGGTTTCCATTTCTTCTTTAATGGCTTTCTTCCTTTGATTGGAACCAAGTCTTAATCATTAAGGAATTGGATTCTCTTTCTCTTTTAATGGCTTAAATGGAGTGATTGAAAGCTAGTCTTAATCATCAAGGAATTGGTTTCCATTTCTTCTTTAATGGATTTCTTCCTTTGATTGGAACCAAGTCTTAATCATTAAGGAATTGGATTCTCTTTCTCTTTTAATGGCTTCAGTGGAGTGATTGAAAGCTAGTCTTAATCCTTTAGGAATTGGTTTCCATTTCTTCTTTAATGGCTTTGTTCCTTTGATTGGAACCAAGTCTTAATCATTAAGGAATTGGATTCTCTTTCTCTTTTAATGGCTTAAATGGAGTGATTGAAAGCTAGTCTTAATCATCAAAGAATTGGTTTCCATTTCTTCTTTAATGGCTTTCTTCCTTTGATTGGAACCAAGTCTTAATCATTAAGGAATTGGATTCTCTTTCACTTTTAATGGCTTAAATGGAATGATTGAATGCTAGTCTTAATCATCAAAGAATTGGTTTCCATTTCTTCTTTAATGGCTTTCTTCCTTTGATTGGAACCAAGTCTTAATCATTAAGGAATTGGATTCTCTTTCTCTTTTAAAGGCTTAAATGGAATGATTGAAAGCTAGTCTTAATCATCAAAGAATTTGTTTCGATTTATTCATTAATGGCTTTCTTCCTTTGATTGGAACCAAGTCTTAAACATTAAGGAATTGGATTCTCTTTCTCTTTTAATGGCTTAAATGGAATGATTGAAAGCTAGTCTTAATCATCAAAGAATTGGCATCCATTTCTTCTTTAACGGCTTTCTTCCTTTGATTGGAACCAAGTCTTAATCATTAAGGAATTGGATTCTCTTTCTCTTTTAATGGCTGAAATGGAATGATTGAAAGCTAGTCTTAATCCTCTAGGAATTGGTTTCCATTTCTTCTTTAATGGCTTTCTTCCTTTGATTGGAACCAAGTCTTAATCATTAAGGAATTGGATTCTCTTTCTCTTTTAATGGCTTAAATGGAATGATTGAAAGCTAGTCTTAATCATCGAAGAATTGGTTTCCATTTCTTCTTTAATGGCTTTCTTCCTTTGATTGGAACCAAGTCTTAATCATTAAGGAATTGGATTCTCTTTCTCTTTTAATGGCTTAAATGGAGTGATTGAAAGCTAGTCTTAATCCTCTAGGAATTGGTTTCCATTTCTTCTTTAATGGCTTTCTTCCTTTGATTGGAACCAAGTCTTAATCATTAAGGAATTGGATTCTCTTTCTCTTTTAATGTCTTAAATGGAATGATTGAAAGCTAGTCTTAATCCACAATGAATTGGTTTCAATTTCTTCTTTAATGGCTTTCTTCCTTTGATTGGAACCAAGTCTTAATCATTAAGGAATTGGATTCTCTTTCTCTTTTAATGGCTTAAATGGAGTGATTGAAAGCTAGTCTTAATCCTCTAGGAATTGGTTTCCATTTCTTCTTTAATGGCTTTCTTCCTTTGATTGGAACCAAGTCTTAATCATTAAGGAATTGGATTCTCCTTCTCTTTTAATGGCTTAAATGGAATGATTGAAAGCTAGTCTTAATCATCAATGAATTGGTTTCCATTTCTTCTTTAATGGCTTTCTTCCTTTGATTGGAACCAAGTCTTAATCACTAAGGAATTGGATTCTCTTTCTCTTTTAATGGCTTAAATGGAATGATTGAAAGCTAGTTTTAATCAATAAAGAATTGGTTTCCATTTCTTCTTTAATGGCTTTCTTCCTTTGATTGGAACCAAGTCTTAATCATTAAGGAATTGGATTCTCTTTCTCTTTTAATGGCTTAAATGGAATGATTGAATGCTAGTCTTAATCATCAAAGAATTGGTTTCCATTTCTTCTTTAACGGCTTTCTTCCTTTGATTGGAACCAAGTCTTCATCATTAAGGAATTGGATTCTCTTTCTCTTTTAATGGCTTAAATGGAGTGATTGAAAGCTAGTCTTAATCCTCTAGGAATTGGTTTCCATTTCTTCTTTAACGGCTTTCTTCCTTTGATTGGAACCAAGTCTTCATCATTAAGGAATTGGATTCTGTTTCTCTTTTAGTGGCTTCCATAGAGTGATTGAAAGCTAGTCTTAATCCTCTAAGAATTGGTTTCCATTTCTTCTTTAATGGCTTTCTTCCTTTGATTGGAACCAAGTCTTAATCATTAAGGAGTTGGATTCTCTTTCTCTTTTAATGGCTTAAATGGAATGATTGAAAGCTAGTCTTAATCATCAAAGAATTGGTTTCCATTTCTTCTTTAATGGCTTTCTTCCTTTGATTGGAACCAAGTCTTAATCATTAAGGAGTTGGATTCTCTTTCTCTTTTAATGGCTTAAATGGAATGATTGAAAGCTAGTCTTAATCATCTAAGAATTGGTTTCCATTTCTTCTTTAAGGGCTTTCTTCCTTTGATTGGAACCAAGTCTTAATCATTAAGGAATTGGATTCTCTTTCTCTTTTAATGGCTTGCATGGAGTGATTGAAAGCTAGTCTTAATCCTCTAGGAATTGGTTTCCATTTCTTCTTTAATGGCTTTCTTCCTTTGATTGGAACCAAGTCTTAATCATTAAGGAATTGGATTCTCTTTCTCTTTTAATGGCTTAAATGGAATGATTCAAAGCTAGTCTTAATCATCAAGGAATTGGGTTCCATTTCTTCTTTAATGGCTTTCTTCCTTTGATTGGAACCAAGTCTTAATCATTAAGGAATTGGATTCTCTTTCTCTTTTAATGGCTTAAATGGAGTGATTGAAAACTAGTCTTAAACATCTAGGAATTGGTTTCCATTTCTTCTTTAATGGCTTTCTTCCTTTGATTGGAACCAAGTCTTAATTATTAAGGAATTGGATTCTCTTTCTCTTTTAATGGCTTAAATGGAGTGATTGAAAGCTAGTCTTAATCATCAAAGAATTGGTTTCCATTTCTTCTTTAATGGCTTTGTTCCTTTGATTGGAACCAAGTCTTAATCATTAAGGAATTGGATTCTCTTTCTCTCTTTTAATGGCTTAAATGGAATGATTGAAAGCTAGTCTTAATCATCTAAGAATTGGTTTCCATTTCTTCTTTAATGGCTTTTCTTCCTTTGATTGGAACCAAGTCTTAATCATTAAGGAATTGGATTCTCTTTCTCTTTTAATGGCTTAAATGGAGTGATTGAAAGCTAGTCTTAATCATCAAAGAATTGGTTTCCATTTCTTCTTTAACGGCTTTCTTCCTTTGATTGGAACCAAGTCTTAATCATTAAGGAATTGGATTCTCTTTCTCTCTTTTAATGGCTTAAATGGAGTGATTGAAAGCTAGTCTTAATCCTCAAGGAATTGGTTTCCCATTTCTTCTTTAATGGCTTTCTTCCTTTGATTGGAACCAAGTCTTAATCATTAAGGAATTAGATTCTCTTTTTCTTTTAATGGTTTCAATGGAGTGATTGAAAGCTAGTCTTAATCATCAAAGAATTGGTTTCCATTTCTTCTTTAATGGCTTTCTGCCTTTGATTGGAACCAAGTCTTAATCATTAAGGAATTGGATTCTCTTTCTCTTTTAATGGCTTAAATGGAGTGATTGAAAGCTAGTCTCAATCATCTAGGAATTGGTTTCCATTTCTTCTTTAATGGCTTTCTTCCTTTGATTGGAACCAAGTCTTAATCATTAAGGAATTGGATTCTCTTTCTCTTTTTAAGGCTTATATGGAGTGATTGAAAGCTAGTCTTAATCATCAAAGAATTGGTTTCCATTTCTTCTTTAATGGCTTTCATCCTTTGATTGGAACCAAGTCTTAATCATTAAGGAATTGGATTCTCTTTCTCTTTTAATGGCTTAAATGGAATGATCGAAAGCTAGTCTTAATCCTCTAAGAGTTGGTTTCCATTTTTTCTTTAATGGCTTTCTTCCTTTGATTGGAACCAAGTCTTAATCATTAAGGAATTGGATTCTCTTTCACTTTTAATGGCTTAAATGGAGTGATTGAAAGCTAGTCTTAATCCTCTAGGAATTGGTTTCCATTTCTTCTTTAATGGCTTTCTTCCTTTGATTGGAACCAAGTCTTAATCATTAAGGAATTGGATTCTCTTTCTCTTTTAATGGCTTAAAATGGAGTGATTGTAAGCTAGTCTTAATCCTCAAGGAATTGGTTTCCATTTCTTCTTTAATGGCTTATTCCTTTGATTGGAACCAAGTCTTAATCCTTAAGGAATTGCATTCTCTTTCTCATTTAATGGCTTCCATGGAGTGATTGAAAGCTAGTTTTAACCATCTAGGAAATTGTTTCCATTTCTTATTTAATGGCTTTCTTCCTTTGATTGCAACCAAGTCTTAATCCTTAAGGAATTGGATTCTCTTTCTCTTTTAATGGCTTAAATGGAGTGATTGAAAGCTAGTCTTAATCCTCAAAGAATTGGTTTCCATTTCTTCTTTAATGGCTTTCTTGCTTTGATTGGAACCAAGTCTTAATCATTAAGGAGTTGGATTCTCTTTCTCTTTTAATGGCTTAAATGGAGTGATTGGAAGCAAGTCTTAATCATCTAGGAATTGGTTTCCATTTCTTCTTTAATGGCTTTCTTCCTTTGATTGGAACCAAGTATTAATCATTAAGGAATTGGATTCTCTTTCTCTTTTAATGTCTTAAATGGAGTGATTGAAAGCTAGTCTTAATCATCAAAGAATTGGTTTCCCATTTCTTCTTTAATGGCTTTCTTCCTTTGATTGGAACCAAGTCTTAATCATTAAGGAATTGGGATTCTCTTTCTCTTTTTAATGGCTTAAATGGAATGATTGAAAGCTAGTCTTAATCATCTAGGAATTGGTTTCCATTTCTTCTTTAATGGCTTTCTTCCTTTGATTGGAACCAAGTCTTAATCATTAAGGAATTGGATTCTCTTTCTCTTTTAATGGCTTAAATGGAATGATTGAAAGCTAGTCTTAATCATCAAAGAATTGGTTTCCATTTCTTCTTTAACGGCTTACTTCCTTTGATTGGAACCAAGTCTTAATCATTAAGGAATTGGATTCTCTTTCTCTTTTAATGGCTTAAATGGAATGATTGAAAGCTAGTCTTAATCCTCTAGGAATTGGTTTCCATTTCTTCTTTAATGGCTTTCTTCCTTTGATTGGAACCAAGTCTTAATCATTAAGGAATTGGATTCTCTTTCTCTTTCAATGGCTTAAATGGAGTGATTGAAAGCTAGTCTTAATCATCGAAGAATTGGTTTCCATTTCTTCTTTAATGGCTTTCTTCCTTTGATTGGAACCAAGTCTTAATCATTAAGGAATTGGATTCTCTTTCTCTTTTAATGGCTTAAAATGAATGATTGATAGCTAGTCATAATCATCTAAGAATTGGTGTCCATTTCTTCTATAATGGCTTTCTTCCTTTGATTGGAACCATGTCTTAATCATTAAGGAATTGGATTCTCATTCTCTTTTAATGGCTTAAATGGATTGATTGAAAGCTAGTCTTAATCCTCAAGGAATTGGTTCCCATTTCTTCTTTAACGGCTTTCTTCCTTTGATTGGAACCAAGTCTTAATCATTAAGGGAATTGGATTCTTTCTTTCTTTTAATGGCTTAATGGAGTGATTGAAAGCTAGTCTTAATCCTCTAGGAATTGGTTTCCATTTCTTCTTTAATGGCTTTCTTCCTTTGATTGGAACCAAGTCTTAATCATTAAGGAATTGGATTCTCTTTCTCTTTTAATGGCTTAAATGGAATGATTGAATGCTAGTCTTAATCATCAAAGAATTGGTTTCCATTTCTTCTTTAATGGCTTTCTTCCTTTGATTGGAACCAAGTCTTAATCATTAAAGAATTGGATTCTCTTTCTCTTTTAATGGCTTAAATGGAATGATTGAATGCTAGTCTTAATCATCAAAGAATTGGTTTCATTTCTTCTTTAATGGCTTACTTCCTTTGATTGGAACCAAGTCTTAATCATTAAGGAATTGGATTCTCTTTCTCTTTTAATGGCTTAAATGGAGTGATTGAAAGCTAGTCTTAATCCTCTAGGAATTAGTTTCCATTTCTTCTTTAATGGCTTTCTTCCTTTGATTGGAACCAAGTCTAAATCATTAAGGAGTTGGATTCTCTTTCTCTTTTAATGGCTTAAATGGAATGATTGAAAGCTAGTCTTAATCATCAAAGAATTGGTTTCCATTTCTTCTTTAATGGCTTTGTTCCTTTGATTGGAACCAAGTCTTAGTCATTAAGGAATTGGATTCTCTTTCTCTTTTAATGGCTTAAATGGAGTGATTGAAAGCTAGTCTTAATCCTCTAGGAATTGGTTTCCATTTCTTCTTTAATGGCTTTCTTCCTTTGATTGGAACCAAGTCTTAATCATTAAGGAATTGGATTCTCTTTCTCTTTTAATGGCTTAAATGGAGTGATTGAAAGCTAGTCTTAATCATCAAAGAATTGGTTTCCATTTCTTCTTTAACGGCTTTCTTCCTTTGATTGGAACCAAGTCTTAATCATTAAGGAATTGGATTCTCTTTCTCTTTTAATGGCTTAAATGGAGTGATTGAAAGCTAGTCTTAATCCTCAAGGAATTGGTTTCCATTTCTTCTTTAATGGCTTCCTTCCTTTGATTGGAACCAAGTCTTAATCATTAAGGAATTGGATTCTCTTTCTCTTTTAATGGCTTAAATGGAGTGATTGAAAGCTAGTCTTAATCTCTTGGAATTGGTTTCATTTCTTCTTTAATGGCTTTCTTCCTTTGATTGGTACCAAGTCTTAATCATTAAGGAATTGGATTTTCTTTCTCTTTTAATGGCTTCAGTGGAGTGATTGAAAGCTAGTCTTAATCCTCTAGGAATTGGTTTCCATTTCTTCTTTAATGGCTTTCTTCCTTTGATTGGAACCAAGTCTTAATCATTAAGGAATTGGATTCTCTTTCTCTTTTAATGGCTTAAATGGAATGATTGAAAGCTAGTCTTAATCATCAAAGAATTGGTTTCCATTTCTTCTTTAATGGCTTTCTTCCTTTGATTGGAACCAAGTCTTAATCATTAAGGAATTGGATTCTCTTTCTCTTTTAATGGCTTAAATGGAGTGATTGAAAGCTAGTCTTCATCATCAAAGAATTGGTTTCCATTTCTTCTTTAATGGCTTTCTTCCTTTGATTAGAACCAAGTCTTAATCACTAAGGAATTGGATTCTCTTTCTCTTTTAATGGCTTAAATGGAGTGATTGAAAGCTAGTCTTAATCCTCTAGGAATTGGTTTCCATTTCTTCTTTAATGGCTTTCTTCCTTTGATTGGAACCAAGTCTTAATCATGAAGGAATTGGATTCTCTTTCTCTTTTAATGGCTTAAATGGAGTGATTGAAAGCTAGTCTTAATCATCAAAGAATTGGTTTCCATTTCTTCTTTAATGGCTTTCTTCCTTTGAGTGGAACCAAGTCTTAATCATTAAGGAATTGGATTTTCTTTGTCTTTTAATGGCTTCAAGGGAGTGATTGAAAGCTAGTCTTAATCCTCTAGGAATAGGTTTCCATTTCTTCTTTAATGGCTTTCTTCCTTTGATTGGAACCAGGTCTTAATCATTAAGGAATTGGATTCTCTTTCTCTTTTAATGGCTTAAATGGAATGATTGAAAGCTAGTCTTAATCATCAAAGAATTGGTTTCCATTTCTTCTTTAATGGCTTTCTTCCTTTGAGTGGAACCAAGTCTTAATCATTAAGGAATTGGATTGTCTTTCTCTTTTAATGGCTTCAATGGAGTGATTGAAAGCTAGTCTTAATCCTCTAGGAATTGGTTTCCATTTCTTCTTTAATGGCTTTCTTCCTTTGATTGGAACCAAGTCTTAATCATTAAGGAATTGGATTCTCTTTCTCTTTTAATGGCTTAAATGGAATGATTGAAAGCTAGTCTTAATCATCAAAGAATTGGTTTCCATTTCTTCTTTAAAGGCTTTCTTCCATTGATTGGAACCAAGTCTTAATCCTTAAGGAATTGCATTCTCTTTCTCTTTTCATGGCTTCCATGGAGTGATTGAAAGCTAGTCTTAATCCTCTAGGAATTGGTTTCCATTTCTTCTTTAATGGCTTTCTTCCTTTGATTGGAACCAAGTCTTAATCATTAAGGAATTGGATTCTCTTTCTCCTTGAATGGCTTCAAGGGAATGATTGAAAGCTAGTCTTAATCATCAAAGAATTGGTTTCCATTTCTTCTTTAATGGCTTTCTTCCTTTGAGTGGAACCAAGTCTTAATCATTAAGGAATTGGATTTTCTTTCTCTTTTAATGGCTTCAAGGGAGTGATTGAAAGCTAGTCTTAATCCTCTAGGAATTGGTTTCCATTTCTTCTTTAATGGCTTTCTTCCTTTGATTGGAACCAAGTCTTAATCATTAAGGAATAGGATTCTCTTTCTCTTTGAATGACTTGAATGGAGTGATTGAAAGCTAGTCTTAATCCTCTAGGAATTGGTTTCCATTTCTTCTTTAATGGCTTTCTTCCTTTGATTGGGCAAAGTCTTGTCGTTAAAGGGTGGATTATAACTTTTTCTCTTTTAATGGCTTGATGGAGTGATTGAAAGCTAGTCTTAATCCTCTACAGGAATTGGTTTCCATTTCTTCTTGTAATGGCTTTTCTTCCTTTGATTGGAACCAAGTCTTAATCTTTAAGGAATTGGATTCTCTTTCTCTTTTAATGGCTTAAATGGGGTGATTGAAAAGCTAGTGCTTAATCCTCTAAGAATTGGTTTCCATTTATTGCTTCTAATGGGCTTTTCTTCCTTTGATTGGAACCAGAGTCTTAATCATTAAGGAATTGGATTATCCTTTACTCTTTTAATGGCTTTAGGGAATGATTGAAAGCTAGTCTTAATGCCTCAAAGAATTGGTTTTCCATTTCTTAACTTTAATGGCTTTCTTCCTTTGATTGGAACCAAGTCTTGTCGTTAAGGAATTGGATTTTCTCTTTCTCTTTTAATGAGCTTCCATGGAGTGATTGAAAGCTTAAGTGCTTAATCCTCTAGGAATTGGTTTCCATTTCTTCTTTAATGGCTTTCTTCCTTTGATTGGAACCAAGTCTTAATCATTAAGGAATTGGATTCTCTTTCTCTTTTAATGGCTTAAATGGAATGATTGAAAGCTAGTCTTAATCATCAAAGAATTGGTTTCCATTTCTTCTTTAACGGCTTTCTTCCATTGATTGGAACCAAGTCTTAATCCTTAAGGAATTGGATTCTCTTTCTCTTTTAATGGCTTAAATGGAATGATTGAAAGCTAGTCTTAATCCTTAAGGAATTGGTTTCTCATTCTTCTTTAATGGCTTTCTTCCTTTGATTGGAACCAAGTCTTAATCATTAAGGAATTGGATTCTCTTTCTCTTTTAATGGCTTCCATGGAGTGATTGAAAGCTAGTCTTAATCATCAAAGAATTGGTTTCCATTTCTTCTTTAATGGCTTTCTTCCTTTGATTGGAACCAAGTCTTAATCATTAAGGAATAGGATTCTCTTTCTCTTTGAATGGCTTGAATGGAGTGATTGAAAGCTAGTCTTAATCCTCTAGGAATTGGTTTCCATTTCTTCTTTAATGGCTTTCTTCCTTTGATTGGAACCAAGTCTTAATCGTTAAGGAATTGGATTCTCTTTCTCCTTGAATGACTACAAGGGAATGATTGCAAGCTAGGCTTAATCATCAAATAATTGGTTTCCATTTCTTCTTTAATGGCTTTCTTCCTTTGAGTGGAACCAAGTCTTAATCATTAAGGAATTGGATTTTCTTTCTCTTTTAATGGCTTCAAGGGAGTGATTGAAAGCTAGTCTTAATCCTCTAGGAATTGGTTTCCATTTCTTCTTTAATGGCTTTCTTCCTTTGATTGGAACCAAGTCTTAATCATTAAGGAATTGGATTCTCTTTCTCTTTTAATGGCTTAAATGGAATGATTGAAAGCTAGTCTTAATCATCAAAGAATTGGTTTCCATTTCTTCTTTAATGGCTTTCTTCCTTTGATTGGAACCAAGTCTTAATCATTAAGGAATTGGATTCTCTTTCTCTTTTAATGGCTTCAATGGAGTGATTGAAAGCTAGTCTTAATCCTCACAAGAATTGGTTTCCATTTCTTCTTTAATGGCTTTCTTCCTTTGATTGGAACCAAGTCTTAATCATTAAGGAATTGGATTCTCTTTCTCTTTTAATGGCTTAAATGGAATGATTGAAAGCTAGTCTTAATCACTCAAAGAATTGGTTTCATTTCTTCTTTAATGGTTTTCTTCCTTTGATTGGAACCAAGTCTTAATCATTAAGGAATTGGATTCTCTTTCTCTTTTAATGGCTTCAAGGGAGTGATTGAAAGCTAGTCTTAATCCTCTAGGAATTGGTTTCCATTTCTTCTTTAATGGCTTTCTTCCTTTGATTGGAACCAAGTCTTAATCATTAAGGAATTGGATTCTCTTTCTCTTTGAATGGCTTCAAGGGAATGATTGAAAGCTAGTCTTAATCATCAAAATTGGTTTCCATTTCTTCTTTAAAAGCTTTCTTCCTTTGATTGGAACCAAGTGTTAATCATTAAGGAATTGGATTATGTTTCTCTTTTAATGGCTTAAATGGAATGATTGAATGCTAGTCTTAATCCTCTAGGAATTGGTTTCCATTTCTTCTTTAATGGCTTTCTTCCTTTGATTGGAACCAAGTCTTAATCATTAAGGAATTGGATTCTCTTTCTCTTTTGATAGCTTGAATGGAGTGATTGAAAGCTAGTCTTAATCATCTAGGAATTGGTTTCCATTTCTTCTTTAATGGCTTTCTTCCTTTGATTGGAACCAAGTCTTAATCATTAAGGAATTGGATTCTCTTTCTCTTTTAATGGCTTCAATGGAGTGATTGAAAGCTAGTCTTAATCATCAAGGAATTGGTTTCCATTTCTTCTTTAACGGCTTTCTTCCTTTGATTGGAACCAAGTCTTAATCATTAAGGAATTGGATTCTCTTTCTCTTTTAATGGCTTCAATGGAGTGATTGAAAGCTAGTCTTAATCCTCTAGGAATTGGTTTCCATTTCTTCTTTAATGGCTTTCTTCCTTTGATTGGAACCAAGTCTTAATCATTAAGGAATTGGATTCTCTTTCTCTTTGAATGGCTTGAATGGAGTGATTGAAAGCTAGTCTTAATCCTCTAGGAATTGGTTTCCATTTCTTCTTTAATGGCTTTCTTCCTTTGATTGGAACCAAGTCTTAATCATTAAGGAATTGGATTCTCTTTCTCTTTTAATGGCTTCAATGGAGTGATTGAAAGCTAGTCTTAATCCTCTAGGAATTGGTTTCCATTTCTTCTTTAATGGCTTTCTTCCTTTGATTGGAACCAAGTCTTAATCATTAAGGAATAGGATTCTCTTTCTCTTTTAATGGCTTAAATGGAGTGATTGAAAGCTAGTCTTAATCCTCTAGGAATTGGTTTCCATTTCTTCTTTAATGGCTTTCTTCCTTTGATTGGAACCAAGTCTTAATCATTAAGGAATTGGATTCTCTTTCTCTTTTAATGGCTTAAATGGAATGATTGAAAGCTAGTCTTAATCATCAAAGAATTGGTTTCCATTTCTTCTTTAATGGCTTTCTTCCTTTGATTGGAACCAAGTCTTAATCATTAAGGAATTGGATTCTCTTTCTCTTTTAATGGCTTCCATGGAGTGATTGAAAGCTAGTCTTAATCCTCTAGGAATTGGTTTCCATTTCTTCTTTAATGGCTTTCTTCCTTTGATTGGAACCAAGTCTTAATCATTAAGGAATAGGATTCTCTTTCTCTTTTAATGGCTTCAAGGGAATGATTGAAAGCTAGTCTTAATCCTCTAGGAATTGGTTTCCATTTCTTCTTTAATGGCTTTCTTCCTTTGATTGGAACCAAGTCTTAATCATTAAGGAATTGGATTCTCTTTCTCTTTTAATGGCTTAAATGGAATGATTGAAAGCTAGTCTTAATCATCTAGGAATTGGTTTCCATTTCTTCTTTAATGGCTTTCTTCCTTTGATTGGAACCAAGTCTTAATCATTAAGGAATTGGATTCTCTTTCTCTTTGAATGGCTTCAAGGGAATGATTGAAAGCTAGTCTTAATCATCAAAGAATTGGTTTCCATTTCTTCTTTAATGGCTTTCTTCCTTTGATTGGAACCAAGTCTTAATCATTAAGGAATTGGATTTTCTTTCTCTTTTAATGGCTTCAAGGGAGTGATTGAAAGCTAGTCTTAATCCTCTAGGAATTGGTTTCCATTTCTTCTTTAATGGCTTTCTTCCTTTGATTGGAACCAAGTCTTAATCATTAAGGAATTGGATTCTCTTTCTCTTTTAATGGCTTGAATGGAGTGATTGAAAGCTAGTCTTAATCCTCAAGGAATTGGTTTCCATTTCTTCTTTAATGGCTTTCTTCCTTTGATTGGAACCAAGTCTTAATCATTAAGGAATTGGATTTTCTTTCTCTTTTAATGGCTTGAATGGAGTGATTGAAAGCTAGTCTTAATCCTCTAGGAATTGGTTTCCATTTCTTCTTTAATGGCTTTCTTCCTTTGATTGGAACCAAGTCTTAATCATTAAGGAATTGGATTCTCTTTCTCTTTTAATGGCTTGAATGGAATGATTGAAAGCTAGTCTTAATCCTCTAGGAGTTGGTTTCCATTTCTTCTTTAATGGCTTTCTTCCTTTGATTGGAACCAAGTCTTAATCATTAAGGAATTGGATTCTCTTTCTCTTTTAATGGCTTGAATGGAGTGATTGAAAGCTAGTCTTAATCCTCTAGGAATTGGTTTCCATTTCTTCTTTAATGGCTTTCTTCCTTTGATTGGAACCAAGTCTTAATCATTAAGGAATTGGATTCTCTTTCTCTTTTAATGGCTTCATGGAGTGATTGAAAGCTAGTCTTAATCATCAAAGAATTGGTTTCCATTTCTTCTTTAAGGGCTTTCTTCCTTTGATTGGAACCAAGTCTTAATCATTAAGGAATTGGATTCTCTTTCTCTTTTAATGGCTTAAATGGAATGATTGAAAGCTAGTCTTAATCATCAAAGAATTGGTTTCCATTTCTTCTTTAATGGCTTTCTTCCTTTGATTGGAACCAAGTCTTACTCATTAAGGAGATGGATTCTCTTTCTCTTTTAATGGCTTAAATGGAATGATTGAACGCTAGTCTTAATCATCAAAGGAATTGGTTTCCATTTCTTCTTTACTTGTTTCTTCCATTGATTGGAACCAAGTCTTAATCCATAAGGAATTGCATTCTCTTTCTCTTTTAATGGCTTCGATGGAGTGATTGAAAGCTAGTCTTAATCCTCTAGGAATTGGTTTCCATTTCTTCTTTAATGGCTTTCTTCCTTTGATTGGAACCAAGTCTTAATCATTAAAGAATTGGATTCTCTTTCTCTTTTAATGGCTTCGATGGAGTGATTGAAAGCTAGTCTTAATCCTCTAGGAATTGGTTTCCATTTCTTCTTTAATGGCTTTCTTCCTTTGATTGGAACCAAGTCTTAATCATTAAGAATTGGATTCTCTATCTCTTTTAATGGGTTAAATGGAATGATTGAATGCTAGTCTTAATCCTCTAGGAATTGGTTTCCATTTCTTCTTTAATGGCTTCTTTCCTTTGATTGGAACCAAGTCTTAATCATTAAGGAATTGGATTCTCTTTCTCTTTTAATGGCTTAAATGGAATGATTGAAAGCTAGTCTTAATCATCAAAGAATTGGTTTCCATTTCTTCTTTAACGGCTTTCTTCCTTTGATTGGAACCAAGTCTTAATCATTAAGGAATTGGATTCTCTTTCTCTTTTAATGGCTTAAATGGAGTGATTGAAAGCTAGTCTTAATCCTCTAGGAATTGGTTTCCATTTCTTCTTTAATGGCTTTCTTCCTTTGATTGGAACCAAGTCTTAATCATTAAGGAATTGGATTCTCTTTCTCTTTTAATGGCTTGAATGGAGTGATTGAAAGCTAGTCTTAATCATCTAGGAATTGGTTTCCATTTCTTCTTTAATGGCTTTCTTCCTTTGATTGGAACCAAGTCTTAATCATTAAGGAATTGGATTCTCTTTCTCTTTTAATGGCTTAAATGGAATGATTGAATGCTAGTCTTAATCATCAAAGAATTGGGTTCCATTTCTTCTTTAACGGCTTTCTTCCTTTGATTGGAACCAAGTCTTAATCATTAAGGAATTGAATTCTCTTTCTCTTTTAATGGCTTCCATGGAGTGATTGAAAGCTAGTCTTAATCCTCAAGGAATTGGTTTCCATTTCTTCTTTAATGGCTTTCTTCCTTTGATTGGAACCAAGTCTTAATCATTAAGGAATTGGATTCTCTTTCTCTTTTAATGGCTTAAATGGAATGATTGAAAGCTAGTCTTAATCATCAAAAATTGGTTTCCATTTCTTCTTTAATGGCTTTCTTCCTTTGATTGGAACCAAGTCTTAATCATTAAGGAATTGGATTTTCTTTCTCTTTTAATGGCTTCCATGGAGTGATTGAAAGCTAGTCTTAATCCTCTAGGAATTGGTTTCCATTTCTTCTTTAATGGCTTTCTTCCTTTGATTGGAACCAAGTCTTAATCATTAAGGAATAGGATTCTCTTTCTCTTTGAATGGCTTGAATGGAGTGATTGAAAGCTAGTCTTAATCCTCTAGGAATTGGTTTCCATTTCTTCTTTAATGGCTTTCTTCCTTTAATTGGAACCAAGTCTTAATCATTAAGGAATTGGATTCTCTTTGTGTTTTAATGGGTTAAAAGGAATGATTGAAAGCTAGTCTTAATCATCAAAGAATTGGTTTCCATTTCTTCTTTAATGGCTTTCTTCCTTTGATTGGAACCAAGTCTTAATCATTAAGGAATTGGATTCTCTTTCTCTTTTAATGGCTTGAATGGAATGATTGAAAGCTAGTCTTAATCCTCTAGGAATTGGTTTCCATTTCTTCTTTAATGGCTTTCTTCCTTTGATTGGAACCAAGTCTTAATCATTAAGGAATTGGATTCTCTTTCTCTTTTAATGGCTTAAATGGAATGATTGAATGCTAGTCTTAATCATCAAAGAAGTGGTTTCCATTTCTTCTTTAATGGCTTTCTTCCTTTGATTGGAACCAAGTCTTAATCATTAAGGAATTGGATTCTCTTTCTCTTTTAATGGCTTGAATGGAGTGATTGAAAGCTAATCTTAATCCTTAAGGAATTGGTTTCCATGTCGTCTTTAATGGCTTTCTTCCTTTGATTGGAACCAAGTCTTAATCATTAAGAATTGGATTCTCTTTCTCTTTTAATGGCTGAAATGGGGTGATTGAAAGCTAGTCTTAATCATCAAAGAAGCGGTTTCCATTTCTTCTTTAATGGCTTTCTTCCTTTGATTGGAACCAAGTCTTAATCATTAAGGAATTGGATTCTCTTTCTCTTTTAATGGCTTGAATGGAGTGATTGAAAGCTAGTCTTAATCCTCTAGGAATTGGTTTCCATTTCTTCTTTAATGGCTTTCTTCCTTTGATTGGAACCAAGTCTTAATCATTAAGGAATTGGATTCTCTTTCTCTTTTAATGGCTTAAATGGAGTGATTGAAAGCTAGTCTTAATCATCAAAGAATTGGTTTCCATTTCTTCTTTAATGGCTTTCTTCCTTTGATTGGAACCAAGTCTTAATCATTAAGGAATTGGATTCTCTTTCTCTTTTAATGGCTTAAATGGAGTGATTGAAAGCTAGTCTTAATCCTCTTGGAATTGGTTTCCATTTCTTCTTTAATGGCTTTCTTCCTTTGATTGGAACCAAGTCTTAATCATTAAGGAATTGGATTCTCTTTCTCTTTTAATGGCTTCCATGGAGTGATTGAAAGCTAGTCTTAATCCTCTAGGAATTGGTTTCCATTTCTTCTTTAATGGCTTCCTTCCTTTGATTGGAACCAAGTCTTAATCATTAAGGAATTGGATTCTCTTTCTCTTTTAATGGCTTAAATGGAATGATTGAAAGCTAGTCTTAATCCTCTAGGAATTGGTTTCCATTTCTTCTTTAATGGCTTTCTTCCATTGATTTGAACCAAGTTTTAATTATTAAGGAATTGGATTCTCTTTCTCTTTTAATGGCTTAAATGGAATGATTTAATGCTAGTCTTAATCATCAAAGAATTGGTTTCCATTTCTTCTTTAACGGCTTTCTTCCTTTGATTGGAACCAAGTCTTAATCATTAAGGAATTGGATTCTCTTTCTCTTTTAATGGTTGAAATGGAATGATTGAAAGCTAGTCTTAATCCTCAAGGAATTGGTTTCCATTTCTTCTTTAATGGCTTTCTTCCTTTGATTGGAACCAAGTCTAAATCATTAAGGAATTGGATTCTCTTTCTCTTTTAATGGCTTAAATGGAGTGATTGAAAGCTAGTCTTAATCCTCTAGGAATTGGTTTCCATTTCTTCTTTAATGGCTTTCTTCCTTTGATTGGAACCAAGTCTTAATCATTAAGGAATTGGATTCTCTTTCTCTTTTAATGGCTTGAATGGAGTGATTGAAAGCTAGTCTTAATCATCAAAGAATTGGTTTCCATTTCTTCTTTAATGGCTTTCTTCCTTTGATTGGAACCAAGTCTTAATCATTAAGGAATAGGATTCTCTTTCTCTTTTAATGGCTTGAATGGAGTGATTGAAAGCTAGTCTTAATCCTCTAGGAATTGGTTTCCATTTCTTCTTTAATGGCTTTCTTCCTTTGATTGGAACCAAGTCTTAATCATTAAGGAATTGGATTCTCTTTCTCTTTTAATGGCTTCAATGGAGTGATTGAAAGCTAGTCTTAATCCTCTAGGAATTGGTTTCCATTTCTTCTTTAATGGCTTTCTTCCTTTGATTGGAACCAAGTCTTAATCATTAAGGAATTGGATTCTCTTTCTCTTTTAATGGCTTGAATGGAGTGATTGAAAGCTAGTCTTAATCCTCTAGGAATTGGTTTCCATTTCTTCTTTAATGGCTTTCTTCCTTTGATTGGAACCAAGTCTTAATCATTAAGGAATTGGATTCTCTTTCTCTTTTAATGGCTTAAATGGAATGATTGAAAGCTAGTCTTAATCATCAAGGAATTGGTTTCCATTTCTTCTTTAATGGCTTTCTTCCTTTGATTGGAACCAAGTCTTAATCATTAAGGAATTGGATTCTCTTTCTCTTTTAATGGCTTAAATGGAATGATTGAAAGCTAGTCTTAATCCTCTAGGAATTGGTTTCCATTTCTTCTTTAACGGCTTTCTTCCTTTGATTGGAACCAAGTCTTAATCATTAAGGAATTGGATTCTCTTTCTCTTTTAATGGCTTGAATGGAATGATTGAAAGCTAGTCTTAATCATCTAGGAATTGGTTTCCATTTCTTCTTTAATGGCTTTCTTCCTTTGATTGGAACCAAGTCTTAATCATTAAGGAATTGGATTCTCTTTCTCTTTTAATGGCTTCAATGGAGTGATTGAAAGCTAGTCTTAATCCTCTAGGAATTAGTTTCCATTTCTTCTTTAATGGCTTTCTTCCTTTGATTGGAACCAAGTCTTAATCATTAAGGAATTGGATTCTCTTTCTCTTTTAATGGCTTGAATGGAATGATTGAAAGCTAGTCTTAATCATCAAAGAATTGGTTTCCATTTCTTCTTTAACGGCTTTCTTCCTTTGATTGGAACCAAGTCTTAATCATTAAGGAATTGGATTCTCTTTCTCTTTTAATGGCTTGAATGGAGTGATTGAAAGCTAGTCTTAATCCTCTAGGAATTGGTTTCCATTTCTTCTTTAATGGCTTTCTTCCTTTGATTGGAACCAAGTCTTAATCATTAAGGAATTGGATTCTCTTTCTCTTTTAATGGCTTAAAGGGAATGATTGAATGCTAGTCTTAATCATCAAAGAATTGGGTTCCATTTCTTCTTTAACGGCTTTCTTCCTTTGATTGGAACCAAGTCTTAATCATTAAGGAATTGGATTCTCTTTCTCTTTTAATGGCTTGAATGGAGTGATTGAAAGCTAGTCTTAATCCTCTAGGAATTGGTTTCCATTTCTTCTTTAATGGCTTTCTTCCTTTGATTGGAACCAAGTCTTAATCATTAAGGAATTGGATTCTCTTTCTCTTTTAATGGCTTGAATGGAGTGATTGAAAGCTAGTCTTAATCCTCTAGGAATTGGTTTCCATTTCTTCTTTAATGGCTTTCTTCCTTTGATTGGAACCAAGTCTTAATCATTAAGGAATAGGATTCTCTTTCTCTTTTAATGGCTTGAATGGAGTGATTGAAAGCTAGTCTTAATCCTCTAGGAATTGGTTTCCATTTCTTCTTTAATGGCTTTCTTCCTTTGATTGGAACCAAGTCTTAATCATTAAGGAATTGGATTCTCTTTCTCTTTTAATGGCTTGAATGGAATGATTGAAAGCTAGTCTTAATCCTCTAGGAATTGGTTTCCATTTCTTCTTTAATGGCTTTCTTCCTTTGATTGGAACCAAGTCTTAATCATTAAGGAATTGGATTCTCTTTCTCTTTTAATGGCTTAAATGGAGTGATTGAAAGCTAGTCTTAATCCTCTAGGAATTGGTTTCCATTTCTTCTTTAATGGCTTTCTTCCTTTGATTGGAACCAAGTCTTAATCATTAAGGAATTGGATTCTCTTTCTCTTTTAATGGCTTAAATGGAATGATTGAAAGCTAGTCTTAATCCTCTAGGAATTGGTTTCCATTTCTTCTTTAATGGCTTTCTTCCTTTGATTGGAACCAAGTCTTAATCATTAAGGAATTGCATTCTCTTTCTCTTTTAATGGCTTCCATGGAATGATTGAAAGCTAGTCTTAATCCTCTAGGAATTGGTTTCCATTTCTTCTTTAATGGCTTTCTTCCTTTGATTGGAACCAAGTCTTAATCATTAAGGAATTGGATTCTCTTTCTCTTTTAATGGCTTAAATGGAATGATTGAAAGCTAGTCTTAATCCTCTAGGAATTGGTTTCCATTTCTTCTTTAATGGCTTTCTTCCTTTGATTGGAACCAAGTCTTAATCATTAAGGAATTGGATTCTCTTTCTCTTTTAATGGCTTGAATGGAATGATTGAAAGCTAGTCTTAATCATCAAAGAATTGGTTTCCATTTCTTCTTTAATGGCTTTCTTCCTTTGATTGGAACCAAGTCTTAATCATTAAGGAATTGGATTCTCTTTCTCTTTTAATGGCTTGAATGGAGTGATTGAAAGCTAGTCTTAATCCTCTAGGAATTGGTTTCCATTTCTTCTTTAATGGCTTTCTTCCTTTGATTGGAACCAAGTCTTAATCATTAAGGAATTGGATTCTCTTTCTCTTTTAATGGCTTAAATGGAATGATTGAAAGCTAGTCTTAATCCTCTAGGAATTGGTTTCCATTTCTTCTTTAATGGCTTTCTTCCTTTGATTGGAACCAAGTCTTAATCATTAAGGAATTGGATTCTCTTTCTCTTTTAATGGCTTGAATGGAGTGATTGAAAGCTAGTCTTAATCCTCTAGGAATTGGTTTCCATTTCTTCTTTAATGGCTTTCTTCCTTTGATTGGAACCAAGTCTTAATCATTAAGGAATTGGATTCTCTTTCTCTTTTAATGGCTTCCATGGAGTGATTGAAAGCTAGTCTTAATCCTCTAGGAATTGGTTTCCATTTCTTCTTTAATGGCTTTCTTCCTTTGATTGGAACCAAGTCTTAATCATTAAGGAATTGGATTCTCTTTCTCTTTTAATGGCTTGAATGGAATGATTGAAAGCTAGTCTTAATCATCTAGGAATTGGTTTCCATTTCTTCTTTAATGGCTTTCTTCCTTTGATTGGAACCAAGTCTTAATCATTAAGGAATTGGATTCTCTTTCTCTTTTAATGGCTTAAATGGAGTGATTGAAAGCTAGTCTTAATCCTCTAGGAATTGGTTTCCATTTCTTCTTTAATGGCTTTCTTCCTTTGATTGGAACCAAGTCTTAATCATTAAGGAATTGGATTCTCTTTCTCTTTTAATGGCTTGAATGGAGTGATTGAAAGCTAGTCTTAATCCTCTAGGAATTGGTTTCCATTTCTTCTTTAATGGCTTTCTTCCTTTGATTGGAACCAAGTCTTAATCATTAAGGAATTGGATTCTCTTTCTCTTTTAATGGCTTGAATGGAGTGATTGAAAGCTAGTCTTAATCCTCTAGGAATTGGTTTCCATTTCTTCTTTAATGGCTTTCTTCCTTTGATTGGATTGGAACCAAGTCTAAATCGTTAAGGAATTGGATTCTCTTTCTCTTTTAATGGCTTCAATGGAGTGATTGAAAGCTAGTCTTAATCCTCTAGGAATTGGTTTCCATTTCTTCTTTAATGGCTTTCTTCCTTTGATTGGAACCAAGTCTTAATCATTAAGGAATTGGATTCTCTTTCTCTTTTAATGGCTTGAATGGAGTGATTGAAAGCTAGTCTTAATCCTCTAGGAATTGGTTTCCATTTCTTCTTTAATGGCTTTCTTCCTTTGATTGGAACCAAGTCTTAATCATTAAGGAATTGGATTCTCTTTCTCTTTTAATGGCTTCCATGGAGTGATTGAAAGCTAGTCTTAATCCTCTAGGAATTGGTTTCCATTTCTTCTTTAATGGCTTTCTTCCTTTGATTGGAACCAAGTCTTAATCATTAAGGAATTGGATTCTCTTTCTCTTTGAATGGCTTGAATGGAGTGATTGAAAGCTAGTCTTAATCCTCAAGGAATTGGTTTCCATTTCTTCTTTAATGGCTTTCTTCCTTTGATTGGAACCAAGTCTTAATCATTAAGGAATTGGATTCTCTTTCTCTTTTAATGGCTTGAATGGAATGATTGAAAGCTAGTCTTAATCCTCTAGGAATTGGTTTCCATTTCTTCTTTAATGGCTTTCTTCCTTTGATTGGAACCAAGTCTTAATCATTAAGGAATTGGATTCTCTTTCTCTTTTAATGGCTTAAATGGAATGATTGAAAGCTAGTCTTAATCCTCTAAGAATTGGTTTCCATTTCTTCTTTAATGGCTTTCTTCCTTTAATTGGAACCAAGTCTTAATCCTTAAGGAATTGGATTCTCTTTCTCTTTTAATGGCTTGAATGGAATGATTGAAAGCTAGTCTTAGTCCTCAAAGAATTGTTTTCTATTTCTTCTTTTATGGCTTTTTTCCTTTGATTGGAAGCTAGTCTTATTCCTTGAGGAATTTAATTCTCTTTCTCTTTGAATGGCTTGAATGGATGATTAAAAGCTAGTTTTAATCCTCTAGGAATTGGTTTCCATTTCTTCTTTAATGGCTTTCTTCCTTTGATTGGAACCAAGTCTTAATCATTAAGGAATTGGATTCTCTTTCTCTTTTAATGGCTGAAATGGAGTGATTGAAAGCTAGTCTTAATCCTCTAGGAATTGGTTTCCATTTCTTCTTTAATGGCTTTCTTCCTTTGATTGGAACCAAGTCTTAATCATTAAGGAATTGGATTCTCTTTCTCTTTTAATGGCTTAAATGGAATGATTGAATGCTAGTCTTAATCACCAAAGAATTGGTTTCCATTTCTTCTTTAATGACTTTCTTCCTTTGATTGGAACCAAGTCTTAATCATTAAGGAATAGGATTCTCTTTCTCTTTGAATGGCTTGAATGGAGTGATTGAAAGCTAGTCTTAATCCTCTAGGAATTGGTTTCCATTTCTTCTTTAATAGCTTTTTTCCTTTGATTGGAACCAAGTCTTAATCATTAAGGAATTGGATTCTCTTTCTCTTTTAATGGCTTAAATGGAATGATTGAAAGCTAGTCTTAATCATCAAAGAATTGGTTTCCATTTCTTCTTTAACGGCTTTCTTCCTTTGATTGGAACCAAGTCTTAATCATTAAGGAATTGGATTCTCTTTCTCTTTTAATGGCTTGAATGGAGTGATTGAAAGCTAGTCTTAATCCTCTAGGAATTGGTTTCCATTTCTTCTTTAATGGCTTTCTTCCTTTGATTGGAACCAAGTCTTAATCATTAAGGAATTGGATTCTCTTTCTCTTTTAATGGCTTAAATGGAATGATTGAAAGCTAGTCTTAATCATCAAAGAATTGGTTTCCATTTCTTCTTTAACGGCTTTCTTCCTTTGATTGGAACCAAGTCTTAATCATTAAGGAATTGGATTCTCTTTCTCTTTTAATGGCTTCAATGGAGTGATTGAAAGCTAGTCTTAATCCTCTAGGAATTGGTTTCCATTTCTTCTTTAATGGCTTTCTTCCTTTGATTGGAACCAAGTCTTAATCATTAAGGAATTGGATTCTCTTTCTCTTTGAATGGCTTGAATGGAGTGATTGAAAGCTAGTCTTAATCCTCTAGGAATTGGTTTCCATTTCTTCTTTAATAGCTTTTTTCCTTTGATTGGAACCAAGTCTTAATCATTAAGGAATTGGATTCTCTTTCTCTTTTAATGGCTTCAATGGAATGATTGAAAGCTAGTCTTAATCCTCTAGGAATTGGTTTCCATTTCTTCTTTAATGGCTTTCTTCCTTTGATTGGAACCAAGTCTTAATCATTAAGGAATTGGATTCTCTTTCTCTTTTAATGGCTTCCATGGAGTGATTGAAAGCTAGTCTTAATCCTCTAGGAATTGGTTTCCATTTCTTCTTTAATGGCTTTCTTCCTTTGATTGGAACCAAGTCTTAATCATTAAGGAATTGGATTCTCTTTCTCTTTTAATGGCTTCCATGGAGTGATTGAAAGCTAGTCTTAATCCTCTAGGAATTGGTTTCCATTTCTTCTTTAATGGCTTTCTTCCTTTGATTGGAACCAAGTCTTAATCATTAAGGAATTGGATTCTCTTTCTCTTTTAATGGCTTAAATGGAATGATTGAAAGCTAGTCTTAATCCTCTAGGAATTGGTTTCCATTTCTTCTTTAATGGCTTTCTTCCTTTGATTGGAACCAAGTCTTAATCATTAAGGAATTGGATTCTCTTTCTCTTTGAATGGCTTGAATGGAGTGATTGAAAGCTAGTCTTAATCCTCTAGGAATTGGTTTCCATTTCTTCTTTAATGGCTTTCTTCCTTTGATTGGAACCAAGTCTTAATCATTAAGGAATTGGATTCTCTTTCTCTTTTAATGGCTTCGATGGAATGATTGAAAGCTAGTCTTAATCATCAAAGAATTGGTTTCCATTTCTTCTTTAATGGCTTTCTTCCTTTGATTGGAACCAAGTCTTAATCATTAAGGAATAGGATTCTCTTTCTCTTTGAATGGCTTGAATGGAGTGATTGAAAGCTAGTCTTAATCCTCTAGGAATTGGTTTCCATTTCTTCTTTAATGGCTTTCTTCCTTTGATTGGAACCAAGTCTTAATCATTAAGGAATTGGATTCTCTTTCTCTTTTAATGGCTTAAATGGAATGATTGAAAGCTAGTCTTAATCCTCAAAGAATTGGTTTCCATTTCTTCTTTAATGGCTTTCTTCCTTTGATTGGAACCAAGTCTTAATCATTAAGGAATTGGATTCTCTTTCTCTTTTAATGGCTTGAATGGAATGATTGAAAGCTAGTCTTAATCATCAAAGAATTGGTTTCCATTTCTTCTTTAATGGCTTTCTTCCTTTGAGTGGAACCAAGTCTTAATCATTAAGGAATTGGATTTTCTTTCTCTTTTAATGGCTTGAATGGAGTGATTGAAAGCTAGTCTTAATCCTCTAGGAATTAGTTTCCATTTCTTCTTTAATGGCTTTCTTCCTTTGATTGGAACCAAGTCTTAATCATTAAGGAATTGGATTCTCTTTCTCTTTTAATGGCTTGAATGGAGTGATTGAAAGCTAGTCTTAATCATCAAAGAATTGGTTTCCATTTCTTCTTTAATGGCTTTCTTCCTTTGATTGGAACCAAGTCTTAATCATTAAGGAATTGGATTTTCTTTCTCTTTTAATGGCTTCAATGGAGTGATTGAAAGCTAGTCTTAATCCTCTAGGAATTGGTTTCCATTTCTTCTTTAATGGCTTTCTTCCTTTGATTGGAACCAAGTCTTAATCATTAAGGAATTGGATTCTCTTTCTCTTTTAATGTCTTAAATGGAGTGATTGAAAGCTAGTCTTAATCACCAAAGAATTGGTTTCCATTTCTTCTTTAATGGCTTTGTTCCTTTGATTGGAACCAACTCTTAATCATTAAGGAATTGGATTCTCTTTCTCTTTTAATGGCTTGAATGGAGTGATTGAAAGCTAGACTTAATTATCAAGGAATTGGTTTTCATTTCTTCTTTAACGGCTTTCTTCCTTTGATTGGAACCAAGTCTTAATCATTAAGGAATTGGATTCTCTTTCTCTTTTAATGGCTTCAATGGAGTGATTGAAAGCTAGTCTTAATCCTCTAGGAATTGGTTTCCATTTCTTCTTTAATGGCTTTCTTCCTTTGATTGGAACCAAGTCTTAATCATTAAGGAATTGGATTCTCTTTCTCTTTTAATGGCTTGAATGGAATGATTGAAAGCTAGTCTTAATCCTCTAGGAATTGGTTTCCATTTCTTCTTTAATGGCTTTCTTCCTTTGATTGGAACCAAGTCTTAATCATTAAGGAATTGGATTCTCTTTCTCTTTTAATGGCTTAAATGGAATGATTGAAAGCTAGTCTTAATCGTCAAAGAATTGGTTTCCATTTCTTCTTTAGCGGCTTTCTTGCATTGATTGGAACCAAGTCTTAATCATTAAGGAATTGGTTTCTCTTTCTCTTTTAATGGCTTGAATGGAGTGATTGAAAGCTAGTCTTAATCCTCTAGGAATTGGTTTCCATTTCTTCTTTAATGGCTTTCTTCCTTTGATTGGAACCAAGTCTTAATCATTAAGGAATTGGATTCTCTTTCTCTTTTAATGGCTTAAATGGAATGATTGAAAGCTAGTCTTAATCATCAAAGAATTGGTTTCCATTTCTTCTTTAATGGCTTTCTTCCTTTGATTGGAACCAAGTCTTAATCATTAAGGAATTGGATTCTCTTTCTCTTTTAATGGCTTCCATGGAGTGATTGAAAGCTAGTCTTAATCCTCTAGGAATTGGTTTCCATTTCTTCTTTAATGGCTTTCTTCCTTTGATTGGAACCAAGTCTTAATCATTAAGGAATTGGATTCTCTTTCTCTTTTAATGGCTTGAATGGAGTGATTGAAAGCTAGTCTTAATCCTCTAGGAATTGGTTTCCATTTCTTCTTTAATGGCTTTCTTCCTTTGATTGGAACCAAGTCTTAATCATTAAGGAATTGGATTCTCTTTCTCTTTTAATGGCTTAAATGGAATGATTGAAAGCTAGTCTTAATCATCAAAGAATTGGTTTCCATTTCTTCTTTAATGGCTTTCTTCCTTTGATTGGAACCAAGTCTTAATCATTAAGGAATTGGATTCTCTTTCTCTTTTAATGGCTTCAATGGAGTGATTGAAAGCTAGTCTTAATCCTCTAGGAATTGGTTTCCATTTCTTCTTTAATGGCTTTCTTCCTTTGATTGGAACCAAGTCTTAATCATTAAGGAATTGGATTCTCTTTCTCTTTGAATGGCTTGAATGGAATGATTGAAAGCTAGTCTTAATCCTCTAGGAATTGGTTTCCATTTCTTCTTTAATGGCTTTCTTCCTTTGATTGGAACCAAGTCTTAATCATTAAGGAATAGGATTCTCTTTCTCTTTTAATGGCTTCAAGGGAATGATTGAAAGCTAGTCTTAATCCTCTAGGAATTGGTTTCCATTTCTTCTTTAATGGCTTTCTTCCTTTGATTGGAACCAAGTCTTAATCATTAAGGTATTGGATTCTCTTTCTCTTTTAATGGCTTGAATGGAGTGATTGAAAGCTAGTCTTAATCATCAAAGAATTGGTTTCCATTTCTTCTTTAATGGCTTTCTTCCTTTGATTGGAACCAAGTCTTAATCATTAAGGAATTGGATTCTCTTTCTCTTTTAATGGCTTGAATGGAATGATTGAAAGCTAGTCTTAATCCTCTAGGAATTGGTTTCCATTTCTTCTTTAATGGCTTTCTTCCTTTGATTGGAACCAAGTCTTAATCATTAAGGAATTGGATTCTCTTTCTCTTTTAATGGCTTCCATGGAGTGATTGAAAGCTAGTCTTAATCCTCTAGGAATTGGTTTCCATTTCTTCTTTAATGGCTTTCTTCCTTTGATTGGAACCAAGTCTTAATCATTAAGGAATTGGATTCTCTTTCTCTTTTAATGGCTTAAATGGAATGATTGAAAGCTAGTCTTAATCATCAAAGAATTGGTTTCCATTTCTTCTTTAATGGCTTTCTTCCTTTGATTGGAACCAAGTCTTAATCATTAAGGAATTGGATTCTCTTTCTCTTTTAATGGCTTGAATGGAGTGATTGAAAGCTAGTCTTAATCCTCTAGGAATTGGTTTCCATTTCTTCTTTAATGGCTTTCTTCCTTTGATTGGAACCAAGTCTTAATCATTAAGGAATTGGATTCTCTTTCTCTTTTAATGGCTTAAATGGAATGATTGAAAGCTAGTCTTAATCATCTAAGAATTGGTTTCCATTTCTTCTTTAATGGCTTTCTTCCTTTGATTGGAACCAAGTCTTAATCATTAAGGAATTGGATTCTCTTTCTCTTTTAATGGCTTCAATGGAGTGATTGAAAGCTAGTCTTAATCCTCTAGGAATTGGTTTCCATTTCTTCTTTAATGGCTTTCTTCCTTTGATTGGAACCAAGTCTTAATCATTAAGGAATTGGATTCTCTTTCTCTTTTAATGGCTTCGATGGAATGATTGAAAGCTAGTCTTAATCCTCAAAGAATTGGTTTCCATTTCTTCTTTAATGGCTTTCTTCCTTTGATTGGAACCAAGTCTTAATCATTAAGGAATTGGATTCTCTTTCTCTTTTAATGGCTTCCATGGAGTGATTGAAAGCTAGTCTTAATCCTCTAGGAATTGGTTTCCATTTCTTCTTTAATGGCTTTCTTCCTTTGATTGGAACCAAGTCTTAATCATTAAGGAATTGGATTCTCTTTCTCTTTGAATGGCTTGAATGGAGTGATTGAAAGCTAGTCTTAATCCTCTAGGAATTGGTTTCCATTTCTTCTTTAATGGCTTTCTTCCTTTGATTGGAACCAAGTCTTAATCATTAAGGAATTGGATTCTCTTTCTCTTTGAATGGCATGAAGGGAATGATTGAAAGCTAGTCTTAATCATCAAAGAATTGGTTTCCATTTCTTCTTTAATGGCTTTCTTCCTTTGATTGGAACCAAGTCTTAATCATTAAGGAATTGGATTCTCTTTCTCTTTTAATGGCTTCAATGGAATGATTGAAAGCTAGTCTTAATCATCAAAGAATTGGTTTCCATTTCTTCTTTAATGGCTTTCTTCCTTTGCATGGAACCAAGTCTTAATCATTAAGGAATTGGATTTTCTTTCTCTTTTAATGGCTTGAATGGAGTGATTGAAAGCTAGTCTTAATCCTCTAGGAATTGGTTTCCATTTCTTCTTTAATGGCTTTCTTCCTTTGATTGGAACCAAGTCTTAATCATTAAGGAATTGGATTCTCTTTCTCTTTTAATGGCTTGAATGGAATGATTGAAAGCTAGTCTTAATCATCAAAGAATTGGTTTCCATTTCTTCTTTAATGGCTTTCTTCCTTTGATTGGAACCAAGTCTTAATCATTAAGGAATTGGATTCTCTTTCTCTTTTAATGGCTTCCATGGAGTGATTGAAAGCTAGTCTTAATCCTCTAGGAATTGGTTTCCATTTCTTCTTTAATGGCTTTCTTCCTTTGATTGGAACCAAGTCTTAATCATTAAGGAATTGGATTCTCTTTCTCTTTTAATGGCTTGAATGGAATGATTGAAAGCTAGTCTTAATCATCAAAGAATTGGTTTCCATTTCTTCTTTAACGGCTTTCTTCCTTTGATTGGAACCAAGTCTTAATCATTAAGGAATTGGATTCTCTTTCTCTTTTAATGGCTTCAATGGAGTGATTGAAAGCTAGTCTTAATCCTCTAGGAATTGGTTTCCATTTCTTCTTTAATGGCTTTCTTCCTTTGATTGGAACCAAGTCTTAATCATTAAGGAATTGGATTCTCTTTCTCTTTTAATGGCTTGAATGGAGTGATTGAAAGCTAGTCTTAATCCTCTAGGAATTGGTTTCCATTTCTTCTTTAATGGCTTTCTTCCTTTGATTGGAACCAAGTCTTAATCATTAAGGAATTGGATTCTCTTTCTCTTTTAATGGCTTAAATGGAATGATTGAAAGCTAGTCTTAATCATCAAAGAATTGGTTTCCATTTCTTCTTTAATGGCTTTCTTCCTTTGATTGGAACCAAGTCTTAATCATTAAGGAATTGGATTCTCTTTCTCTTTTAATGGCTTCCATGGAGTGATTGAAAGCTAGTCTTAATCCTCTAGGAATTGGTTTCCATTTCTTCTTTAATGGCTTTCTTCCTTTGATTGGAACCAAGTCTTAATCATTAAGGAATTGGATTCTCTTTCTCTTTTAATGGCTTAAATGGAATGATTGAAAGCTAGTCTTAATCCTCTAGGAATTGGTTTCCATTTCTTCTTTAATGGCTTTCTTCCTTTGATTGGAACCAAGTCTTAATCATTAAGGAATTGGATTCTCTTTCTCTTTTAATGGCTTGAATGGAATGATTGAAAGCTAGTCTTAATCCTCAAAGAATTGGTTTCCATTTCTTCTTTAATGGCTTTCTTCCTTTGATTGGAACCAAGTCTTAATCATTAAGGAATTGGATTCTCTTTCTCTTTTAATGGCTTCAATGGAGTGATTGAAAGCTAGTCTTAATCCTCTAGGAATTGGTTTCCATTTCTTCTTTAATGGCTTTCTTCCTTTGATTGGAACCAAGTCTAAATCATTAAGGAATTGGATTCTCTTTCTCTTTTAATGGCTTGAATGGAATGATTGAAAGCTAGTCTTAATCATCAAAGAATTGGTTTCCATTTCTTCTTTAACGGCTTTCTTCCTTTGATTGGAACCAAGTCTTAATCATTAAGGAATTGGATTCTCTTTCTCTTTTAATGGCTTGAATGGAATGATTGAAAGCTAGTCTTAATCATCTAAGAATTGGTTTCCATTTCTTCTTTAATGGCTTTCTTCCTTTGATTGGAACCAAGTCTTAATCATTAAGGAATTGGATTCTCTTTCTCTTTTAATGGCTTCCATGGAGTGATTGAAAGCTAGTCTTAATCCTCTAGGAATTGGTTTCCATTTCTTCTTTAATGGCTTTCTTCCTTTGATTGGAACCAAGTCTTAATCATTAAGGAATTGGATTCTCTTTCTCTTTTAATGGCTTGAATGGAATGATTGAAAGCTAGTCTTAATCCTCTAGGAATTGGTTTCCATTTCTTCTTTAATGGCTTTCTTCCTTTGATTGGAACCAAGTCTTAATCATTAAGGAATTGGATTCTCTTTCTCTTTTAATGGCTTAAATGGAATGATTGAAAGCTAGTCTTAATCCTCTAAGAATTGGTTTCCATTTCTTCTTTAATGGCTTTCTTCCTTTGATTGGAACCAAGTCTTAATCATTAAGGAATTGGATTCTCTTTCTCTTTTAATGGCTTAAATGGAGTGATTGAAAGCTAGTCTTAATCCTCTAGGAATTGGTTTCCATTTCTTCTTTAATGGCTTTCTTCCTTTGATTGGAACCAAGTCTTAATCATTAAGGAATTGGATTCTCTTTCTCTTTTAATGGCTTGAATGGAGTGATTGAAAGCTAGTCTTAATCCTCTAGGAATTGGTTTCCATTTCTTCTTTAATGGCTTTCTTCCATTGATTGGAACCAAGTCTTAATCCTTAAGGAATTGCATTCTCTTTCTCTTTTAATGGCTTCCATGGAGTGATTGAAAGCTAGTCTTAATCCTCTAGGAATTGGTTTCCATTTCTTCTTTAATGGCTTTCTTCCTTTGATTGGAACCAAGTCTTAATCATTAAGGAATTGGATTCTCTTTCTCTTTTAATGGCTTGAATGGAGTGATTGAAAGCTAGTCTTAATCCTCTAGGAATTGGTTTCCATTTCTTCTTTAATGGCTTTCTTCCTTTGATTGGAACCAAGTCTTAATCATTAAGGAATAGGATTCTCTTTCTCTTTTAATGGCTTCAAGGGAATGATTGAAAGCTAGTCTTAATCCTCTAGGAATTGGTTTCCATTTCTTCTTTAATGGCTTTCTTCCTTTGATTGGAACCAAGTCTTAATCATTAAGGAATTGGATTCTCTTTCTCTTTGAATGGCTTCAAGGGAATGATTGAAAGCTAGTCTTAATCATCAAAGAATTGGTTTCCATTTCTTCTTTAATGGCTTTCTTCCTTTGAGTGGAACCAAGTCTTAATCATTAAGGAATTGGATTTTCTTTCTCTTTTAATGGCTTCAAGGGAGTGATTGAAAGCTAGTCTTAATCCTCTAGGAATTGGTTTCCATTTCTTCTTTAATGGCTTTCTTCCTTTGATTGGAACCAAGTCTTAATCATTAAGGAATTGGATTCTCTTTCTCTTTGAATGGCTTGAATGGAATGATTGAAAGCTAGTCTTAATCCTCTAGGAATTGGTTTCCATTTCTTCTTTAATGGCTTTCTTCCTTTGATTGGAACCAAGTCTTAATCATTAAGGAATTGGATTCTCTTTCTCTTTTAATGGCTTCAATGGAATGATTGAAAGCTAGTCTTAATCCTCTAGGAATTGGTTTCCATTTCTTCTTTAATGGCTTTCTTCCTTTGATTGGAACCAAGTCTTAATCATTAAGGAATTGGATTCTCTTTCTCTTTTGATAGCTTCAATGGAGTGATTGAAAGCTGGTCTTAATCCTCTAGGAATTGGTTTCCATTTCTTCTTTAATGGCTTTCTTCCTTTGATTGGAACCAAGTCTTAATCATTAAGGAATTGGATTCTCTTTCTCTTTTAATGGCTTCCATGGAGTGATTGAAAGCTAGTCTTAATCCTCTAGGAATTGGTTTCCATTTCTTCTTTAATGGCTTTCTTCCTTTGATTGGAACCAAGTCTTAATCATTAAGGAATTGGATTCTCTTTCTCTTTTAATGGCTTAAATGGAATGATTGAAAGCTAGTCTTAATCATCAAAGAATTGGTTTCCATTTCTTCTTTAATATCTTTCTTACGTTGATTGGAAGCAAGTCTTAATCATTAAGGAGTTGGATTTTCTTTCTCTTTTAATGGCTTCCATGGAGTGATTGAAAGCTAGTCTTAATCCTCTAGGAATTGGTTTCCATTTCTTCTTTAATGGCTTTCTTCCTTTGATTGGAACCAAGTCTTAATCATTAAGGAATTGGATTTTCTTTCTCTTTTAATGGCTTGAATGGAGTGATTGAAAGCTAGTCTTAATCCTCTAGGAATTGGTTTCCATTTCTTCTTTAATGGCTTTCTTCCTTTGATTGGAACCAAGTCTTAATCATTAAGGAATTGGATTCTCTTTCTCTTTTAATGGCTTGAATGGAGTGATTGAAAGCTAGTCTTAATCCTCTAGGAATTGGTTTCCATTTCTTCTTTAATGGCTTTCTTCCTTTGATTGGAACCAAGTCTTAATCATTAAGGAATTGGATTCTCTTTCTCTTTTAATGGCTTGAATGGAGTGATTGAAAGCTAGTCTTAATCCTCTAGGAATTGGTTTCCATTTCTTCTTTAATGGCTTTCTTCCTTTGATTGGAACCAAGTCTTAATCATTAAGGAATTGGATTCTCTTTCTCTTTTAATGGCTTGAATGGAATGATTGAAAGCTAGTCTTAATCCTCTAGGAATTGGTTTCCATTTCTTCTTTAATGGCTTTCTTCCTTTGATTGGAACCAAGTCTTAATCAT
Organism: Pterocarpus macrocarpus; assembly: GCA_031439585.1. Lineage (NCBI taxonomy): Eukaryota > Viridiplantae > Streptophyta > Magnoliopsida > Fabales > Fabaceae > Pterocarpus > Pterocarpus macrocarpus. The sequence continues at coordinate 39,611,193 of CM062519.1, read as the reverse complement.
TAAGGAATTGGATTCTCTTTCTCTTTTAATGGCTTAATGGAGTGATTGAAAGCTAGTCTTAATTCTCTAGGAATTGGTTTCCAATTCTTCTTTCATGGCTTTCTTCCTTTGATTGGAACCAAGTCTTAATCATTAAGGAATTGGATTCTCTTTCTCTTTTAATGGCTTGAATGGAGTGATTGAAAGCTAGTCTTAATCCTCTAGGAATTGGTTTCCATTTCTTCTTTAATGGCTTTCTTCCTTTGATTGGAACCAAGTCTTAATCATTAAGGAATTGGATTCTCTTTCTCTTTTAATGGCTTGAAATGATTGAAAGCTAGTCTTAATCCTATAGGAATTGGTTTCCATTTCTTCTTTAATGGCTTTCTTCCTTTGATTGGAACCAAGTCTTAATCATTAAGGAATTGGATTCTCTTTCTCTTTTAATGGCTTGAATGGAGTGATTGAAAGCTAGTCTTAATCCTCTAGGAATTGGTTTCCATTTCTTCTTTAATGGCTTTCTTCCTTTGATTGGAACCAAGTCTTAATCATTAAGGAATTGGATTCTCTTTCTCTTTTAATGGCTTGAATGGAATGATTGAAAGCTAGTCTTAATCATCAAAGAATTGGTTTCCATTTCTTCTTTAATGGCTTTCTTCCTTTGAGTGGAACCAAGTCTTAATCATTAAGGAATTGGATTTTCTTTCTCTTTTAATGGCTTCAACGGAGTGATTGAAAGCTAGTCTTAATCCTCTAGGAATTGGTTTCCATTTCTTCTTTAATGGCTTTCTTCCTTTGATTGGAACCAAGTCTTAATCATTAAGGAATTGGATTCTCTTTCTCTTTTAATGGCTTGAATGGAATGATTGAATGCTAGTCTTAATCATCAAAGAATTGGTTTCCATTTCTTCTTTAATGGCTTTCTTCCTTTGATTGGAACCAAATCTTAATCATTAAGGAATTGGATTCTCTTTCTCTTTTAATGGCTTCAATGGAATGATTGAAAGCTAGTCTTAATCCTCAAGATGGTTTCCATTTCTTCTTTAATGGCATTCTTCCTTTGATTGGAACCAAGTCTTAATCATTAAGGAATTGGATTCTCTTTCTCTGTGAATGGCTTGAATGGAGTGATTGAAAGCTAGTCTTAATCCTCTAGGAATTGGTTTCCATTTCTTCTTTAATGGCTTTCTTCCTTTGATTGGAACCAAGTCTTAATCATTAAGGAATTGGATTCTCTTTCTCTTTTAATGGCTTGAATGGAATGATTGAAAGCTAGTCTTAATCCTCAAAGGAATTGGTTTCCATTTCTTCTTTAATGGCTTTCTTCCTTTGATTGGAACCAAGTCTTAATCATTAAAGGAATTGGATTCTCTTTCTCTTTTAATGGCTTCATATGGAGTGATTGAAAGCTAGTCTTAATCCTCTAGGAATTGGTTTCCATTTCTTCTTTAATGGCTTTCTTCCTTTGATTGGAACCAAGTCTTAATCATTAAGGAATGGATTCTCTTTCTCTTTTAATGGCTTCCATGGAGTGATTGAAAGCTAGTCTTAATCCTCTAGGAATTGGTTTCCATTTCTTCTTTAATGGCTTTCTTCCTTTGATTGGAACCAAGTCTTAATCATTAAGGAATAGGATTCTCTTTCTCTTTGAATGGCTTGAATGGAGTGATTGAAAGCTAGTCTTAATCCTCTAGGAATTGGTTTCCATTTCTTCTTTAATGGCTTTCTTCCTTTGATTGGAACCAAGTCTTAATCATTAAGGAATTGGATTCTCTTTCTCTTTTAATGGCTTTGAATGGAGTGATTGAAAGCTAGTCTTAATCCTCTAGGAATTGGTTTCCATTTCTTCTTTAATGGCTTTCTTCCTTTGATTGGAACCAAGTCTTAATCATTAAGGAATTGGATTCTCTTTCTCTTTTAATGGCTTCCATGGGGTGATTGAAAGCTAGTCTTAATCCTCTAGGAATTGGTTTCCATTTCTTCTTTAATGGCTTTCTTCCTTTGATTGGAACCAAGTCTTAATCATTAAGGAATTGGATTCTCTTTCTCTGTTTGAATGGCTTGAATGGAGTGATTGAAAGCTAGTCTTAATCCTCTAGGAATTGGTTTCCATTTCTTCTTTAATGGCTTTCTTCCTTTGATTGGAACCAAGTCTTAATCATTAAGGAATTGGATTCTCTTTCTCCTTGAATGGCTTCAAGGGAATGATTGAAAGCTAGTCTTAATCCTCTAGGAATTGGTTTCCATTTCTTCTTTAATGGCTTTCTTCCTTTGATTGGAACCAAGTCTTAATCATTAAGGAATTGGATTCTCTTTCTCTTTTAATGGCTTCCATGGAGTGATTGAAAGCTAGTCTTAATCCTCTAGGAATTGGTTTCCATTTCTTCTTTAATGGCTTTCTTCCTTTGATTGGAACCAAGTCTTAATCATTAAGGAATTGGATTCTCTTTCTCTTTTAATGGCTTCCATGGAGTGATTGAAAGCTAGTCTTAATCCTCTAGGAATTGGTTTCCATTTCTTCTTTAATGGCTTTCTTCCTTTGATTGGAACCAAGTCTTAATCATTAAGGAATAGGATTCTCTTTCTCTTTGAATGGCTTGAATGGAGTGATTGAAAGCTAGTCTTAATCCTCTAGGAATTGGTTTCCATTTCTTCTTTAATGGCTTTCTTCCTTTGATTGGAACCAAGTCTTAATCATTAAGGAATAGGATTCTCTTTCTCTTTTAATGGCTTCAAGGGAATGATTGAAAGCTAGTCTTAATCCTCTAGGAATTGGTTTCCATTTCTTCTTTAATGGCTTTCTTCCTTTGATTGGAACCAAGTCTTAATCATTAAGGAATTGGATTCTCTTTCTCTTTTAATGGCTTGAATGGAGTGATTGAAAGCTAGTCTTAATCCTCTAGGAATTGGTTTCCATTTCTTCTTTAATGGCTTTCTTCCTTTGATTGGAACCAAGTCTTAATCATTAAGGAATTGGATTCTCTTTCTCTTTTAATGGCTTCAATGGAGTGATTGAAAGCTAGTCTTAATCCTCTAGGAATTGGTTTCCATTTCTTCTTTAATGGCTTTCTTCCTTTGATTGGAACCAAGTCTTAATCATTAAGGAATAGGATTCTCTTTCTCTTTGAATGGCTTGAATGGAGTGATTGAAAGCTAGTCTTAATCCTCTAGGAATTGGTTTCCATTTCTTCTTTAATGGCTTTCTTCCTTTGATTGGAACCAAGTCTTAATCATTAAGGAATTGGATTCTCTTTCTCTTTTAATGGCTTAAATGGAATGATTGAAAGCTAGTCTTAATCATCAAAGAATTGGTTTCCATTTCTTCTTTAATGGCTTTCTTCCTTTGATTGGAACCAAGTCTTAATCATTAAGGAATTGGATTCTCTTTCTCTTTTAATGGCTTGAATGGAGTGATTGAAAGCTAGTCTTAATCCTCTAGGAATTGGTTTCCATTTCTTCTTTAATGGCTTTCTTCCTTTGATTGGAACCAAGTCTTAATCATTAAGGAATTGGATTCTCTTTCTCTTTTAATGGCTTCCATGGAGTGATTGAAAGCTAGTCTTAATCCTCTAGGAATTGGTTTCCATTTCTTCTTTAATGGCTTTCTTCCTTTGATTGGAACCAAGTCTTAATCATTAAGGAATTGGATTCTCTTTCTCTTTTAATGGCTTGAATGGAGTGATTGAAAGCTAGTCTTAATCCTCTAGGAATTGGTTTCCATTTCTTCTTTAATGGCTTTCTTCCTTTGATTGGAACCAAGTCTTAATCATTAAGGAATTGGATTCTCTTTCTCTTTTAATGGCTTGAATGGAATGATTGAAAGCTAGTCTTAATCCTCAAGGAATTGGTTTCCATTTCTTCTTTAATGGCTTTCTTCCTTTGATTGGAACCAAGTCTTAATCATTAAGGAATTGGATTCTCTTTCTCTTTTAATGGCTTCCATGGAGTGATTGAAAGCTAGTCTTAATCCTCTAGGAATTGGTTTCCATTTCTTCTTTAATGGCTTTCTTCCTTTGATTGGAACCAAGTCTTAATCATTAAGGAATTGGATTCTCTTTCTCTTTTAATGGCTTGAATGGAATGATTGAAAGCTAGTCTTAATCCTCAAGGAATTGGTTTCCATTTCTTCTTTAATGGCTTTCTTCCTTTGATTGGAACCAAGTCTTAATCATTAAGGAATTGGATTCTCTTTCTCTTTTAATGGCTTGAATGGAATGATTGAAAGCTAGTCTTAATCATCAAAGAATTGGTTTCCATTTCTTCTTTAATGGCTTTCTTCCTTTGAGTGGAACCAAGTCTTAATCATTAAGGAATTGGATTCTCTTTCTCTTTTAATGGCTTCAATGGAGTGATTGAAAGCTAGTCTTAATCCTCTAGGAATTGGTTTCCATTTCTTCTTTAATGGCTTTCTTCCTTTGATTGGAACCAAGTCTTAATCATTAAGGAATAGGATTCTCTTTCTCTTTGAATGGCTTGAATGGAGTGATTGAAAGCTAGTCTTAATCCTCTAGGAATTGGTTTCCATTTCTTCTTTAATGGCTTTCTTCCTTTGATTGGAACCAAGTCTTAATCATTAAGGAATTGGATTCTCTTTCTCTTTGAATGGCATGAAGGGAATGATTGAAAGCTAGTCTTAATCATCAAAGAATTGGTTTCCATTTCTTCTTTAATGGCTTTCTTCCTTTGAGTGGAACCAAGTCTTAATCCTTAAGGAATTGCATTCTCTTTCTCTTTTAATGGCTTCCATGGAGTGATTGAAAGCTAGTCTTAATCCTCTAGGAATTGGTTTCCATTTCTTCTTTAATGGCTTTCTTCCTTTGATTGGAACCAAGTCTTAATCATTAAGGAATTGGATTCTCTTTCTCTTTTAATGGCTTGAATGGAGTGATTGAAAGCTAGTCTTAATCCTCTAGGAATTGGTTTCCATTTCTTCTTTAATGGCTTTCTTCCTTTGATTGGAACCAAGTCTTAATCATTAAGGAATTGGATTCTCTTTCTCTTTGAATGGCTTGAATGGAGTGATTGAAAGCTAGTCTTAATCATCAAAGAATTGGTTTCCATTTCTTCTTTAATGGCTTTCTTCCTTTGAGTGGAACCAAGTCTTAATCATTAAGGAATTGGATTCTCTTTCTCTTTTAATGGCTTGAATGGAGTGATTGAAAGCTAGTCTTAATCCTCAAGGAATTGGTTTCCATTTCTTCTTTAATGGCTTTCTTCCTTTGATTGGAACCAAGTCTTAATCATTAAGGAATTGGATTCTCTTTCTCTTTTAATGGCTTCAAGGGAATGATTGAAAGCTAGTCTTAATCCTCTAGGAATTGGTTTCCATTTCTTCTTTAATGGCTTTCTTCCTTTGATTGGAACCAAGTCTTAATCATTAAGGAATTGGATTCTCTTTCTCTTTTAATGGCTTGAATGGAGTGATTGAAAGCTAGTCTTAATCCTCTAGGAATTGGTTTCCATTTCTTCTTTAATGGCTTTCTTCCTTTGATTGGAACCAAGTCTTAATCATTAAGGAATAGGATTCTCTTTCTCTTTGAATGGCTTGAATGGAGTGATTGAAAGCTAGTCTTAATCCTCTAGGAATTGGTTTCCATTTCTTCTTTAATGGCTTTCTTCCTTTGATTGGAACCAAGTCTTAATCATTAAGGAATTGGATTCTCTTTCTCTTTTAATGGCTTCGATGGAATGATTGAAAGCTAGTCTTAATCATCAAAGAATTGGTTTCCATTTCTTCTTTAATGGCTTTCTTCCTTTGATTGGAACCAAGTCTTAATCATTAAGGAATTGGATTCTCTTTCTCTTTTAATGGCTTGAATGGAGTGATTGAAAGCTAGTCTTAATCCTCTAGGAATTGGTTTCCATTTCTTCTTTAATGGCTTTCTTCCTTTGATTGGAACCAAGTCTTAATCATTAAGGAATTGGATTCTCTTTCTCTTTTAATGGCTTGAATGGAATGATTGAAAGCTAGTCTTAATCATCAAAGAATTGGTTTCCATTTCTTCTTTAATGGCTTTCTTCCTTTGATTGGAACCAAGTCTTAATCATTAAGGAATTGGATTCTCTTTCTCTTTTAATGGCTTCAATGGAGTGATTGAAAGCTAGTCTTAATCCTCTAGGAATTGGTTTCCATTTCTTCTTTAATGGCTTTCTTCCTTTGATTGGAACCAAGTCTTAATCATTAAGGAATTGGATTCTCTTTCTCTTTTAATGGCTTCAATGGAGTGATTGAAAGCTAGTCTTAATCCTCTAGGAATTGGTTTCCATTTCTTCTTTAATGGCTTTCTTCCTTTGATTGGAACCAAGTCTTAATCATTAAGGAATTGGATTCTCTTTCTCTTTTAATGGCTTGAATGGAATGATTGAAAGCTAGTCTTAATCATCAAAGAATTGGTTTCCATTTCTTCTTTAATGGCTTTCTTCCTTTGATTGGAACCAAGTCTTAATCATTAAGGAATTGGATTCTCTTTCTCTTTTAATGGCTTCAATGGAGTGATTGAAAGCTAGTCTTAATCCTCTAGGAATTGGTTTCCATTTCTTCTTTAATGGCTTTCTTCCTTTGATTGGAACCAAGTCTTAATCATTAAGGAATAGGATTCTCTTTCTCTTTGAATGGCTTGAATGGAGTGATTGAAAGCTAGTCTTAATCCTCTAGGAATTGGTTTCCATTTCTTCTTTAATGGCTTTCTTCCTTTGATTGGAACCAAGTCTTAATCATTAAGGAATTGGATTCTCTTTCTCTTTTAATGGCTTGAATGGAATGATTGAAAGCTAGTCTTAATCCTCAAAGAATTGGTTTCCATTTCTTCTTTAATGGCTTTCTTCCTTTGATTGGAACCAAGTCTTAATCATTAAGGAATTGGATTCTCTTTCTCTTTTAATGGCTTCCATGGAGTGATTGAAAGCTAGTCTTAATCCTCTAGGAATTGGTTTCCATTTCTTCTTTAATGGCTTTCTTCCTTTGATTGGAACCAAGTCTTAATCATTAAGGAATTGGATTCTCTTTCTCTTTTAATGGCTTCAAGGGAATGATTGAAAGCTAGTCTTAATCCTCTAGGAATTGGTTTCCATTTCTTCTTTAATGGCTTTCTTCCTTTGATTGGAACCAAGTCTTAATCATTAAGGAATTGGATTCTCTTTCTCTTTTAATGGCTTCAATGGAATGATTGAAAGCTAGTCTTAATCATCAAAGAATTGGTTTCCATTTCTTCTTTAATGGCTTTCTTCCTTTGAGTGGAACCAAGTCTTAATCATTAAGGAATAGGATTCTCTTTCTCTTTTAATGGCTTGAATGGAGTGATTGAAAGCTAGTCTTAATCCTCTAGGAATTGGTTTCCATTTCTTCTTTAATGGCTTTCTTCCTTTGATTGGAACCAAGTCTTAATCATTAAGGAATTGGATTCTCTTTCTCTTTTAATGGCTTGAATGGAGTGATTGAAAGCTAGTCTTAATCCTCTAGGAATTGGTTTCCATTTCTTCTTTAATGGCTTTCTTCCTTTGATTGGAACCAAGTCTTAATCATTAAGGAATTGGATTCTCTTTCTCTTTTAATGGCTTGAATGGAGTGATTGAAAGCTAGTCTTAATCCTCTAGGAATTGGTTTCCATTTCTTCTTTAATGGCTTTCTTCCTTTGATTGGAACCAAGTCTTAATCATTAAGGAATAGGATTCTCTTTCTCTTTGAATGGCTTGAATGGAGTGATTGAAAGCTAGTCTTAATCCTCTAGGAATTGGTTTCCATTTCTTCTTTAATGGCTTTCTTCCTTTGATTGGAACCAAGTCTTAATCATTAAGGAATTGGATTCTCTTTCTCTTTGAATGGCTTCAAGGGAATGATTGAAAGCTAGTCTTAATCATCAAAGAATTGGTTTCCATTTCTTCTTTAATGGCTTTCTTCCTTTGAGTGGAACCAAGTCTTAATCATTAAGGAATTGCATTCTCTTTCTCTTTTAATGGCTTCCATGGAGTGATTGAAAGCTAGTCTTAATCCTCTAGGAATTGGTTTCCATTTCTTCTTTAATGGCTTTCTTCCTTTGATTGGAACCAAGTCTTAATCATTAAGGAATAGGATTCTCTTTCTCTTTGAATGGCTTGAATGGAGTGATTGAAAGCTAGTCTTAATCCTCTAGGAATTGGTTTCCATTTCTTCTTTAATGGCTTTCTTCCTTTGATTGGAACCAAGTCTTAATCATTAAGGAATTGGATTCTCTTTCTCTTTTAATGGCTTCAATGGAATGATTGAAAGCTAGTCTTAATCATCAAAGAATTGGTTTCCATTTCTTCTTTAATGGCTTTCTTCCTTTGAGTGGAACCAAGTCTTAATCATTAAGGAATTGGATTTTCTTTCTCTTTTAATGGCTTGAATGGAGTGATTGAAAGCTAGTCTTAATCCTCTAGGAATTGGTTTCCATTTCTTCTTTAATGGCTTTCTTCCTTTGATTGGAACCAAGTCTTAATCATTAAGGAATTGGATTCTCTTTCTCTTTTAATGGCTTGAATGGAATGATTGAAAGCTAGTCTTAATCATCAAAGAATTGGTTTCCATTTCTTCTTTAATGGCTTTCTTCCTTTGATTGGAACCAAGTCTTAATCATTAAGGAATTGGATTCTCTTTCTCTTTTAATGGCTTCCATGGAGTGATTGAAAGCTAGTCTTAATCCTCTAGGAATTGGTTTCCATTTCTTCTTTAATGGCTTTCTTCCTTTGATTGGAACCAAGTCTTAATCATTAAGGAATAGGATTCTCTTTCTCTTTGAATGGCTTGAATGGAGTGATTGAAAGCTAGTCTTAATCCTCTAGGAATTGGTTTCCATTTCTTCTTTAATGGCTTTCTTCCTTTGATTGGAACCAAGTCTTAATCATTAAGGAATTGGATTCTCTTTCTCTTTTAATGGCATGAAGGGAATGATTGAAAGCTAGTCTTAATCATCAAAGAATTGGTTTCCATTTCTTCTTTAATGGCTTTCTTCCTTTGAGTGGAACCAAGTCTTAATCCTTAAGGAATTGCATTCTCTTTCTCTTTTAATGGCTTCCATGGAGTGATTGAAAGCTAGTCTTAATCCTCTAGGAATTGGTTTCCATTTCTTCTTTAATGGCTTTCTTCCTTTGATTGGAACCAAGTCTTAATCATTAAGGAATTGGATTCTCTTTCTCTTTGAATGGCATGAAGGGAATGATTGAAAGCTAGTCTTAATCATCAAAGAATTGGTTTCCATTTCTTCTTTAATGGCTTTCTTCCTTTGATTGGAACCAAGTCTTAATCATTAAGGAATTGGATTCTCTTTCTCTTTTAATGGCTTGAATGGAGTGATTGAAAGCTAGTCTTAATCCTCTAGGAATTGGTTTCCATTTCTTCTTTAATGGCTTTCTTCCTTTGATTGGAACCAAGTCTTAATCATTAAGGAATTGGATTCTCTTTCTCTTTTAATGGCTTGAATGGAGTGATTGAAAGCTAGTCTTAATCCTCTAGGAATTGGTTTCCATTTCTTCTTTAATGGCTTTCTTCCTTTGATTGGAACCAAGTCTTAATCATTAAGGAATTGGATTCTCTTTCTCTTTTAATGGCTTAAATGGAATGATTGAAAGCTAGTCTTAATCATCAAAGAATTGGTTTCCATTTCTTCTTTAACGGCTTTCTTCCTTTGATTGGAACCAAGTCTTAATCATTAAGGAATTGGATTTTCTTTCTCTTTTAATGGCTTCAATGGAGTGATTGAAAGCTAGTCTTAATCCTCTAGGAATTGGTTTCCATTTCTTCTTTAATGGCTTTCTTCCTTTGATTGGAACCAAGTCTTAATCATTAAGGAATAGGATTCTCTTTCTCTTTGAATGGCTTTCTTCCTTTGATTGGAACCAAGTCTTAATCATTAAGGAATTGGATTTTCTTTCTCTTTTATTGGCTTCCATGGAGTGATTGAAAGCTAGTCTTAATCCTCTAGGAATTGGTTTCCATTTCTTCTTTAATGGCTTTCTTCCTTTGATTGGAACCAAGTCTTAATCATTAAGGAATTGGATTCTCTTTCTCTTTTAATGGCTTGAATGGAGTGATTGAAAGCTAGTCTTAATCCTCTAGGAATTGGTTTCCATTTCTTCTTTAATGGCTTTCTTCCTTTGATTGGAACCAAGTCTTAATCATTAAGGAATTGGATTCTCTTTCTCTTTTAATGGCTTCCATGGAGTGATTGAAAGCTAGTCTTAATCCTCTAGGAATTGGTTTCCATTTCTTCTTTAATGGCTTTCTTCCTTTGATTGGAACCAAGTCTAAATCATTAAGGAATTGGATTCTCTTTCTCTTTTAATGGCTTAAATGGAATGATTGAAAGCTAGTCTTAATCATCAAAGAATTGGTTTCCATTTCTTCTTTAACGGCTTTCTTCCTTTGATTGGAACCAAGTCTTAATCATTAAGGAATTGGATTCTCTTTCTCTTTTAATGGCTTCCATGGAGTGATTGAAAGCTAGTCTTAATCCTCTAGGAATTGGTTTCCATTTCTTCTTTAATGGCTTTCTTCCTTTGATTGGAACCAAGTCTTAATCATTAAGGAATTGGATTCTCTTTCTCTTTTAATGGCTTGAATGGAATGATTGAAAGCTAGTCTTAGTCCTCAAAGAATTGTTTTCCATTTCTTCTTTAATGGCTTTCTTCCTTTGATTGGAACCAAGTCTTAATCATTAAGGAATTGGATTTTCTTTCTCTTTTAATGGCTTGAATGGAGTGATTGAAAGCTAGTCTTAATCCTCTAGGAATTGGTTTCCATTTCTTCTTTAATGGCTTTCTTCCTTTGATTGGAACCAAGTCTTAATCATTAAGGAATTGGATTCTCTTTCTCTTTTAATGGCTTGAATGGAGTGATTGAAAGCTAGTCTTAATCCTCTAGGAATTGGTTTCCATTTCTTCTTTAATGGCTTTCTTCCTTTGATTGGAACCAAGTCTTAATCATTAAGGAATTGGATTCTCTTTCTCTTTGAATGGCTTCAAGGGAATGATTGAAAGCTAGTCTTAATCATCAAAGAATTGGTTTCCATTTCTTCTTTAATGGCTTTCTTCCTTTGATTGGAACCAAGTCTTAATCATTAAGGAATTGGATTTTCTTTCTCTTTTAATGGCTTCAAGGGAGTGATTGAAAGCTAGTCTTAATCCTCTAGGAATTGGTTTCCATTTCTTCTTTAATGGCTTTCTTCCTTTGATTGGAACCAAGTCTTAATCATTAAGGAATAGGATTCTCTTTCTCTTTGAATGGCTTGAATGGAGTGATTGAAAGCTAGTCTTAATCCTCTAGGAATTGGTTTCCATTTCTTCTTTAATGGCTTTCTTCCTTTGATTGGAACCAAGTCTTAATCATTAAGGAATTGGATTCTCTTTCTCTTTTAATGGCTTAAATGGAATGATTGAAAGCTAGTCTTAATCCTCAAGGAATTGGTTTCCATTTCTTCTTTAATGGCTTTCTTCCTTTGATTGGAACCAAGTCTTAATCATTAAGGAATTGGATTCTCTTTCTCTTTTAATGGCTTGAATGGAATGATTGAAAGCTAGTCTTAATCCTCTAGGAATTGGTTTCCATTTCTTCTTTAATGGCTTTCTTCCTTTGATTGGAACCAAGTCTTAATCATTAAGGAATTGGATTCTCTTTCTCTTTTAATGGCTTCAATGGAGTGATTGAAAGCTAGTCTTAATCCTCTAGGAATTGGTTTCCATTTCTTCTTTAATGGCTTTCTTCCTTTGATTGGAACCAAGTCTTAATCATTAAGGAATAGGATTCTCTTTCTCTTTGAATGGCTTGAATGGAGTGATTGAAAGCTAGTCTTAATCCTCTAGGAATTGGTTTCCATTTCTTCTTTAATGGCTTTCTTCCTTTGATTGGAACCAAGTCTTAATCATTAAGGAATTGGATTCTCTTTCTCTTTTAATGGCTTGAATGGAATGATTGAAAGCTAGTCTTAATCCTCTAGGAATTGGTTTCCATTTCTTCTTTAATGGCTTTCTTCCTTTGATTGGAACCAAGTCTTAATCATTAAGGAATTGGATTCTCTTTCTCTTTTAATGGCTTCCATGGAGTGATTGAAAGCTAGTCTTAATCCTCTAGGAATTGGTTTCCATTTCTTCTTTAATGGCTTTCTTCCTTTGATTGGAACCAAGTCTTAATCATTAAGGAATTGGATTCTCTTTCTCTTTTAATGGCTTAAATGGAATGATTGAATGGTAGTCTTAATCCTCAAAGAATTGGTTTCCATTTCTTCTTTAATGGCTTTCTTCCTTTGATTGGAACCAAGTCTTAATCATTAAGGAATTGGATTCTCTTTCTCTTTTAATGGCTTCAAGGGAATGATTGAAAGCTAGTCTTAATCATCAAAGAATTGGTTTCCATTTCTTCTTTAATGGCTTTCTTCCTTTGAGTGGAACCAAGTCTTAATCATTAAGGAATTGGATTCTCTTTCTCTTTTAATGGCTTGAATGGAGTGATTGAAAGCTAGTCTTAATCCTCTAGGAATTGGTTTCCATTTCTTCTTTAATGGCTTTCTTCCTTTGATTGGAACCAAGTCTTAATCATTAAGGAATTGGATTCTCTTTCTCTTTGAATGGCTTCAAGGGAATGATTGAAAGCTAGTCTTAATCATCAGAGAATTGGTTTCCATTTCTTCTTTAATGGCTTTCTTCCTTTGATTGGAACCAAGTCTTAATCATTAAGGAATTGGATTCTCTTTCTCTTTTAATGGCTTCCATGGAGTGATTGAAAGCTAGTCTTAATCCTCTAGGAATTGGTTTCCATTTCTTCTTTAATGGCTTTCTTCCTTTGATTGGAACCAAGTCTTAATCATTAAGGAATTGGATTCTCTTTCTCTTTTAATGGCTTGAATGGAATGATTGAAAGCTAGTCTTAATCCTCTAGGAATTGGTTTCCATTTCTTCTTTAATGGCTTTCTTCCTTTGATTGGAACCAAGTCTTAATCATTAAGGAATTGGATTCTCTTTCTCTTTTAATGGCTTCCATGGAGTGATTGAAAGCTAGTCTTAATCCTCTAGGAATTGGTTTCCATTTCTTCTTTAATGGCTTTCTTCCTTTGATTGGAACCAAGTCTTAATCATTAAGGAATTGGATTCTCTTTCTCTTTTAATGGCTTGAATGGAGTGATTGAAAGCTAGTCTTAATCCTCTAGGAATTGGTTTCCATTTCTTCTTTAATGGCTTTCTTCCTTTGATTGGAACCAAGTCTTAATCATTAAGGAATTGGATTCTCTTTCTCTTTGAATGGCTTGAATGGAGTGATTGAAAGCTAGTCTTAATCCTCAAGGAATTGGTTTCCATTTCTTCTTTAATGGCTTTCTTCCTTTGATTGGAACCAAGTCTTAATCATTAAGGAATTGGATTCTCTTTCTCTTTTAATGGCTTGAATGGAGTGATTGAAAGCTAGTCTTAATCCTCTAGGAATTGGTTTCCATTTCTTCTTTAATGGCTTTCTTCCTTTGATTGGAACCAAGTCTTAATCATTAAGGAATTGGATTCTCTTTCTCTTTTAATGGCTTGAATGGAGTGATTGAAAGCTAGTCTTAATCCTCTAGGAATTGGTTTCCATTTCTTCTTTAATGGCTTTCTTCCTTTGATTGGAACCAAGTCTTAATCATTAAGGAATTGGATTCTCTTTCTCTTTGAATGGCATGAAGGGAATGATTGAAAGCTAGTCTTAATCATCAAAGAATTGGTTTCCATTTCTTCTTTAATGGCTTTCTTCCTTTGATTGGAACCAAGTCTTAATCATTAAGGAATTGGATTCTCTTTCTCTTTTAATGGCTTCCATGGAGTGATTGAAAGCTAGTCTTAATCCTCTAGGAATTGGTTTCCATTTCTTCTTTAATGGCTTTCTTCCTTTGATTGGAACCAAGTCTTAATCATTAAGGAATTGGATTCTCTTTCTCTTTGAATGGCTTGAATGGAGTGATTGAAAGCTAGTCTTAATCCTCTAGGAATTGGTTTCCATTTCTTCTTTAATGGCTTTCTTCCTTTGATTGGAACCAAGTCTTAATCATTAAGGAATTGGATTCTCTTTCTCTTTTAATGGCTTCCATGGAGTGATTGAAAGCTAGTCTTAATCCTCTAGGAATTGGTTTCCATTTCTTCTTTAATGGCTTTCTTCCTTTGATTGGAACCAAGTCTTAATCATTAAGGAATTGGATTCTCTTTCTCTTTGAATGGCATGAAGGGAATGATTGAAAGCTAGTCTTAATCATCAAAGAATTGGTTTCCATTTCTTCTTTAATGGCTTTCTTCCTTTGAGTGGAACCAAGTCTTAATCATTAAGGAATTGGATTCTCTTTCTCTTTTAATGGCTTCCATGGAGTGATTGAAAGCTAGTCTTAATCCTCTAGGAATTGGTTTCCATTTCTTCTTTAATGGCTTTCTTCCTTTGATTGGAACCAAATCTTAATCATTAAGGAATTGGATTCTCTTTCTCCTTGAATGGCTTCAAGGGAATGATTGAAAGCTAGTCTTAATCATCAAAGAATTGGTTTCCATTTCTTCTTTAATGGCTTTCTTCCTTTGATTGGAACCAAGTCTTAATCATTAAGGAATTGGATTCTCTTTCTCTTTTAATGGCTTCAATGGAGTGATTGAAAGCTAGTCTTAATCCTCAAGGAGTTGGTTTCCATTTCTTCTTTAATGGCTTTCTTCCTTTGATTGGAACCAAGTCTTAATCATTAAGGAATTGGATTCTCTTTCTCTTTTAATGGCTTGAATGGAGTGATTGAAAGCTAATCTTAATCCTCTAGGAATTGGTTTCCATTTCTTCTTTAATGGCTTTCTTCCTTTGATTGGAACCAAGTCTTAATCATTAAGGAATTGGATTCTCTTTCTCTTTTAATGGCTTGAATGGAATGATTGAAAGCTAGTCTTAATCATCAAAGAATTGGTTTCCATTTCTTCTTTAATGGCTTTCTTCCTTTGATTGGAACCAAGTCTTAATCATTAAGGAATTGGATTCTCTTTCTCTTTTAATGGCTTCAATGGAGTGATTGAAAGCTAGTCTTAATCCTCTAGGAATTGGTTTCCATTTCTTCTTTAATGGCTTTCTTCCTTTGATTGGAACCAAGTCTTAATCATTAAGGAATAGGATTCTCTTTCTCTTTGAATGGCTTGAATGGAGTGATTGAAAGCTAGTCTTAATCCTCTAGGAATTGGTTTCCATTTCTTCTTTAATGGCTTTCTTCCTTTGATTGGAACCAAGTCTTAATCATTAAGGAATTGGATTCTCTTTCTCTTTTAATGGCTTGAATGGAATGATTGAAAGCTAGTCTTAATCATCAAAGAATTGGTTTCCATTTCTTCTTTAATGGCTTTCTTCCTTTGAGTGGAACCAAGTCTTAATCATTAAGGAATTGGATTTTCTTTCTCTTTTAATGGCTTCAAGGGAGTGATTGAAAGCTAGTCTTAATCCTCTAGGAATTGGTTTCCATTTCTTCTTTAATGGCTTTCTTCCTTTGATTGGAACCAAGTCTTAATCATTAAGGAATTGGATTCTCTTTCTCTTTGAATGGCATGAAGGGAATGATTGAAAGCTAGTCTTAATCATCAAAGAATTGGTTTCCATTTCTTCTTTAATGGCTTTCTTCCTTTGAGTGGAACCAAGTCTTAATCATTAAGGAATTGGATTTTCTTTCTCTTTTAATGGCTTCAAGGGAGTGATTGAAAGCTAGTCTTAATCCTCTAGGAATTGGTTTCCATTTCTTCTTTAATGGCTTTCTTCCTTTGATTGGAACCAAGTCTTAATCATTAAGGAATAGGATTCTCTTTCTCTTTGAATGGCTTGAATGGAGTGATTGAAAGCTAGTCTTA
This sequence comes from Pterocarpus macrocarpus, assembly GCA_031439585.1. Lineage (NCBI taxonomy): Eukaryota > Viridiplantae > Streptophyta > Magnoliopsida > Fabales > Fabaceae > Pterocarpus > Pterocarpus macrocarpus. Next base: position 39,595,389 of record CM062519.1, on the reverse strand, counting down.
ATCCTCTAGGAATTGGTTTCCATTTCTTCTTTAATGGCTTTCTTCCTTTGATTGGAACCAAGTCTTAATCATTAAGGAATTGGATTCTCTTTCTCTTTGAATGGCATGAAGGGAATGATTGAAAGCTAGTCTTAATCATCAAAGAATTGGTTTCCATTTCTTCTTTAATGGCTTTCTTCCTTTGAGTGGAACCAAGTCTTAATCATTAAGGAATTGGATTCTCTTTCTCTTTTAATGGCTTCAATGGAGTGATTGAAAGCTAGTCTTAATCCTCTAGGAATTGGTTTCCATTTCTTCTTTAATGGCTTTCTTCCTTTGATTGGAACCAAGTCTTAATCATTAAGGAATAGGATTCTCTTTCTCTTTGAATGGCTTGAATGGAGTGATTGAAAGCTAGTCTTAATCCTCTAGGAATTGGTTTCCATTTCTTCTTTAATGGCTTTCTTCCTTTGATTGGAACCAAGTCTTAATCATTAAGGAATTGGATTCTCTTTCTCTTTTAATGGCTTGAATGGAATGATTGAATGCTAGTCTTAATCCTCAAAGAATTGGTTTCCATTTCTTCTTTAATGGCTTTCTTCCTTTGATTGGAACCAAGTCTTAATCATTAAGGAATTGGATTCTCTTTCTCTTTTAATGGCTTGAATGGAGTGATTGAAAGCTAGTCTTAATCCTCTAGGAATTGGTTTCCATTTCTTCTTTAATGGCTTTCTTCCTTTGATTGGAACCAAGTCTTAATCATTAAGGAATTGGATTCTCTTTCTCTTTTAATGGCTTGAATGGAATGATTGAAAGCTAGTCTTAGTCCTCAAAGAATTGGTTTCCATTTCTTCTTTAACGGCTTTCTTCCTTTGATTGGAACCAAGTCTTAATCATTAAGGAATTGGATTCTCTTTCTCTTTTAATGGCTTGAATGGAGTGATTGAAAGCTAGTCTTAATCCTCTAGGAATTGGTTTCCATTTCTTCTTTAATGGCTTTCTTCCTTTGATTGGAACCAAGTCTTAATCATTAACGAATTGGATTCTCTTTCTCTTTTAATGGCTTGAATGGAGTGATTGAAAGCTAGTCTTAATCCTCTAGGAATTGGTTTCCATTTCTTCTTTAATGGCTTTCTTCCTTTGATTGGAACCAAGTCTTAATCATTAAGGAATTGGATTCTCTTTCTCTTTTAATGGCTTGAATGGAATAATTGAAAGCTAGTCTTAATCATCAAAGAATTGGTTTCCATTTCTTCTTTAATGGCTTTCTTCCTTTGAGTGGAACCAAGTCTTAATCATTAAGGAATTGGATTCTCTTTCTCTTTTAATGGCTTGAATGGAGTGATTGAAAGCTAGTCTTAATCCTCTAGGAATTGGTTTCCATTTCTTCTTTAATGGCTTTCTTCCTTTGATTGGAACCAAGTCTTAATCATTAAGGAATTGGATTCTCTTTCTCTTTGAATGGCTTGAATGGAGTGATTGAAAGCTAGTCTTAATCCTCTAGGAATTGGTTTCCATTTCTTCTTTAATGGCTTTCTTCCTTTGATTGGAACCAAGTCTTAATCATTAAGGAATAGGATTCTCTTTCTCTTTGAATGGCTTGAATGGAATGATTGAAAGCTAGTCTTAATCCTGTAGGAATTGGTTTCCATTTGTTCTTTAATGGCTTTCTTCCTTTGATTGGAACCAAGTCTTAATCATTAAGGAATTGGATTCTCTTTCTCTTTTAATGGCTTGAATGGAGTGATTGAAAGCTAGTCTTAATCCTCTAGGAATTGGTTTCCATTTCTTCTTTAATGGCTTTCTTCCTTTGATTGGAACCAAGTCTTAATCATTAAGGAATTGGATTCTCTTTCTCTTTTAATGGCTTAAATGGAATGATTGAAAGCTAGTCTTAATCCTCAAGGAATTGGTTTCCATTTCTTCTTTAATGGCTTTCTTCCTTTGATTGGAACCAAGTCTTAATCATTAAGGAATTGGATTCTCTTTCTCTTTTAATGGCTTGAATGGAGTGATTGAAAGCTAGTCTTAATCATCAAAGAATTGGTTTCCATTTCTTCTTTAACGGCTTTCTTCCTTTGATTGGAACCAAGTCTTAATCATTAAGGAATTGGATTCTCTTTCTCTTTTAATGGCTTCCATGGAGTGATTGAAAGCTAGTCTTAATCCTCTAGGAATTGGTTTCCATTTCTTCTTTAATGGCTTTCTTCCTTTGATTGGAACCAAGTCTTAATCATTAAGGAATAGGATTCTCTTTCTTTTTGAATGGCTTGAATGGAGTGATTGAAAGCTAGTCTTAATCCTCTAGGAATTGGTTTCCATTTCTTCTTTAATGGCTTTCTTCCTTTGATTGGAACCAAGTCTTAATCATTAAGGAATTGGATTCTCTTTCTCTTTTAATGGCTTGAATGGAGTGATTGAAAGCTAGTCTTAATCCTCTAGGAATTGGTTTCCATTTCTTCTTTAATGGCTTTCTTCCTTTGATTGGAACCAAGTCTTAATCATTAAGGAATTGGATTCTCTTTCTCTTTTAATGGCTTAAATGGAATGATTGAAAGCTAGTCTTAATCATCAAAGAATTGGTGTACATTTCTTCTTTAATGGCTTTCTTCCTTTGATTGGAACCAAGTCTTAATCATTAAGGAATTGGATTCTCTTTCTCTTTTAATGGCTTCCATGGAGTGATTGAAAGCTAGTCTTAATCCTCTAGGAATTGGTTTCCATTTCTTCTTTAATGGCTTTCTTCCTTTGATTGGAACCAAGTCTTAATCATTAAGGAATTGGATTTTCTTTCTCTTTTAATGGCTTGAATGGAGTGATTGAAAGCTAGTCTTAATCCTCTAGGAATTGGTTTCCATTTCTTCTTTAATGGCTTTCTTCCTTTGATTGGAACCAAGTCTTAATCATTAAGGAATTGGATTCTCTTTCTCTTTTAATGGCTTGAATGGAGTGATTGAAAGCTAGTCTTAATCCTCTAGGAATTGGTTTCCATTTCTTCTTTAATGGCTTTCTTCCTTTGATTGGAACCAAGTCTTAATCATTAAGGAATTGGATTCTCTTTCTCTTTTAATGGCTTCAATGGAGTGATTGAAAGCTAGTCTTAATCCTCTAGGAATTGGTTTCCATTTCTTCTTTAATGGCTTTCTTCCTTTGATTGGAACCAAGTCTTAATCATTAAGGAATTGGATTCTCTTTCTCTTTTAATGGCTTGAATGGAGTGATTGAAAGCTAGTCTTAATCCTCTAGGAATTGGTTTCCATTTCTTCTTTAATGGCTTTCTTCCTTTGATTGGAACCAAGTCTTAATCATTAAGGAATTGGATTCTCTTTCTCTTTTAATGGCTTGAATGGAATGATTGAAAGCTAGTCTTAATCCTCAAAGAATTGGTTTCCATTTCTTCTTTAATGGCTTTCTTCCATTGATTGGAACCAAGTCTTAATCATTAAGGAATTGGATTCTCTTTCTCTTTTAATGGCTTGAATGGAGTGATTGAAAGCTAGTCTTAATCCTCTAGGAATTGGTTTCCATTTCTTCTTTAATGGCTTTCTTCCTTTGATTGGAACCAAGTCTTAATCATTAAGGAATTGGATTCTCTTTCTCTTTGAATGGCTTGAATGGAGTGATTGAAAGCTAGTCTTAATCCTCTAGGAATTGGTTTCCATTTCTTCTTTAATGGCTTTCTTCCTTTGATTGGAACCAAGTCTTAATCATTAAGGAATTGGATTCTCTTTCTCTTTTAATGGCTTGAATGGAGTGATTGAAAGCTAGTCTTAATCCTCTAAGAATTGGTTTCCATTTCTTCTTTAATGGCTTTCTTCCTTTGATTGGAACCAAGTCTTAATCATTAAGGAATTGGATTCTCTTTCTCTTTTAATGGCTTCGATGGAATGATTGAAAGCTAGTCTTAATCCTCAAAGAATTGGTTTCCATTTCTTCTTTAATGGCTTTCTTCCTTTGATTGGAACCAAGTCTTAATCATTAAGGAATTGGATTTTCTTTCTCTTTTAATGGCTTCAACGGAGTGATTGAAAGCTAGTCTTAATCCTCTAGGAATTGGTTTCCATTTCTTCTTTAATGGCTTTCTTCCTTTGATTGGAACCAAGTCTTAATCATTAAGGAAAAGGATTCTCTTTCTGTTTGAATGGCTTGAATGGAGTGATTGAAAGCTAGTCTTAATCCTCTAGGAATTGGTTTCCATTTCTTCTTTAATGGCTTTCTTCCTTTGATTGGAACCAAGTCTTAATCATTAAGGAATTGGATTCTCTTTCTCTTTTAATGGCTTCAATGGAATGATTGAAAGCTAGTCTTAATCCTCTAGGAATTGGTTTCCATTTCTTCTTTAATGGCTTTCTTCCTTTGATTGGAACCAAGTCTTAATCATTAAGGAATTGGATTCTCTTTCTCTTTTAATGGCTTGAATGGAGTGATTGAAAGCTAGTCTTAATCCTCTAGGAATTGGTTTCCATTTCTTCTTTAATGGCTTTCTTCCTTTGATTGGAACCAAGTCTTAATCATTAAGGAATTGGATTCTCTTTCTCTTTTAATGGCTTCAAGGGAGTGATTGAAAGCTAGTCTTAATCCTCTAGGAATTGGTTTCCATTTCTTCTTTAATGGCTTTCTTCCTTTGATTGGAACCAAGTCTTAATCATTAAGGAATTGGATTCTCTTTCTCTTTTAATGGCTTGAATGGAGTGATTGAAAGCTAGTCTTAATCCTCTAGGAATTGGTTTCCATTTCTTCTTTAATGGCTTTCTTCCTTTGATTGGAACCAAGTCTTAATCATTAAGGAATTGGATTCTCTTTCTCTTTGAATGGCTTCAAGGGAATGATTGAAAGCTAGTCTTAATCATCAAAGAATTGGTTTCCATTTCTTCTTTAATGGCTTTCTTCCTTTGAGTGGAACCAAGTCTTAATCATTAAGGAATTGGATTCTCTTTCTCTTTTAATGGCTTGAATGGAGTGATTGAAAGCTAGTCTTAATCCTCTAGGAATTGGTTTCCATTTCTTCTTTAATGGCTTTCTTCCTTTGATTGGAACCAAGTCTTAATCATTAAGGAATTGGATTCTCTTTCTCTTTGAATGGCTTGAATGGAGTGATTGAAAGCTAGTCTTAATCCTCTAGGAATTGGTTTCCATTTCTTCTTTAATGGCTTTCTTCCTTTGATTGGAACCAAGTCTTAATCATTAAGGAATTGGATTCTCTTTCTCTTTTAATGGCTTCAATGGAATGATTGAAAGCTAGTCTTAATCATCAAAGAATTGGTTTCCATTTCTTCTTTAATGGCTTTCTTCCTTTGATTGGAACCAAGTCTTAATCATTAAGGAATTGGATTCTCTTTCTCTTTTAATGGCTTCAATGGAGTGATTGAAAGCTAGTCTTAATCCTCTAGGAATTGGTTTCCATTTCTTCTTTAATGGCTTTCTTCCTTTGATTGGAACCAAGTCTTAATCATTAAGGAATAGGATTCTCTTTCTCTTTGAATGGCTTGAATGGAGTGATTGAAAGCTAGTCTTAATCCTCTAGGAATTGGTTTCCATTTCTTCTTTAATGGCTTTCTTCCTTTGATTGGAACCAAGTCTTAATCATTAAGGAATTGGATTCTCTTTCTCTTTTAATGGCTTCAATGGAGTGATTGAAAGCTAGTCTTAATCCTCTAGGAATTGGTTTCCATTTCTTCTTTAATGGCTTTCTTCCTTTGATTGGAACCAAGTCTTAATCATTAAGGAATTGGATTCTCTTTCTCTTTTAATGGCTTGAATGGAGTGATTGAAAGCTAGTCTTAATCCTCTAGGAATTGGTTTCCATTTCTTCTTTAATGGCTTTCTTCCTTTGATTGGAACCAAGTCTTAATCATTAAGGAATTGGATTCTCTTTCTCTTTGAATGGCTTCAAGGGAATGATTGAAAGCTAGTCTTAATCATCAAAGAATTGGTTTCCATTTCTTCTTTAATGGCTTTCTTCCTTTGAGTGGAACCAAGTCTTAATCATTAAGGAATTGGATTCTCTTTCTCTTTTAATGGCTTCAATGGAGTGATTGAAAGCTAGTCTTAATCCTCTAGGAATTGGTTTCCATTTCTTCTTTAATGGCTTTCTTCCTTTGATTGGAACCAAGTCTTAATCATTAAGGAATTGGATTCTCTTTCTCTTTTAATGGCTTGAATGGAGTGATTGAAAGCTAGTCTTAATCCTCTAGGAATTGGTTTCCATTTCTTCTTTAATGGCTTTCTTCCTTTGATTGGAACCAAGTCTTAATCATTAAGGAATTGGATTCTCTTTCTCTTTTAATGGCTTCAATGGAGTGATTGAAAGCTAGTCTTAATCCTCTAGGAATTGGTTTCCATTTCTTCTTTAATGGCTTTCTTCCTTTGATTGGAACCAAGTCTTAATCATTAAGGAATTGGATTCTCTTTCTCTTTTAATGGCTTGAATGGAGTGATTGAAAGCTAGTCTTAATCCTCTAGGAATTGGTTTCCATTTCTTCTTTAATGGCTTTCTTCCTTTGATTGGAACCAAGTCTTAATCATTAAGGAATTGGATTCTCTTTCTCTTTTAATGGCTTCCATGGAGTGATTGAAAGCTAGTCTTAATCCTCTAGGAATTGGTTTCCATTTCTTCTTTAATGGCTTTCTTCCTTTGATTGGAACCAAGTCTTAATCATTAAGGAATTGGATTCTCTTTCTCTTTTAATGGCTTGAATGGAATGATTGAAAGCTAGTCTTAATCCTCTAGGAATTGGTTTCCATTTCTTCTTTAATGGCTTTCTTCCTTTGATTGGAACCAAGTCTTAATCATTAAGGAATTGGATTCTCTTTCTCTTTTAATGGCTTCAATGGAATGATTGAAAGCTAGTCTTAATCATTAAATAATTGGTTTCCATTTCTTCTTTAATGGCTTTCTTCCTTTGATTGGAACCAAGTCTTAATCATTAAGGAATTGGATTCTCTTTCTCTTTGAATGGCTTGATGGAATGATTGAAAGCTAGTCTTAATCCTCTAGGAATTGGTTTCCATTTCTTCTTTAATGGCTTTCTTCCTTTGATTGGAACCAAGTCTTAATCATTAAGGAATTGGATTCTCTTTCTCTTTTAATGGCTTCAATGGAGTGATTGAAAGCTAGTCTTAATCCTCTAGGAATTGGTTTCCATTTCTTCTTTAATGGCTTTCTTCCTTTGATTGGAACCAAGTCTTAATCATTAAGGAATTGGATTCTCTTTCTCTTTGAATGGCTTCAAGGGAATGATTGAAAGCTAGTCTTAATCCTCTAGGAATTGGTTTCCATTTCTTCTTTAATGGCTTTCTTCCTTTGATTGGAACCAAGTCTTAATCATTAAGGAATTGGATTCTCTTTCTCTTTTAATGGCTTGAATGGAGTGATTGAAAGCTAGTCTTAATCCTCTAGGAATTGGTTTCCATTTCTTCTTTAATGGCTTTCTTCCTTTGATTGGAACCAAGTCTTAATCATTAAGGAATTGGATTCTCTTTCTCTTTGAATGGCTTGAATGGAGTGATTGAAAGCTAGTCTTAATCCTCTAGGAATTGGTTTCCATTTCTTCTTTAATGGCTTTCTTCCTTTGATTGGAACCAAGTCTTAATCATTAAGGAATTGGATTCTCTTTCTCTTTTAATGGCTTCAAGGGAATGATTGAAAGCTAGTCTTAATCATCAAAGAATTGTTTTCCATTTCTTCTTTAATGGCATTCTTCCTTTGATTGGAACCAAGTCTTAATCATTAAGGAATTGGATTTTCTTTCTCTTTGAATGGCTTGAATGGAGTGATTGAAAGCTAGTCTTAATCCTCTAGGAATTGGTTTCCATTTCTTCTTTAACGGCTTTCTTCCATTGATTGGAACCAAGTCTTAATCCTTAAGGAATTGCATTCTCTTTCTCTTTGAATGGCTTGAATGGAGTGATTGAAAGCTAGTCTTAATCATCAAAGAATTGGTTTCCATTTCTTCTTTAATGGCTTTCTTCCTTTGATTGGAACCAAGTCTTAATCATTAAGGAATAGGATTCTCTTTCTCTTTTAATGGCTTCAAGGGAATGATTGAAAGCTAGTCTTAATCCTCTAGGAATTGGTTTCCATTTCTTCTTTAATGGCTTTCTTCCTTTGATTGGAACCAAGTCTTAATCATTAAGGAATTGGATTCTCTTTCTCTTTTAATGGCTTGAATGGAGTGATTGAAAGCTAGTCTTAATCCTCTAGGAATTGGTTTCCATTTCTTCTTTAATGGCTTTCTTCCTTTGATTGGAACCAAGTCTTAATCATTAAGGAATAGGATTCTCTTTCTCTTTGAATGGCTTGAATGGAGTGATTGAAAGCTAGTCTTAATCCTCTAGGAATTGGTTTCCATTTCTTCTTTAATGGCTTTCTTCCTTTGATTGGAACCAAGTCTTAATCATTAAGGAATAGGATTCTCTTTCTCCTTGAATGGCCTGAATGGAATGATTGAAAGCTAGTCTTAATCCTCTAGGAATTGGTTTCCATTTCTTCTTTAATGGCTTTCTTCCTTTGATTGGAACCAAGTCTTAATCATTAAGGAATAGGATTCTCTTTCTCTTTTAATGGCTTCAAGGGAATGATTGAAAGCTAGTCTTAATCCTCTAGGAATTGGTTTCCATTTCTTCTTTAATGGCTTTCTTCCTTTGATTGGAACCAAGTCTTAATCATTAAGGAATTGGATTCTCTTTCTCTTTGAATGGCTTGAATGGAGTGATTGAAAGCTAGTCTTAATCCTCTAGGAATTGGTTTCCATTTCTTCTTTAATGGCTTTCTTCCTTTGATTGGAACCAAGTCTTAATCATTAAGGAATTGGATTCTCTTTCTCTTTTAATGGCTTGAATGGAATGATTGAAAGCTAGTCTTAATCCTCTAGGAATTGGTTTCCATTTCTTCTTTAATGGCTTTCTTCCTTTGATTGGAACCAAGTCTTAATCATTAAGGAATTGGATTCTCTTTCTCTTTTAATGGCTTCAAGGGAATGATTGAAAGCTAGTCTTAATCATCAAAGAATTGGTTTCCATTTCTTCTTTAATGGCTTTCTTCCTTTGAGTGGAACCAAGTCTTAATCATTAAGGAATTGGATTCTCTTTCTCTTTTAATGGCTTCAAGGGAGTGATTGAAAGCTAGTCTTAATCCTCTAGGAATTGGTTTCCATTTCTTCTTTAATGGCTTTCTTCCTTTGATTGGAACCAAGTCTTAATCATTAAGGAATTGGATTCTCTTTCTCTTTTAATGGCTTGAATGGAGTGATTGAAAGCTAGTCTTAATCCTCTAGGAATTGGTTTCCATTTCTTCTTTAATGGCTTTCTTCCTTTGATTGGAACCAAGTCTTAATCATTAAGGAATTGGATTCTCTTTCTCTTTTAATGGCTTCGATGGAATGATTGAAAGCTAGTCTTAATCCTCAAGGAATTGGTTTCCATTTCTTCTTTAATGGCTTTCTTCCTTTGATTGGAACCAAGTCTTAATCATTAAGGAATTGGATTCTCTTTCTCTTTTAATGGCATGAAGGGAATGATTGAAAGCTAGTCTTAATCCTCTAGGAATTGGTTTCCATTTCTTCTTTAATGGCTTTCTTCCTTTGATTGGAACCAAGTCTTAATCATTAAGGAATTGGATTCTCTTTCTCTTTTAATGGCTTGAATGGAGTGATTGAAAGCTAGTCTTAATCCTCTAGGAATTGGTTTCCATTTCTTCTTTAATGGCTTTCTTCCTTTGATTGGAACCAAGTCTTAATCATTAAGGAATTGGATTCTCTTTCTCTTTTAATGGCTTGAATGGAGTGATTGAAAGCTAGTCTTAATCCTCTAGGAATTGGTTTCCATTTCTTCTTTAATGGCTTTCTTCCTTTGATTGGAACCAAGTCTTAATCATTAAGGAATTGGATTCTCTTTCTCTTTTAATGGCTTGAATGGAGTGATTGAAAGCTAGTCTTAATCCTCTAGGAATTGGTTTCCATTTCTTCTTTAATGGCTTTCTTCCTTTGATTGGAACCAAGTCTTAATCATTAAGGAATTGGATTCTCTTTCTCTTTTAATGGCTTGAATGGAGTGATTGAAAGCTAGTCTTAATCCTCTAGGAATTGGTTTCCATTTCTTCTTTAATGGCTTTCTTCCTTTGATTGGAACCAAGTCTTAATCATTAAGGAATTGGATTCTCTTTCTCTTTTAATGGCTTGAATGGAGTGATTGAAAGCTAGTCTTAATCCTCTAGGAATTGGTTTCCATTTCTTCTTTAATGGCTTTCTTCCTTTGATTGGAACCAAGTCTTAATCATTAAGGAATTGGATTCTCTTTCTCTTTTAATGGCTTGAATGGAATAATTGAAAGCTAGTCTTAATCATCAAAGAATTGGTTTCCATTTGTTCTTTAATGGCTTTCTTCCTTTGATTGGAACCAAGTCTTAATCATTAAGGAATTGGATTCTCTTTCTCTTTTAATGGCTTGAATGGAGTGATTGAAAGCTAGTCTTAATCCTCTAGGAATTGGTTTCCATTTCTTCTTTAATGGCTTTCTTCCTTTGATTGGAACCAAGTCTTAATCATTAAGGAATTGGATTCTCTTTCTCTTTTAATGGCTTGAATGGAGTGATTGAAAGCTAGTCTTAATCCTCTAGGAATTGGTTTCCATTTCTTCTTTAATGGCTTTCTTCCTTTGATTGGAACCAAGTCTTAATCATTAAGGAATTGGATTCTCTTTCTCTTTTAATGGCTTCAATGGAGTGATTGAAAGCTAGTCTTAATCCTCTAGGAATTGGTTTCCATTTCTTCTTTAATGGCTTTCTTCCTTTGATTGGAACCAAGTCTTAATCATTAAGGAATTGGATTCTCTTTCTCTTTTAATGGGTTCAATGGAATGATTGAAAGCTAGTCTTAATCCTCAAGGAATTGGTTTCCATTTCTTCTTTAATGGCTTTCTTCCTTTGATTGGAACCAAGTCTTAATCATTAAGGAATTGGATTCTCTTTCTCTTTTAATGGCTTCAATGGAGTGATTGAAAGCTAGTCTTAATCCTCAAAGAATTGGTTTCCATTTCTTCTTTAACGGCTTTCTTCCATTGATTGGAACCAAGTCTTAATCATTAAGGAATTGGATTTTCTTTCTCTTTTAATGGCTTGAATGGAGTGATTGAAAGCTAGTCTTAATCCTCTAGGAATTGGTTTCCATTTCTTCTTTAATGGCTTTCTTCCTTTGATTGGAACCAAGTCTTAATCATTAAGGAATTGGATTCTCTTTCTCTTTTAATGGCTTGAATGGAGTGATTGAAAGCTAGTCTTAATCCTCAAGGAATTGGTTTCCATTTCTTCTTTAATGGCTTTCTTCCTTTGATTGGAACCAAGTCTTAATCATTAAGGAATTGGATTCTCTTTCTCTTTTAATGGCTTGAATGGAATGATTGAAAGCTAGTCTTAATCCTCTAAGAATTGGTTTCCATTTCTTCTTTAATGGCTTTCTTCCTTTGATTGGAACCAAGTCTAAATCATTAAGGAATTGGATTCTCTTTCTCTTTTAATGGCTTGAATGGAGTGATTGAAAGCTAGTCTTAATCCTCTAGGAATTGGTTTCCATTTCTTCTTTAATGGCTTTCTTCCTTTGATTGGAACCAAGTCTTAATCATTAAGGAATTGGATTCTCTTTCTCTTTTAATGGCTTCAATGGAATGATTGAAAGCTAGTCTTAATCATCTAGGAATTGGTTTCCATTTCTTCTTTAATGGCTTTCTTCCTTTGATTGGAACCAAGTCTTAATCATTAAGGAATTGGATTCTCTTTCTCTTTTAATGGCTTCAAGGGAATGATTGAAAGCTAGTCTTAATCCTCTAGGAATTGGTTTCCATTTCTTCTTTAATGGCTTTCTTCCTTTGATTGGAACCAAGTCTTAATCATTAAGGAATTGGATTCTCTTTCTCTTTTGAATGGCTTGAATGGAGTGATTGAAAGCTAGTCTTAATCCTCTAGGAATTGGTTTCCATTTCTTCTTTAATGGCTTTCTTCCTTTGATTGGAACCAAGTCTTAATCATTAAGGAATTGGATTCTCTTTCTCTTTGAATGGCTTGAATGGAGTGATTGAAAGCTAGTCTTAATCCTCTAGGAATTGGTTTCCATTTCTTCTTTAATGGCTTTCTTCCTTTGATTGGAACCAAGTCTTAATCATTAAGGAATTGGATTCTCTTTCTCTTTTAATGGCTTGAATGGAATGATTGAAAGCTAGTCTTAATCATCAAAGGAATTGGTTTCCATTTCTTCTTTAATGGCTTTCTTCCTTTGATTGGAACCAAGTCTTAATCATTAAGGAATTGGATTCTCTTTCTCTTTTAATGGCTTCAATGGAGTGATTGAAAGCTAGTCTTAATCCTCTAGGAATTGGTTTCCATTTCTTCTTTAATGGCTTTCTTCCTTTGATTGGAACCAAGTCTTAATCATTAAGGAATTGGATTCTCTTTCTCTTTGAATGGCTTGAATGGAGTGATTGAAAGCTAGTCTTAATCCTCTAGGAATTGGTTTCCATTTCTTCTTTAATGGCTTTCTTCCTTTGATTGGAACCAAGTCTTAATCATTAAGGAATTGGATTCTCTTTCTCTTTTAATGGCTTGAATGGAATGATTGAAAGCTAGTCTTAATCCTCAAGGAATTGGTTTCCATTTCTTCTTTAATGGCTTTCTTCCTTTGATTGGAACCAAGTCTTAATCATTAAGGAATTGGATTCTCTTTCTCTTTTAATGGCTTGAATGGAGTGATTGAAAGCTAGTCTTAATCCTCTAGGAATTGGTTTCCATTTCTTCTTTAATGGCTTTCTTCCTTTGATTGGAACCAAGTCTTAATCATTAAGGAATTGGATTCTCTTTCTCTTTTAATGGCTTCCATGGAGTGATTGAAAGCTAGTCTTAATCCTCTAGGAATTGGTTTCCATTTCTTCTTTAATGGCTTTCTTCCTTTGATTGGAACCAAGTCTTAATCATTAAGGAATTGGATTCTCTTTCTCTTTTAATGGCTTGAATGGAGTGATTGAAAGCTAGTCTTAATCATCAAAGAATTGGTTTCCATTTCTTCTTTAATGGCTTTCTTCCTTTGATTGGAACCAAGTCTTAATCATTAAGGAATTGGATTCTCTTTCTCTTTTAATGGCTTCAATGGAGTGATTGAAAGCTAGTCTTAATCCTCTAGGAATTGGTTTCCATTTCTTCTTTAATGGCTTTCTTCCTTTGATTGGAACCAAGTCTTAATCATTAAGGAATTGGATTCTCTTTCTCTTTGAATGGCTTCAAGGGAATGATTGAAAGCTAGTCTTAATCCTCTAGGAATTGGTTTCCATTTCTTCTTTAATGGCTTTCTTCCTTTGATTGGAACCAAGTCTTAATCATTAAGGAATTGGATTCTCTTTCTCTTTTAATGGCTTGAATGGAGTGATTGAAAGCTAGTCTTAATCCTCAAGGAATTGGTTTCCATTTCTTCTTTAATGGCTTTCTTCCTTTGATTGGAACCAAGTCTTAATCATTAAGGAATTGGATTCTCTTTCTCTTTTAATGGCTTCAAGGGAATGATTGAAAGCTAGTCTTAATCATCAAAGAATTGGTTTCCATTTCTTCTTTAATGGCTTTCTTCCTTTGAGTGGAACCAAGTCTTAATCATTAAGGAATTGGATTCTCTTTCTCTTTGAATGGCTTGAATGGAGTGATTGAAAGCTAGTCTTAATCCTCTAGGAATTGGTTTCCATTTCTTCTTTAATGGCTTTCTTCCTTTGATTGGAACCAAGTCTTAATCATTAAGGAATTGGATTCTCTTTCTCTTTGAATGGCATGAAGGGAATGATTGAAAGCTAGTCTTAATCATCAAAGAATTGGTTTCCATTTCTTCTTTAATGGCTTTCTTCCTTTGAGTGGAACCAAGTCTTAATCATTAAGGAATTGGATTCTCTTTCTCTTTTAATGGCTTGAATGGAGTGATTGAAAGCTAGTCTTAATCCTCTAGGAATTGGTTTCCATTTCTTCTTTAATGGCTTTCTTCCTTTGATTGGAACCAAGTCTTAATCATTAAGGAATTGGATTCTCTTTCTCTTTGAATGGCTTGAATGGAGTGATTGAAAGCTAGTCTTAATCCTCAAGGAATTGGTTTCCATTTCTTCTTTAATGGCTTTCTTCCTTTGATTGGAACCAAGTCTTAATCATTAAGGAATTGGATTCTCTTTCTCTTTTAATGGCTTCGATGGAATGATTGAAAGCTAGTCTTAATCCTCAAAGAATTGGTTTCCATTTCTTCTTTAATGGCTTTCTTCCTTTGCATGGAACCAAGTCTTAATCATTAAGGAATTGAATTTTCTTTCTCTTTTAATGGCTTCAAGGGAGTGATTGAAAGCTAGTCTTAATCCTCTGAGAATTGGTTTCCATTTCTTCTTTAATGGCTTTCTTCCTTTGATTGGAACCAAGTCTTAATCATTAAGGAATTGGATTCTCTTTCTCTTTTAATGGCTTAAATGGAATGATTGAAAGCTAGTCTTAATCCTCTAGGAATTGGTTTCCATTTCTTCTTTAATGGCTTTTTTACTTTGATTGGAACCAAGTCTTAATCATTAAGGAAAAGGATTCTCTTTCTGTTTGAATGGCTTGAATGGAGTGATTGAAACCTAGTCTTAATCCTCTAGGAATTGGTTTCCATTTCTTCTTTAATGGCTTTCTTCCTTTGATTGGAACCAAGTCTTAATCATTAAGGAATTGGATTCTCTTTCTCTTTTAATGGCTTCAATGGAGTGATTGAAAGCTAGTCTTAATCCTCTAGGAATTGGTTTCCATTTCTTCTTTAATGGCTTTCTTCCTTTGATTGGAACCAAGTCTTAATCATTAAGGAATTGGATTCTCTTTCTCTTTTAATGGCTTAAATGGAATGATTGAAAGCTAGTCTTAATCATCAAAGAATTGGTTTCCATTTCTTCTTTAATGGCTTTCTTCCTTTGATTGGAACCAAGTCTTAATCATTAAGGAATTGGATTCTCTTTCTCTTTTAATGGCTTCAATGGAGTGATTGAAAGCTAGTCTTAATCCTCTAGGAATTGGTTTCCATTTCTTCTTTAATGGCTTTCTTCCTTTGATTGGAACCAAGTCTTAATCATTAAGGAATTGGATTCTCTTTCTCTTTTAATGGCTTGAATGGAGTGATTGAAAGCTAGTCTTAATCCTCTAGGAATTGGTTTCCATTTCTTCTTTAATGGCTTTCTTCCTTTGATTGGAACCAAGTCTTAATCATTAAGGAATTGGATTTTCTTTCTCTTTTAATGGCTTCAAGGGAGTGATTGAAAGCTAGTCTTAATCCTCTAGGAATTGGTTTCCATTTCTTCTTTAATGGCTTTCTTCCTTTGATTGGAACCAAATCTTAATCATTAAGGAATTGGATTCTCTTTCTCTTTGAATGGCTTGAATGGAGTGATTGAAAGCTAGTCTTAATCCACTAGGAATTGGTTTCCATTTCTTCTTTAATGGCTTTCTTCCTTTGATTGGAACCAAGTCTTAATCATTAAGGAATTGGATTCTCTTTCTCTTTTAATGGCTTCAATGGAATGATTGAAAGCTAGTCTTAATCATCAAAGAATTGGTTTCCATTTCTTCTTTAATGGCTTTCTTCCTTTGAGTGGAACCAAGTCTTAATCATTAAGGAATTGGATTTTCTTTCTCTTTTAATGGCTATCTTGGAGTGATTGAAAGCTAGTCTTAATCCTCTAGGAATTGGTTTCCATTTCTTCTTTAATGGCTTTCTTTCTTCTTTAATGGCTTTCTTCCTTTGATTGGAACCAAGTCTTAATCATTAAGGAATTGGATTCTCTTTCTCTTTGAATGGCTTGAATGGAGTGATTGAAAGCTAGTCTTAATCCTCTAGGAATTGGTTTCCATTTCTTCTTTAATGGCTTTCTTCCTTTGATTGGAACCAAGTCTTAATCATTAAGGAATTGGATTCTCTTTCTCTTTTAATGGCTTCAATGGAATGATTGAAAGCTAGTCTTAATCATCAAAGAATTGGTTTCCATTTCTTCTTTAATGGCTTTCTTCCTTTGAGTGGAACCAAGTCTTAATCATTAAGGAATTGGATTTTCTTTCTCTTTTAATGGCTTCAAGGGAGTGATTGAAAGCTAGTCTTAATCCTCTAGGAATTGGTTTCCATTTCTTCTTTAATGGCTTTCTTCCTTTGATTGGAACCAAGTCTTAATCATTAAGGAATTGGATTCTCTTTCTCTTTTAATGGCTTAAATGGAATGATTGAAAGCTAGTCTTAATCATCAAGGAATTGGTTTCCATTTCTTCTTTAATGGCTTTCTTCCTTTGATTGGAACCAAGTCTTAATCATTAAGGAATTGGATTCTCTTTCTCTTTTAATGGCTTGAATGGAATGATTGAAAGCTAGTCTTAATCCTCAAGGAATTGGTTTCCATTTCTTCTTTAATGGCTTTCTTCCTTTGATTGGAACCAAGTCTTAATCATTAAGGAATTGGATTCTCTTTCTCTTTTAATGGCTTCCATGGAGTGATTGAAAGCTAGTCTTAATCCTCTAGGAATTGGTTTCCATTTCTTCTTTAATGGCTTTCTTCCTTTGATTGGAACCAAGTCTTAATCATTAAGGAATTGGATTCTCTTTCTCTTTTAATGGCTTCCATGGAGTGATTGAAAGCTAGTCTTAATCCTCAAAGAATTGGTTTCCATTTCTTCTTTAATGGCTTTCTTCCTTTGATTGGAACCAAGTCTTAATCATTAAGGAATTGGATTCTCTTTCTCTTTTAATGGGCTTCCATGGAGTGATTGAAAGCTAGTCTTAATCCTCTAGGAATTGGTTTCCATTTCTTCTTTAATGGCTTTCTTCCTTTGATTGGAACCAAGTCTTAATCATTAAGGAATAGGATTCTCTTTCTCTTTGAATGGCTTGAATGGAGTGATTGAAAGCTAGTCTTAATCCTCTAGGAATTGGTTTCCATTTCTTCTTTAATGGCTTTCTTCCTTTGATTGGAACCAAGTCTTAATCATTAAGGAATTGGATTCTCTTTCTCTTTTAATGGCTTGAATGGAATGATTGAAAGCTAGTCTTAATCCTCTAGGAATTGGTTTCCATTTCTTCTTTAATGGCTTTCTTCCTTTGATTGGAACCAAGTCTTAATCATTAAGGAATTGGATTCTCTTTCTCTTTTAATGGCTTCAATGGAGTGATTGAAAGCTAGTCTTAATCATCAAAGAATTGGTTTCCATTTCTTCTTTAATGGCTTTCTTCCTTTGATTGGAACCAAGTCTTAATCATTAAGGAATTGGATTCTCTTTCTCTTTTAATGGCTTGAATGGAGTGATTGAAAGCTAGTCTTAATCCTCTAGGAATTGGTTTCCATTTCTTCTTTAATGGCTTTCTTCCTTTGATTGGAACCAAGTCTTAATCATTAAGGAATTGGATTCTCTTTCTCTTTGAATGGCTTCAAGGGAATGATTGAAAGCTAGTCTTAATCCTCTAGGAATTGGTTTCCATTTCTTCTTTAATGGCTTTCTTCCTTTGATTGGAACCAAGTCTTAATCATTAAGGAATTGGATTCTCTTTCTCTTTTAATGGCTTCAATGGAATGATTGAAAGCTAGTCTTAATCCTCAAAGAATTGGTTTCCATTTCTTCTTTAATGGCTTTCTTCCTTTGATTGGAACCAAGTCTTAATCATTAAGGAATAGGATTCTCTTTCTCTTTTAATGGCTTAAATGGAGTGATTGAAAGCTAGTCTTAATCCTCAAGGAATTGGTTTCCATTTCTTCTTTAATGGCTTTCTTCCTTTGATTGGAACCAAGTCTTAATCATTAAGGAATTGGATTCTCTTTCTCTTTTAATGGCTTCAATGGAATGATTGAAAGCTAGTCTTAATCATCAAAGAATTGGTTTCCATTTCTTCTTTAATGGCTTTCTTCCTTTGAGTGGAACCAAGTCTTAATCATTAAGGAATTGGATTCTCTTTCTCTTTTAATGGCTTAAATGGAGTGATTGAAAGCTAGTCTTAATCCTCTAGGAATTGGTTTCCATTTCTTCTTTAATGGCTTTCTTCCTTTGATTGGAACCAAGTCTTAATCATTAAAGAATAGGATTCTCTTTCCCTTTGAATGGCTTGAATGGAGCGATTGAAAATTTGTCTTAATCATCTAGGTGGTTTCATTTCTTCTTTAATGGCTTTCTTCCTTTGATTGGAACCAAGTCTTAATCATTAAGGAATTGGATTCTCTTTCTCTTTTAATGGCTTAAGGGTGATTGAAAGCTAGTCTTAATCCTCAAAGAATTGGTTTCCATTTCTTCTTTAATGGCTTTCTTCCTTTGATTGGAACCAAGTCTTAATCATTAAGGAATTGGATTCTCTTTCTCTTTTAATGGCTTAAATGGAATGATTGAACGCTAGACTTAATTATCAAAGAATTGGTTTCCATTTCTTCTTTAATGGCTTTCTTCCTTTGATTGGAACCAAGTCTTAATCATTAAGGAATTGGATTCTCTTTCTCTTTTAATGGCTTCAATGGAGTGATTGAAAGCTAGTCTTAATCATCAAAGAATTGGTTTCCATTTCTTCTTTAATGGCTTTCTTCCTTTGATTGGAACCAAGTCTTAATCATTAAGGAATTGGATTCTCTTTCTCTTTTAATGGCTTCAATGGAATGATTGAAAGCTAGTCTTAATCCTCAAGGAATTGGTTTCCATTTCTTCTTTAATGGCTTTCTTCCTTTGATTGGAACCAAGTCTTAATCATTAAGGAATTGGATTCTCTTTCTCTTTTAATGGCTTAAATGGAATGATTGAAAGCTAGTCTTAATCATCAAAGAATTGGTTTCCATTTCTTCTTTAACGGCTTTCTTCCTTTGATTGGAACCAAGTCTTAATCATTAAGGAATTGGATTCTCTTTCTCTTTTAATGGCTTGAATGGAGTGATTGAAAGCTAGTCTTAATCATCTAGGAATTGGTTTCCATTTCTTCTTTAATGGCTTTCTTCCTTTGATTGGAACCAAGTCTTAATCATTAAGGAATTGGATTCTCTTTCTCTTTTAATGGCTTCAATGGAGTGATTGAAAGCTAGTCTTAATCCTCTAGGAATTGGTTTCCATTTCTTCTTTAATGGCTTTCTTCCTTTGATTGGAACCAAGTCTTAATCATTAAGGAATTGGATTCTCTTTCTCTTTTAATGGCTTGAATGGAATGATTGAAAGCTAGTCTTAATCATCAAAGAATTGGTTTCCATTTCTTCTTTAATGGCTTTCTTCCTTTGATTGGAACCAAGTCTTAATCATTAAGGAATTGGATTCTCTTTCTCTTTTAATGGCTTGAATGGAGTGATTGAAAGCTAGTCTTAATCCTCTAGGAATTGGTTTCCATTTCTTCTTTAATGGCTTTCTTCCTTTGATTGGAACCAAGTCTTAATCATTAAGGAATAGGATTCTCTTTCTCTTTGAATGGCTTGAATGGAATGATTGAAAGCTAGTCTTAATCCTCAAGAATTGGTTTCCATTTCTTCTTTAATGGCTTTCTTCCTTTGATTGGAACCAAGTCTTAATCATTAAGGAATTGGATTCTCTTTCTCTTTTAATGGCTTCAATGGAATGATTGAAAGCTAGTCTTAATCATCAAAGAATTGGTTTCCATTTCTTCTTTAATGGCTTTCTTCCTTTGATTGGAACCAAGTCTTAATCATTAAGGAATTGGATTCTCTTTCTCTTTTAATGGCTTAAATGGAGTGATTGAAAGCTAGTCTTAATCCTCTAGGAATTGGTTTCCATTTCTTCTTTAATGGCTTTCTTCCTTTGATTGGAACCAAGTCTTAATCATTAAGGAATAGGATTCTCTTTCTCTTTGAATGGCTTGAATGGAGTGATTGAAAGCTAGTCTTAATCCTCAAGGAATTGGTTTCCATTTCTTCTTTAATGGCCTTCTTCCTTTGATTGGAACCAAGTCTTAATCATTAAGGAATTGGATTCTCTTTCTCTTTTAATGGCTTAAATGGAGTGATTGAAAGCTAGTCTTAATCATCTAGGAATTGGTTTCCATTTCATCTTTAATGGCTTTCTTCCTTTGATTGGAACCAAGTCTTAATCATTAAGGAATTGGATTCTCTTTCTCTTTTAATGGCTTCCATGGAATGATTGAAAGCTAGTCTTAATCATCTAAGGAATTGGTTTCCATTTCTTCTTTAATGGCTTTCTTCCTTTGATTGGAACCAAGTCTTAATCATTAAGGAATTGGATTCTCTTTCTCTTTTAATGGCTTAAATGGAATGATTGAAAGCTAGTCTTAATCATCAAAGAATTGGTTTCCATTTCTTCTTTAATGGCTTTCTTCCTTTGATTGGAACCAAGTCTTAATCATTAAGGAATTGGATTCTCTTTCTCTTTTAATGGCTTAAATGGAGTGATTGAAAGCTAGTCTTAATCATCAAAGAATTGGTTTCCATTTCTTCTTTAATGACTTTCTTCCTTTGATTGGAACCAAGTCTTAATCATTAAGGAATTGGATTCTCTTTCTCTTTTAATGGCTTCAATGGAATGATTGAAAGCTAGTCTTAATCCTCTAGGAATTGGTTTCCATTTCTTCTTTAATGGCTTTCTTCCTTTGATTGGAACCAAGTCTTAATCATTAAGGAATTGGATTCTCTTTCTCTTTTAATGGCTTGAATGGAATGATTGAAAGCTAGTCTTAATCCTCTAGGAATTGGTTTCCATTTCTTCTTTAATGGCTTTCTTCCTTTGATTGGAACCAAGTCTTAATCATTAAGGAATTGGATTCTCTTTCTCTTTTAATGGCTTCAAATGGAATTGATTGAAAAGCTAGTCTTAATCCTACAGGAATTGGTTTCCATTTCTTCTTTAATGGCTTTTTTCCATTGATTGGAACCAAGTCTTAATCATTAAGGAATAGGATTCTCTTTCTCTTTGAATGGCTTGAATGGAGTGATTGAAAGCTAGTCTTAATCCTCAAGGAATTGGTTTCCATTTCTTCTTTAATGGCTTTCTTCCTTTGATTGGAACCAAGTCTTAATCATTAAGGAATTGGATTCTCTTTCTCTTTTAATGGCTTAAATGGAATGATTGAATGCTAGTCTTAATCATCAAAGAATTGGTTTCCATTTCTTCTTTAATGGCTTTTTTCCTTTGATTGGAACCAAGTCTTAATCATTAAGGAATTGGATTCTCTTTCTCTTTTAATGGCTTAAATGGAATGATTGAAAGCTAGTCTTAATCATCAAAGAATTGGTTTCCATTTCTTCTTTAATGGCTTTCTTCCTTTGATTGGAACCAAGTCTTAATCATTAAGGAATTGGATTTTCTTTCTCTTTTAATGGCTTGCATGGAGTGATTGAAAGCTAGTCTTAATCCTCTAGGAATTGGTTTCCATTTCTTCTTTAATGGCTTTCTTCCTTTGATTGGAACCAGGTCTTAATCATTAAGGAAGAGGATTCTCTTTCTCTTTGAATGGCTTGAATGGAGTGATTGAACGCTAGTCTTAATCACTCTGGGAATTGGTTTCCATTTCTTCTTTAATGGCTTTAACTTCCTTTGATTGGAACCAAGTCACTTAGCATCATTAAAGGAATTGGATTCTCTTTCTCTTTGTGAGCTTGAGAGCAATGATTGAAAGCTAGTCTTAATCATCTGGGAGGTGGTTTCCAATTCTTCTTTAATGGCTTTCTTTCTTTGATTGGAACCAAGTGTAATCATTAAAGAATAGGATTATTCTTTCTCTTTGAATAGAGCTTGAATGGAGTGATTGAAAATTGTCTTGTCATACAGGAATTGATTTCCATTTCTTCTTCTGTGTTTCTTGGTGATTAGGACAGAGTCTTAATCATGAAGGAATTGCATTCTCTTTCTCTTTTAATGGCTTCCATGGAGTGATTAGAAAGCTAGTCTTAATCACTGCAAGGAATTGGTTTAATTTCTTCTTTAATATTACTTCCTTTGATTGGAACCAAGTCTTAATCATTAAGGAATAGGATTCTCTTTCTCTTTGAATGGCTTGAATGGTGTGATTGAAAGCTAGTCTTAATCATCAAAGAATTGGTTTCCATTTCTTCTTTAACGGCTTTCTTCCTTTGATTGGAACCAAGTCTTAATCATTAAGGAATTGGATTCTCTTTCTCTTTTAATGGCTTAAATGGAGTGATTGAAAGCTAGTCTTAATCCTCTAGGAGTTGGTTTCCATTTCTTCTTTAATGGCTTTCTTCCTTTGATTGGAACCAAGTCTTAATCATTAAGGAATTGGATTCTCTTTCTCTTTTAATGGCTTAAATGGAATGATTGAAAGCTAGTCTTAATCATCAAAGAATTGGTTTCCATTTCTTCTTTAACGGCTTACTTCCTTTGATTGGAGTCTTACATTAAGGAATTGGTTTCATTTCTTCTTTAGTCTTCCTTTGATTGGAAGCAAGTCAAAATAATTAAGGAATTGGATTCTCTTTCTCTTTTAATGGCTTAAAAGGAATGATTGAAAGCTAGTCTTAATCATCAAAGAATTGGTTTCCATTTCTTCTTTAATGGCTTTCTTCCTTTGATTGGAACCAAGTCTTAATCATTAAGGAATTGGATTCTCTTTCTCTTTTAATGGCTTAAATGGAGTGATTGAAAGCTAGTCTTAATCATCAAAGAATTGGTTTCCATTTCTTCTTTAATGGCTTTCTTCCTTTGATTGGAACCAAGTCTTAATCATTAAGTAATTGGATTCTCTTTCTCTTTTAATGGCTTAAATGGAATGATTGAATGCTAGTCTTAATCATCAAAGAATTGGTTTCCATTTCTTCTTTAACGGCTTTCTTCCTTTGAATGGAACCAAGTCTTAATCATTAAGGAATTGGATTCTCTTTCTCTTTTAATAGCTTAAATGGAATGATTGAAAGCTAGTCTTAATCATCTAAGAATTGGTTTCCATTTCTTCTTTAATGGCTTTCTTCCTTTGATTGGAACCAAGTCTTAATCATTAAGGAATTGGATTCTCTTTCTCTTTTAATGGCTTAAATGGAGTGATTGAAAGCTAGTCTTAATCATCAAAGAATTGGTTTCCATTTCTTCTTTAACGGCTTTCTTCCTTTGATTGGAACCAAGTCTTAATCATTACGGAATTTGATTCTCTTTCTCTTTTCTTAATGGAATGATTGAAAGCTTTCTTAATCTCAAGGAATTGGTTTCCATTTCTTCTTTAATGGCTTAAATGGAATGATTGAAAGCAAGTCTTAAACCTCAAGGAATTGGTTCTCCATTTCTTCTTTAATGGCTTAAATCCTTTGATTGAAACCAAGTCTTAATCATTAAGGAATTGGATTCACTTTCTCTTTTAATGGCTTAAATCCTTTGATTGAAAGCTAGTCTTAATCATCAAAGAATTGGTTTCCATTTCTTCTTTAATGGCTTCGTTCCTTTGATTGGAACCAAGTCTTAATCATTAAGAAATTGGATTCTCTTTCTCTTTTAATGGCTTAAATGGAATGATTGAAAGCTAGTCTTAATCCTCTAGGAATTAGTTTCCATTTCTTCTTTAATGGCTTTCTTCCTTTGATTGGAACCAAGTCTTAATCATTAAGGAATTGGATTCTCTTTCTCTTTTAATGGCTTAAATGGAGTGATTGAAAGCTAGTCTTAATCATCAAGGAATTGGTTTCCATTTCTTCTTTAATGGCTTTCTTCCTTTGATTGGAACCAAGTCTTAATCATTAAGGAATTGGATTCTCTTTCTCTTTTAATGGCTTAAATGGAATGATTGAAAGCTAGTCTTAATCATCAAAGAATTGGTTTCCATTTCTTCTTTAATGGCTTTCTTCCTTTGATTGGAACCAAGTCTTAATCATTAAGGAATTGGATTCTCTTTCTCTTTTAATGGCTTAAATGGAATGATTGAATGCTAGTCTTAATCATCAATGAATTGGTTTCCATTTCTTCTTTAATGGCTTTCTTCCTTTGATTGGAACCAAGTCTAAATCATTAAGGAATTGGATTCTCTTTCTCTTTTAATGGCTTAAATGGAATGATTGAAAGCTAGTCTTAATCATCAAAGAATTGGTTTCCATTTCTTCTTTAATGGCTTTCTTCCTTTGATTGGAACCAAGTCTTAATCATTAAGGTATAGGATTCTCTTTCTCTTTGAATGGCTCGAATGGAGTGATTGAAAGCTAGTCTTAATCCTCTAGGAATTGGTTTCCATTTCTTTTTTAATGGCTTTCTTCCTTTGATTGGAACCAAGTCTAAATCATTAAGGAATTGGATTCTCTTTCTCTTTTAATGGCTTCAATGGAATGATTGAAAGCTAGTCTTAATCATCAAAGAATTGGTTTCCATTTCTTCTTTAACGGCTTTCTTCCATTGATTGGAACCAAGTCTTAATTATTAAGGAATTGGATTTTCTTTCTCTTTTAATGGCTTTCTTCCTTTGATTGGAACCAAGTCTTAATCATTAAGGTATAGGATTCTCTTTCTCTTTGAATGGCTTAAATGGAATGATTGAAAGCTAGTCTTAATCATCAAAGAATTGGTTTCCATTTCTTCTTTAATGGCTTTCTTCCTTTGATTGGAACCAAGTCTTAATCATTAAGGAATTGGATTCTCTTTCTCTTTTAATGGCTTAAATGGAATGATTGAATGCTAGTCTTAATCCTCTAGGAATTGGTTTCCATTTCTTTTTTAATGGCTTTCTTCCTTTGATTGGAACCAAGTCTTAATCATTAAGGAATTGGATTCTCTTTCTCTTTTAATGGCTTAAATGGAATGATTGAATGCTAGTCTTAATCATCAAAGAATTGGTTTCCATTTCTTCTTTAACGGCTTTCTTCCTTTGATTGGAACCAAGTCTTAATCATTAAGGAATTCGATTCTCTTTATCTTTTAATGGCTTAAATGGAATGATTGAAAGCTAGTCTTAATCATCATAGAATTATTTTCCATTTCTTCTTTAATGGCTTTTTTCCTTTGATTGGAACCAAGACTTAATCATTAAGGAATTGGATTCTCTTTCTCTTTTAATGGCTTAAATGGAATGATTGAAAGCTAGTCTTAATCATCAAAGAATTGGTTTCCATTTCTTCTTTAATGGCTTTCTTCCTTTGATTGGAACCAAGTCTTAATCATTAAGGAATTGGATTCTCTTTCTCTTTTAATGGCTTAAATGGAATGATTGAAAGCTAGTCTTAATCATCAATGAATTGGTTTCCATTTCTTCTTTAACGGCTTTCTTCCTTTGATTGGAACCAAGTCTTAATCATTAAGGAATTGGATTCTCTTTCTCTTTTAATGGCTTAAATGGAGTGATTGAAAGCTAGTCTTAATCATCAAAGAATTGGTTTCCATTTCTTCTTTAATGGCTTTGTTCCTTTGATTGGAACCAAGTCTTAATCATTAAGGAATTGGATTCTCTTTCTCTTTTAATGGCTTAAATGGAATGATTGAAAGCTAGTCTTAATCATCAAAGAATTGGTTTCCATTTCTTCTTTAATGGCTTTCTTCCTTTGATTGGAACCAAGTGAAAATCATTAAGGAATTGGATTCTCTTTCTCTTTTAATGTCTTAAATGGAGTGATGATTGAAAGCTAGTCTTAATCATCAAGGAATTGGTTGGTTTCCATTTCTTCTTTAATGGCTTTCTTCCTTTGATTTCTTCCTTTGATTGGAACCAAGTCTTAATCATTAAGGAATTGGATTCTCTTTCTTTTAATCTTAAATGGAATTTTAATGGCTTAAATGGAGTGATTGAAAGCTTGAAAGCTAGTCTTATCAATCCTCTAGAATTGGTTTCCATTTCTTCTTTAATGGCTTTCTTCCTTTGATTGGAACCAAGTCTTAATCATTAAGGAATTGGATTCTCTTTCTCTTTTAATGGCTTAAATGGAATGATTGAAAGCTAGTCTTAATCATCAGGAATTGGTTTCCATTTCTTCTTTAATGGCTTTCTTCCTTTGATTGGAACCAAGTCTTAATCATTAAGGAATTGGATTCTCTTTCTCTTTTAATGGCTTAAATGGAGTGATTGAAAGCTAGTCTTAAA
>CM062519.1:39488249-39568913 GCA_031439585.1 Pterocarpus macrocarpus | reverse complement strand
TTCTTCTTTAATGGCTTTCTTCCTTTGATTGGAACCAAGTCTTAATCATTAGGGAATTGGATTCTCTTTCTCTTTTAATGGCTTAAATGGAATGATTGAAAGCTAGTCTTAATCCTCAAGGAATTGGTTTCCATTTCTTCTTTAATGGCTTTCTTCCTTTGATTGGAACCAAGTCTTAATCATTAAGGAATTGGATTCTCTTTCTCTTTTAATGGCTTAAATGGAATGATTGAAAGCTAGTCTTAATCATCAAAGAATTGGTTTCTCATTTCTTCTTTAATGCTTTCTTCCTTTGATTGGAACCAAGTCTTAATCATTAAGGAATTGGATTCTCTTTCTCTTTAATGGCTTAAATCCTTTGATTGGAAGCAAGTCTTAATCATTAAGGAATTGGATTCTCTTTCTCTCTTTTAATGGCTTAAATGGAATGATTGAAAGCTAGTCTTAATCATCAAAGAATTGGTTTCATTTCTTCTTTAATGGCTTTCTTCCTTTGATTGGAACCAAGTCTTAATCATTAAGGAATTGGATTCTCTTTTCTTTAATGGCTTAAATGGAATGATTAAAAGCTAGTCATAATCATCAAAGAATTGGTTACCATTTCTTCTTTAATGGCTTTCTTCCTTTGAGTGGAACCAAGTCTTAATCATTAAGGAATTGGATTCTTTCTCTTTAATGGCTTAAATGGAATGATTGAAAGCTAGTCTTAATCATCAAGGAATTGGTTTCTTTTTCTTTTAATGGCTTTCTTGGAGTGATTGAAAGCTAGTCTTAATCATCAAGGAATTGGTTTCTCATTTCTTCTTTAATGGCTTTCTTCCTTTGATTGGAACCAAGTCTTAATCATTAAGGAATTGGATTCTCTTTCTCTTTAATGGCTTTCAATGGAATGATTGAAAGCTAGTCTTAATCATTAAGAATTGGATTCTCATTTCTCTTTAATGGCTTTCTTCCTTTGATTGGAACCAAGTCTTAATCATTAAGGAATTGGATTTCTTTTCTTTTAATGGCTTAAATTGAATGATTGAAAGCTAGTCTTAATCATCAAGGAATTGGATTCTCATTTCTTCTTTAATGGCTTAAATGGATTGATTGGAACCAAGTCTTAATCATTAAGGAATTGGATTCTCTTTCTTCTTTAATGGCTTTCTGGAATGATTGAAAGCTAGTCTTAATCATCTAAGAATTGGTTCTCATTTCTTCTTTAATGGCTTCTTCCTTTGATTGGAACCAAGTCTTAATCATTAAGGAATTGGATTCTCTTTCTCTTTAATGGCTTAAATGGAATGATTGAAAGCTAGTCTTAATCATCTAGGAATTGGTTTCATTTCTTCTTTAATGGCTTCTTCCTTTGATTGGAACCAAGTCTTAATCATTAAGGAATTGGATTCTCTTTCTCTTTAATGGCTTAAATGGAATGATTGAAAGCTAGTCTTAATCATCAAAGAATTGGTTTCATTTCTTCTTTAATGGCTTTCTTCCTTTGATTGGAACCAAGTCTAAATCGTTAAGGAATTGGATTCTCTTTCTCTTTTAATGGCTTAAATGGAATGATTGGAAGCAAGTCTTAATCATTAAGGAATTGGATTTTCTTTCTCTTTTAATAGCTTCCATGGAGTGATTGAAAGCTAGTCTTAATCATTAAGGAATTGGTTTCATTTCTTCTTTAATGGCTTTCTTCCTTTGATTGGAACCTAGTCTTAATCATTAAGGAATTGGATTCTCATTTCTCTTTTAATGGCTTAAATGGAATGATTGGAAGCTAGTCTTAATCATTAAGAATTGGTTTCTCATTTCTTCTTTAATGGCTTTCTTCCTTTGATTGGAAGCTAGTCTTAATCATTAAGGAATTGGATTCCATTTCTTCTTTAATGGCTTTCTTGGAATGATTGGAACCAAGTCTTAATCATTAAGGAATTGGATTCTCTTTCTCTTTTAATGGCTTAAATGGAATGATTGAAAGCTAGTCTTAATCATCAAAGGAATTGGTTTCATTTCTTCTTTAATGGCTTCTTCCTTTGATTGGAACCAAGTCTAAATCGTTAAAGAATTGGATTCTCTTTCTCTTTTAATGGCTTAAATGGAATGATTGAAAGCTAGTCTTAATCCTCTAGGAATTGGTTTCCATTTCTTCTTTAATGGCTTTCTTCCTTTGATTGGAACCACGTCTAAATCATCAAGAAATTGGATTCTCTTTCTCTTTTAATGGCTTAAATGGAATGATTGAAGGCTAGTCTTAATCATTAAAGAATTGGTTTCCATTTCTTCTTTAACGGCGTTCTTCCATTGATTGGAACCAAGTCTTAATCCTTAAGGAATTGCATTCTCTTTCTTCTTTAATGGCTTAAATGGAGTGATTGAAAGCTAGTCTTAATCATCTAAGAATTGGTTTCATTTCTCTTTAATGGCTTTCTTCCTTTGATTGGAAGAAAGTCTTAATCATTAAGGAATTGGATTCTCTTTCTCTTTTAATGGCTTAAATGGAATGATTGAAAGCTAGTCTTAATCATCAAAGAATTGGTTTCCATTTCTTCTTTAATGGCTTTGTTCCTTGATTGGAACCAAGTCTTAATCATTAAGGAATTGGATTCTCTTTCTCTTTAATGGCTTAAATGGAGTGATTGAAACCAAGTCTTAATCATTAAGGGATAGGATTCTCTTTCTCTTTGAATGGCTTTCTTCCTTTGATTGGAACCAAGTCTTAATCATTAAGGAATTGGATTTTCTTTCTCTTTTATTGGCTAAAATGGAATGATTGAAAGCTAGTCTTAATCCTCTAGGGATTGGTTTCCATTTCTTCTTTAATGGCTTTCTTCCTTTGACTGGAACCAAGTCTTAATCATTAAGGAATTGGATTCTCTTTCTCTTTCAATGGCTTAAATGGAATGATTGAAAGCTAGTCTTAATCATTAATGAATTGGTTTCCATTTCTTCTTTAACGGCTTTCTTCCTTTGATTGGAACCAAGCCTTAATCCTTAAGGAATTGGATTCTCTTTCTCTTTAATGGCTTAAATGGAGTGATTGAAAGCTAGTCTTAATCCATTAGGAATTGGTTTCATTTCTCTTTTAATGGCTTCTTGGAATGATTGGAACCAAGTCTTAATCATTAAGGAATTGGATTCTCTTTCTTCTTTAATGGCTTAATGGAATGATTGAAAGCTAGTCTTAATCATTAAGGAATTGGTTTCATTTCTCTTTAATGGCTTTCTCCTTTGATTGGAACCTAGTCTTAATCATTAA
The DNA here is from genome assembly GCA_031439585.1 of Pterocarpus macrocarpus. NCBI lineage: Eukaryota > Viridiplantae > Streptophyta > Magnoliopsida > Fabales > Fabaceae > Pterocarpus > Pterocarpus macrocarpus. The sequence goes on along the minus strand of CM062519.1, from coordinate 39,565,672 downwards.
GAATTGGATTCTCTTTCTCTTTAATGGCTTAAATGAATGATTGAAAGCTAGTCTTAATCAGAATTGGTTCTCATTTCTTCTTTAATGGCTTTCTTCCTTTGATTGAACCAAGTCTTAATCATTAAGGAATTGGATTTCTTTCTCTTTTAATGGCTTAAATGGAAGTGATTGAAAGCTAGTCTTAATCATCTAAGAATTGGTTTCCATTTCTTCTTAATGGCTTCTTCCTTTGATTGGAACCAAGTCTTAATCATTAAGGAATTGGATTCTCTTTCTCTTTTAATGGCTTAAATGGAATGATTGAAAGCTAGTCTTAATCATCAAAGAATTGGTTTCATTTCTTCTTTAATGGCTTTCTTCCTTTGATTGAACCAAGTCTTAATCATTAAGGAATTGGATTCTCTTTCTCTTTAATGGCTTAAATGGAATGATTGAAAGCTAGTCTTAATCCATTAAGGAATTGATTCTCATTTCTCTTTAATGGCTTAAATCCTGGAATGATTGAAACCAAGTCTTAATCATTAAGGAATTGGTTTCTTTCTTCTTTAATGGCTTTCTTGGAGTGATTGAAAGCTAGTCTTAATCATCTAAGAATTGGATTCTCATTTCTCTTTTAATGGCTTAAATGGAATGATTGAAAGCTAGTCTTAATCATTAAGGAATTGGTTCTTTCTTTAATGGCTTTCTTGAATGATTGAAAGCTAGTCTTAATCATTAAGAATTGGTTTCTCATTTCTCTTTAATGGCTTAAATGGAATGATTGAAAGCTAGTCTTAATCATTAAGAATTGGATTCTCTTTCTCTTTTATGGCTTCAAAATGGAATGATTGAAAGCTAGTCTTAATCATCAAGGAATTGGTTTCATTTCTTCTTTAATGGCTTTCTTCCTTTGATTGAACCAAGTCTTAATCATTAAGGAATTGGATTCTCTTTCTCTTTTAATGGCTTAAATGGAATGATTGAAGCTAGTCTTAATCATCTAAGAGTTGGTTACCATTTCTTCTTTAATGGCTTTCTTCCTTTGATTGGAACCAAGTCTTAATCATTAAGGAATTGGATTCTCTTTCTCTTTTAATGGCTTAAATGGAATGATTGAAAGCTAGTCTTAATCATCAAGAATTGGTTTCCATTTCTTCTTTTAATGGCTTTCTTCCTTTGATTGGAACCAAGTCTTAATCCTTAAGGAATTGCATTCTCTTTCTCTTTTAATGGCTTAAATGGAATGATTGAAAGCTAATCTTAATCATCAAAGAATTGGTTTCCATTTCTGCTTTAATGGCTTTCTTCCTTTGATTGGAACCAAGTCTTAATCATTAAGGAATTGGATTTTCTTTCTCTTTTAATGGCTTCAATGGAGTGATTGAAGCTAGTCTTAATCATCAAGAATTGGTTTCCATTTCTTCTTTAATGGCTTTCTTCCTTGATTGGAACCAAGTCTTAATCATTAAGGAATTGGATTCTCTTTCTCTTTAATGGCTTAAATGGAATGATTGAAAGCTAGTCTTAATCATCAAGGAATTTGGTTTCATTTCTCTTTTTTAATGGCTTTTTTTGATTGGAACCAAATCTTAATCATTAAGGAATTGGATTCTCTTTCTCTTTTAATGGCTTAAATGGAATGATTGAAAGCTAGTCTTAATCATCAAACAATTAGTTTCCATTTCTTCTTTAATGGCTTTCTTCCTTTGATTGGAACCAAGTCTTAATCATTAAGGAATTGGATTCTCTTTCTCTTTTAATGGCTTAAATGGAGTGATTGAAAGCTAGTCTTAATCATCAAAGAATTGGTTTCCATTCTTCTTTAATGGCTTTCTTCCTTGATTGGAACCAAGTCTTAATCATTAAGGAATTGGATTCTCTTCTCTTTTAATGGCTTAAATGGAATGATTGAAAAAGCTAGTCTTAATCCTCTAGGAATTGGTTTCCATTTCTTCTTTAATGGCTTTCTTCCTTTGATTGGAACCAAGTCTTAATCATTAAGGAACAGGATTCTCTTTCTCTTTTAATGGCTTAAATGGAGTGATTGAAAGCTAGTCTTAATCCTCAAAGAATTGGTTTCCATTTCTTCTTTAATGGCTTTCTTCCTTTGATTGGAACCAAGTCTTAATCATTAAGGAATTGGATTCTCTTTCTCTTTTAATGGTTGAAATGGAATGATTGAAAGCTAGTCTTAATCATCAAAGAATTGGTTTCCATTTCTTCTTTAACGGCTTTCTTCCTTTGATTGGAACCAAGTCTTAATCATTAAGGAATTGGATTCTCTTTCTCTTTTAATGGCTTAAATGGAATGATTGAAAGCTAGTCTTAATCCTCAAGGAATTGGTTTCCATTTCTTCTTTAATGGCTTTCTTCCTTTTTGGAACCAAGTCTTAATCATTGGATTGGATTCTCTTTCTCTTTTAATGGCTTAAATGGAGTGATTGAAAAGTCTTAATCATTAAGGAATTGGATTCTCTTTCTCTTTAATGGCTTAAATGGAGTGATTGAAAGCAAGTCTTAATCCTTAAGGAATTGGTTTCTCTTTATTCTTTAATGGCTTTCTTCCTTTGATTGGAACCAAGTCTTAATCATTAAGGAATTGGATTCTCTTTCTCTTTTAATGGCTTAAATGGAATGATTGAAAGCTGTCTTAATCATTAAGAATTGGTTTCATTTCTTCTTTAGCTTTCTTCTTTGATTGGAACCAATCTTAATCATTAAGGAATTGGTTTCCATTTCTTCTTTAATGGCTTTCTCTTTTTGGAACCTCTTTTAAAGATTGGATGGATTCTTTCTCTTAAATGCTTATGAAGTGATTGAAAGCTAGTCTTAATCCTCAAAGGAATTGGTTTCCATTTCTTCTTTAATGGCTTTCTTCCTTTGATTGGACCCAAGTCTTAATCATTAAGGAATTGGTTTCCATTTCTTCTTTAACGGCTTTCTTCCTTTGATTAGAACCAAGTCTTAATCATAAAGGATTGGATTCTCTTTCTCTTTTAATGGCTTAAATGTAGTGATTGAAAGCTAGTCTTAATCATCAAAGAATTGGTTTCCATTTCTTCTTTAACGGCATTCTTCCTTTGATTGGAACCAAGTCTTTATCAATATGGAATTGGATTCTCTTTCTCTTTTAATGGCTTAAATGGAATGATTGAAAGCTAGTCTTAATCATCAAAGAATTGGTTTCCATTTCTTCTTTAATGGCTTTCTTCCTTTGATTGGAACCAAGTCTTAATCATTAAGGAATTTGATTCTCTTTCTCTTTTAATGGCTGAAATGGAATGATTGAAAGCTAGTCTTAATCCTCAAGAATTGGTTTCATTTCTTCTTTAATGGCTTTCTTCCTTTGATTGGAACCAAGTCTTAATCATTAAGGAATTGGATTCTCTTTCTCTTTTAATGGCTTAAATGGAGTGATTGAAAGCTAGTCTTAATCCTCAAGAATTGGTTTCCATTTCTTCTTTAATGGCTTTCTTCCTTTGATTGGAAGCAAGCCTTAATCATTAAGGAATTGGATTCTCTTTCTCTTTTAATGGCTTAAATGGAGTGATTGAAAGCTAGTCTTAATCATCAAGAATTGGTTTCCATTTCTTCTTTAATGGCTTTTTTCCTTTGATTGGAACCAAGTCTTAATCATTAACGAATTGGATTCTCTTTCTCTTTTAATGGCTTAAATGGAATGATTGAAAGCTAGTCTTAATCATCAAAGAATTGGTTTCCATTTCTTCTTTCTTGGCTTTCTTCCTTTGATTGGAACCAAGTCTTAATCATTAAGGAATTGGATTTTCTTTCTCTTTTAATGGCTTAAATGGAATGATTGAAAGCTAGTCTTAATCCTCTAGGAATTGGTTTCCATTTCTTCTTTAATGGCTTTCTTCCTTTGATTGGAAGCAAGTCTTAATCATTAACGAATTGGATTCTCTTTCTCTTTTAATGGCTTAAATGGAATGATTGAAAGCTTGTCTTAACCCTCTAGGAATTGGTTTCCATTTCTTCTTTAATTGCTTTCTTCCTTTGATTGGAACCAAGTCTTAATCCTTAAGGAATTGTATTCTATTTCTCTTTTAATGGCTTAAATGGAATGATTGAAAGCTAGTCTTAATCATCAAAGAATTGGTTTCCATTTCTTCTTTAATGGCTTTGTTCCTTTGATTGGAACCAAGTCTTAATCATTAAGGAATTGGATTCTCTTTCTCTTTTAATGGCTTAAATGGAATGAATGAAAGCTAGTCTTAATCCTCTAGGAATTGGTTTCCATTTCTTCTTTAATGGCTTTCTTCCTTTGATTGGAACCAAGTCTTAATCATTAAGGAATTGGATTCTCTTTCTCTTTTAATGGCTTAAATGGAATGATTGAAAGCTAGTCTTAATCATCAAAGAATTGGTTTCCATTTCTTCTTTCTTGGCTTTCTTCCTTTGGAACCAAGTCTTAATCATTGGATTGGATTCTCTTTCTCTTTTAATGGCTTAAATGGAATGATTGAAAAGTCTTAATCATTAAGGAATTGGATTCTTTCTCTTTTAATGGCTTAAATGGAATGATTGAAAGCTAGTCTTAATCATCAAGAATTGGTTTCCATTTCTTCTTTAATGGCTTTCTTCCTTTGATTGGAACCAAGTCTTAATCATTAAGGAAGATTCTCTTTCTCTTTTAATCTTAAATGGAATGATTAATCTTAATCCTAAGAATTGGTTCTTTCCTTTTCTTCTTTAATGAAAGGCTTAATTTCTTGGTTTCCATTTCTTCTTTAATGGCATTCTTCCTTTGATTGGAACCAAGTCTTAATCATTAAGGAATTGGATTCTCTTTCTCTTTTAATGGCTTAAATGGAGTGATTGAAAGCTAGTCTTAATCCTCAAAGGAATTGGTTTCCATTTCTTCTTTAATGGCTTTCTTCCTTTGATTGGAACCAAGTCTTAATCATTAAGGAATTGGATTCTCTTTCTCTTTTAATGGCTTCAATGGAGTGATTGAAAGCTAGTCTTAATCCTCTAGGAATTGGTTTCCATTTCTTCTTTAATGGCTTTCTTCCTTTGATTGGAACCAAGTCTTAATCATTAAGGAATTGGTTTCACATTCTCTTTAATGGCTCTTTTATTGGAACCAAGTCTTAATCATTAAGGAATAGGATTCTCTTTCTCTTTCAATGGCTTCAATGGAGTGGTTGAAAGCTAGTCTTAATCCTCTAAGAGTTGGTTTCCATTTCTTCTTTAATGGCTTTCTTCCTTTGATTGGAACCAAGTCTTAATCATTAAGGAATTGGATTCTCTTTCTCTTTTAATGGCTTAAATGGAATGATTGAAAGCTAGTCTTAATCATCAAAGAATTGGTTTCCATTTCTTCTTTAATGGCTTTCTTCCTTTGATTGGAACCAAGTCTTAATCATTAAGGAATGGATTCTCTTTCTCTTTTAATGGCTTAAATGGACTGATGGAATGGTAGTCTTAATCATCAAAGAATTGGTTTCCATTTCTTCTTTAACGGCTTTCTTCCTTTGATTGGAACCAAGTCTTAATCATTAAGGAATTGGATTCTCTTTCTCTTTTAATGGCTTAAATGGAATGATTGAATGCTAGTCTTAATCCTCTAGGAATTGGTTTCCATTTCTTCTTTAATGGCTTTCTTCCTTTGATTGGAACCAAGTCTTAATCATTAAGGAATTGGATTCTCTTTCTCTTTTAATGGCTTAAATGGAGTGATAGAAAGCTAGTCTTAATCATCAGGAATTGGTTTCCATTTCTTCTTTAATGGCTTTCTTCCTTTGATTGGAACCAAGTCTTAATCATTAAGGAATTGGATTCTCTTTCTCTTTTTAATGGCTTAAATGGAGTGATTGAAAGCTAGTCTTAGTCCTCTAGGATCATTCTAGGTTTCATTTCTTTTTTATTTCTTCTTTATGGTTTCCATTTCTTCTTTAATGGCTTTCTTTCTTCTTTAATGGCTTTCTTCCTTTGATTGGAACCAAGTCTTAATCATTAAGGAATTGGATTCTCTTTCTCTTTGAATGGCTTCAAGGGAATGATTGAAAGCTAGTCTTAATCATCAAAGAATTGGTTTCCATTTCTTCTTTAATGGCTTTCTTCCTTTGCATGGAACCAAGTCTTAATCATTAAGGAATTGGATTTTCTTTCTCTTTTAATAGCTTCAAGGGAGTGATTGAAAGCTAGTCTTAATCCTCTAGGAATTGGTTTCCATTTCTTCTTTAATGGCTTTCTTCCTTTGATTGGAACCAAGTCTTAAATCTTAAGGAATTGGATTCTCTTTCTCTTTTAATGGCTTAAGGAATTGAAAGCTAGTCTTTCTCAAGGAATTGGTTTCTCTTTTAATGGCTTAAATGGAATGATTGAAAGCTAGTCTTAATCATCAAGGAATTGGTTTCCATTTCTTCTTTAATGGGCTTTTCCTTTGATTGGAACCAAGTCTTAATCATTAAGGAATTGGATTTCTCTTCTCTTTTAATTAAGGAATTGGATTCTTTTCTCTTTTAATGGGCTAAAATGGAATGATTGAAAGCTAGTCTTAATCATCAAAGAATTGGTTTACATTTCTTCTTTAACGGCTTTCTTCCTTTGATTGGAACCAAGTCTTAATCATTAAGGAATTGGATTCTCTTTCTCTTTTAATGGCTTAAATGGAATGATTGAAAGCTAGTCTTAATCATCAAAGGATTGGTTTCCATTTCTTCTTTAACGGCTTTCTTCCTTTGATTGGAACCAAGTCTTAATCATTAAGGAATGGATTCTCTTTCTCTTTTAATGGCTTCAATGGAGTGATTGAAAGCTAGTCTTAATCCTCTAGGAATTGGTTTCCATTTCTTCTTTAATGGCTTTCTTCCTTTGATTGGAACCAAGTGTTAATCATTAAGGAATTGGATTCTCTTTCTCTTTTAATGGCTTAAATGGAATGATTGAAAGCTAGTCTTAATCATCAAAGAATTGGTTTCCATTTCTTCTTTAATGGCTTTCTTCCTTTGATTGGAACCAAGTCTTAATCATTAAGGAATTGGATTCTCTTTCTCTTTTAATGGCTTAAAGGGAGTGATTGAAAGCTAGCCTTAATCATCAAGAATTGGTTTCCATTTCCTCTTTAATGGCTTTCTTCCTTTGATTGGAACCAAGTCTTAATCATTAAGGAATTGGATTCTCTTTCTCTTTTAATGGCTTAAATGGAATGATTGAAAGCTAGTCTTAATCATCAAAGAATTGGTTTCCATTTCTTCTTTAATGGCTTTCTTCCTTTGATTGGAACCAAGTCTTAATCATTAAGGAATTGGATTCTCTTTCTCTTTTAATGGCTTAAATGGAGTGATTGAAAGCTAGTCTTAATCCTCAAAGAATTGGTTTCCATTTCTTCTTTAATGGCTTTCTTCCTTTGATTGGAACCAAGTCTAAATCATTAAGGAATTGGATTCTCTTTCTCTTTTAATGGCTTAAATGGAATGATTGAAAGCTAGTCTTAATCCTCTAGGAATTGGTTTCCATTTCTTCTTTAATGGCTTTCTTCCTTTGATTGGAACCAAGTCTTAATCATTAAGGAATTGCATTCTCTTTCTCTTTTAATGGATTAAATGGAATGATTGAATGCTAGTCTTAATCATCTAAGGAATTGGTTTCCATTTCTTCTTTAATGGCTTTCTTCCTTTGTTTGGAACCAAGTCTTAATCATTAAGGAATTGCATTCTCCTTCTCTTTTAATGGATTAAATGGAGTGATTGAAAGCTAGTCTTAATCCTCAAGAATTGGTTTCATTTCTTCTTTAATGGCTTTCTTCCTTTGATTGGAACCAAGTCTTAATCATTAAGGAATTGGATTCTCTTTCTCTCTTTAATGGCTTAAATGGAATGATTGAAAGCTAGTCTTAATCATCAAGAATTGGTTTTCATTTGTTCTTTAATGGCTTTCTTCCTTCGATTGGAACCAAGTCTTAATCATTAAGGAATTGGATTCTCTTTCTCTTTTAATGGCTTAAATGGAGTGATAGAAAACTAGTCTTAATCCTCTAGGAATTGGTTTCCATTTCTTCTTTAATGGCTTTCTTCCTTTGATTGGAACCAAGTTTAAATCATTAAGGAATTGGATTTTCTTTCTCTTTTAAAGGCTTAAATGGAGTGATTGAAAGCTAGTCTTAATCCTCAAGGAATTGGTTTCATTTCTTCTTTAATGGCTTTGTTCCTTTGATTGGAACCAAGTCTTTATCATTAAGGAATTGGATTCTCTTTCTCTTTTAATGGCTTAAATGGAGTGATTTAAAGCTAGTCTTAATCCTCAAGAATTGGTTTCCATTTCTTCTTTAATGGCTTTCTTCCTTTGATTAGAACCAAGTCTTAATCATTAAGGAATTGGATTCTCTTTCTCTTTTCATGGCTGAAATGGAATGATTGAATGCTATTCTTAATCATCAAAGAATTGGTTTACATTTCTTCTTTAATGGCTTTCTTCCTTTGATTGGAACCAAGTCTTAATCATTAAGGAACTGGATTCTCTTTCTCTTTTAATGGCTTAAATGGAGTGATTGAAAGCTAGTCTTAATCCTCAAGGAATTGGTTTCCATTTCTTCTTTAATGGCTTTCTTCCTTTGATTGGAACCAAGTCTTAATCATTAAGGAATTGGATTCTCTTTCTCTTTAATGGCTTAAATGGAATGATTGAAAGCTAGTCTTAATCATCTCAAGGAATTGGTTTCCATTTCTTCTTTAACGGCTTTCTTCCTTTGATTGGAACCAAGTCTTAATCATTAAGGAATTGGATTCTCTTTCTCTTTTAATGGCTTCAATGGAGTGATTGAAAGCTAGTCTTAATCCTCTAGGAATTGGTTCCCATTTCTTCTTTAATGGCTTTCTTCCTTTGATTGGAACCAAGTCTTAATCATTAAGGAATAGGATTCTCTTTCCCTTTGAATGGCTTGAATGGAGTGATTGAAAGCTAGTCTTACTCCTACAGGCATTGGTTTCCATTTCTTCTTTAATGGCTTTCTTCTTCCTTTGATTGGAACCAAGTCTTAATCATTAAGGAATTGGATTCTCTTTCTCTTTTAATGGCTTCAAAGGAATGATTGAAAGCTAGTCTTAATCATCAAAGAATTGGTTTCCATTTCTTCTTTAATGGCTTTCTTCCTTTGATTGGAACCAAGTCTTAATCATTAAGGAATTGGATTCTCTTTCTCTTTTAATGGCTTGAATGGAGTGATTGAAAGCTAGTCTTCATCCTCAAGGAATTGGTTTCCATTTCTTCTTTAATGGCTTTCTTCCTTTGATTGGAACCAAGTCTTAATCATTAAGGAATTGGATTCTCTTTCTCTTTAATGGCTTAAATGGAGTGATTGAAAGCTAGTCTTAATCATCAAGGAATTGGTTTCCATTTCTTCTTTAATGGCTTTCTTCCTTTGATTGGAACCAAGTCTTAATCATTAAGGAATTGGATTCTCTTTCTCTTTTAATGGCTTAAATGGAGTGATTGAAAGCTAGTCTTAATCCTCAAGAATTGGTTTCCATTTCTTCTTTAATGGCTTTCTTCCTTTGATTGGAACCAAGTCTTAATCATTAAGGAATTGGATTCTCTTTCTCTTTTAATGGCTTAAATGGAATGATTGAATGCTAGTCTTAATCATCAAAGAATTGGTTTCCATTTCTTCTTCAACGGCTTTCTTCCTTTGATTGGAACCAAGTCTTAATCATTAAGGAATTGGATTCTCTTTCTCTTTTAATGGCTGAAATGGAGTGATTGAAAGCTAGTCTTAATCATCAAGTTATTGGTTTCCATTTCTTCTTTAATGGCTTTCTTCCTTTGATTGGAACCAAGTCCTAATCATTAACGAATTGGATTTTCTTTCTCTTTTAATGGCTTCAATGGAGTGATTGAAAGCTAGTCTTAATCCTCTAGGAATTGGTTTCCATTTCTTCTTTAATGGTTATGTTCCTTTGATTGGAACCAAGTCTTGATCATTATGGAATTGGATTCTCTTTCTCTTTTAATGGCTTAAATGGCGCGATTGAAAGCTAGTCTTAATCATCAAGAATTGGTTTCCATTTCTTCTTTAATGGCTTTCTTCCTTTGATTGGAACCAAGTCTTAATCATTAAGGAATTGGATTCTCTTTCTCTTTTAATGGCTTAAATGGAATGATTGAATGCTAGTCCTAATCATCAAAGAATTGGTTTCCATTTCTTCTTTAATGGCTTTCTTCCTTTGATTGGAACCAAGTCTTAATCATTAAGGAATTGGATTCTCTTTCTCTTTTAATGGCTTAAATGGAATGATTGAAAGCTAGTCTTAATCATCAAAGAATTGGTTTCCATTTCTTCTTTAATGGCTTTCTTCCTTTGATTGGAACCAAGTCTTAATCATTAAGGAATTGGATTCTCTTTCTCTTTTAATGGCTTAAATGGAATGATTGAAAGCTTGTCTTTATTCTCAAAGAATTGGTTTCCATTTCTTCTTTAATGGCTTTCTTCCTTTGATTGGAACCAAGTCATAATCATTAAGGAATTGGATTCTCTTTCTCTTTTAATGGCTTAAACGGAATGATTGAATGCTAGTCTTAATCATCTAAGGAATTGGTTTCCATTTCTTCTTTAATGGCTTTCTTCCTTTGATTGGAACCAAGTCTTAATCATCAAGGAATTGGATTCTCTTTCTCTTTTAATGGCTTAAATGGAGTGATTGAAAGCTAGTCTTAATCATCAAAGAATTGGTTTCCATTTCTTCTTTAATGGCTTTCTTCCTTTGAGTGGAACCAAGTCTTAATCATTAAGGAATTGGATTCTCTTTCTCTTTTAATGGCTTAAATGGAGTGATTGAAAGCTAGTCTTAATCCTCAAGAATTGGTTTCCATTTCTTCTTTAATGGCTTTCTTCCTTTGATTGGAACCAAGTCTTAATCATTAAGGAATTGGATTCTCTTTCTCTTTTAATGGCTTAAATGGAGTGATTGAAAGCTAGTCTTAATCCTCTAGGAATTGGTTTCCATTTCTTCTTTAATGGCTTTCTTCCTTTGATTGGAACCAAGTCTTAATCATTAAGGAATTGGATTCTCTTTCTCTTTTAATGGCTTAAATGGAGTGATTGAAAGCTAGTCTTAATCCTCAAGAATTGGTTTCCATTTCTTCTTTAATGGCTTTCTTCCTTTGATTGGAACCAAGTCTTAATCATTAAGGAATTGGATTCTCTTTCTCTTTTAATGGCTTAAATGGAGTGATTGAAAGCTAGTCTTAATCATCTAGGAATTGGTTACCATTTCTTCTTTAATGGCTTTCTACCTTTGATTGGAACCAAGTCTTAATCATTAAGGAATTGGATTCTCTTTCTCTTTTAATGGCTTAAATGGAGTGATTGAAAGCTAGTCTTAATCCTCAAGAATTGGTTTCCATTTCTTCTTTAATGGCTTTCTTCCTTTGATTGGAACCAAGTCTTAATCATTAAGGAATTGGATTCTCTTTCTCTTTTAATGGCTTAAATGGAGTGATTGAAAGCTAGTCTTAATCATCAAGGAATTGGTTTCCATTTCTTCTTTAATGGCTTTCTTCCTTTGATTGGAACCAAGTCTTAATCATTAAGGAATTGGATTCTCTTTCTCTTTTAATGGCTTAAATGGAGTGATTGAAAGCTAGCCTTAATCCTCTAGGAATTGGTTTCCATTTCTTCTTTAATGGCTTTCTTCCTTTGATTGGAACCAAGTCTTAATCATTAAAGAATTGGATTTTCTTTCTCTTTTAATGGCTTTTATGGAGTGATTGAAAGCTAGTCTTAATCATCAAAGAATTGGTTTCCATTTCTTCTTTAATGGCTTTCTTCCTTTGATTGGAACCAAGTCTTAATCATTAAGGAGTTGGATTCTCTTTCTCTTTTAATGGCTTAAATGGAATGATTGAAAGCTAGTCTTAATCATCTAGGAATTGGTTTCCATTTCTTCTTTAAAGGCTTTCTTCCTTTGATTGGAACCAAGTGTTAATCATTAAGGAATTGGATTCTGTTTCTCTTTTAATGGCTTAAATGGAGTGATTGAAAGCTAGTCTTAATCCTCAAGGAATTGGTTTCCATTTCTTCTTTAATGGCTTTCTTCCTTTGATTGGAACCAAGTCTTAATCATTAAGGAATTGGATTCTCTTTCTCTTTTAATGGCTTAAATGGAGTGATTGAAAGCTAGTCTTAATCCTCTAGGAATTGGTTTCCATTTCTTCTTTAATGGCTTTCTTCCTTTGATTGGAACCAAGTCTTAATCATTATGGAATTGGATTCTCTTTCTCTTTTAATGGCTTAAATGGAATGATTGAAAGCTTATCTTAATCCTCAAAGAATTGGTTTCCATTTCTTCTTTAATGGCTTTCTTCCTTTGATTGGAACCAAGTCTTAATCATTAAGGAATTGGATTCTCTTTCTCTTTTAATGGCTTAAATGGATTGATTGAAAGCTAGTCTTAATCATCTAAAGAATTGGTTTCCATTACTACTTTAATATCTTTGTACCTTTGATTGGAACCAAGTCTTAATCATTAAGGAATTGGATTCTCTTTCTCTTTTAATGGCTTAAATGGAGTGATTGAAAGCTAGTCTTAATCATCTAGGAATTGGTTTCCATTTCTTCTTTAATGGCTTTCTTTCTTTGATTGGAACCAAGTCTTAATCATTAAGGAATTGGATTCTCTTTCTCTTTTAATGGCTTAAATGGAATGATTGAAAGCTAGTCTTAATCCTCTAGGAATTGGTTTCCATTTCTTCTTTAATGGCTTACTTCCTTTGATTGGAACCAAGTCTTAATCATTAAGGAATTGGATTCTCGTTCTCTTTTAATGGCTTAAATGGAATGATTGAAAGCTAGTCTTAATCATCAAAGAATTGGTTTACATTTCTTCTTTAATGGCTTTCTACCCTTGATTGGAACCAAGTCTTAATCATTAAGGAATTGGATTCTCTTTCTCTTTAATGGCTTAAATGGAATGATTGAAAGCTAGTCTTAATCATCAAAGAATTGGTTTCCATTTCTTCTTTAATGGCTTTCTTCCTTTGATTGGAACCAAGTCTTAATCATTAAGGAATTGGATTCTCTTTCTCTTTTAATGGCTTAAATGGAATGATTGAAAGCTAGTCTTAATCATTAAAGAATTGGTTTCCATTTCTTCTTTAATGGCTTTCTTCCTTTGATTGGAACCAAGTCTTAATCCTTAAGAAATTGCATTCTCTTTCTCTTTTAATGGCTTCCATGGAGTGATTGAAAACTAGTCTTAATCCTCTAGAATTGGTTTCCGTTTCTTCTTTAATGGCTTTCTTCCTTTGATTGGAAGAAAGTCTTAATCATTAAGGAGTTGGATTCTCGTTCTCTTTTAATGGCTTAAATGGAATGATTGAAAGCTAGTCTTAATCATCAAAGAATTGGTTTCCATTTCTTCTTTAATGGCTTTCTTCCTTTGATTGGAACCAAATCTTAATCATTAAGGAATTGGATTCTCTTTCTCTTCTAATGGCTTAAATGGAGTGATTGAAAGATAGTCTTAATCATCAAAGAATTGGTTTCCATTTCTTCTTTAATGGCTTTCCTCCTTTGATTGGAACCAAGTCTTAATCATTAAGGAATTAGATTCCCTTTCTCTTTTAATGGCTTAAATGGAATGATTGAAAGCTAGTCTTAATCATCAAAGAATTGGTTTCCATTTCTTCTTTAATGGCTTTCTTCCTTTGAGTGGAACCAAGTCTTAATCATTAAGGAATTGGATTCTCTTTCTCTTTTAATGGCTTAAATGGAGTGATTGAAAGCTAGTCTTAATCATCTAAGGAATTGGTTTCCATTTGTTCTTTAACGGCATTCTTCCTTTGATTGGAAGCGAGTCTTAACCATTAAGGAATTGGATTCACTTTCTCTTTTAATGGCTTTAATGGAGTGATTGAAAGCTAGTCTTAATCCTCTAGGAATTGGTTTCCATTTCTTCTTTAATGGCTTTCTTCCTTTGATTGGAACCAAGTCTTAATCATTAAGGAATTGGATTCTCTTTCTCTTTTAATGGCTTAAATGGAATGATTGAAAGCTAGTCTTAATCCTCAAGAATTGGTTTCCATTCCTTCTTTAATGGCTTTCTTCCTTTGATTGGAACCAAATCTTAATCATTAAGGAATTGGATTCTCTTTCTCTTTTAATGGCTTAAATGTAGTGATTGAAAGCTAGTCTTAATCATCAAAGAATTGGTTTCCATTTCTTCTTTAATGGCTTTCTTCCTTTGATTGGAACCAAGTCATAATCATTAAGGAATTGGATTCTCTTTCTCTTTTAATGGCTTAAATGGAGTGATTGAAAGCTAGTCTTAATCCTCTAGGAATTGGTTTCCATTTCTTCTTTAATGGCTTTCTTCCTTTGATTGGAACCAAGTCTTAATCATTAAGGAATAGGATTCTCTTTCTCTTTGAATGGCTTAAATGGAGTGATTGAAAGCTAGTCTTAATCCTCTAAGAATTGGTTTCCATTTCTTCTTTAATGGCTTTCTTCCTTTGATTGGAACCAAGTCTTAATCACTAAGGAATTGGATTCTCTTTCTCTTTAATGGCTTAAATGGAATGATTGAAAGCTAGTCTTAATCATCAAAGAATTGGTTTCCATTTCTTCTTTAATGGCTTTCTTCCTTTGATTGGAACCAAGTCTTAATCATTAAGGAATTGGATTCACTATCTCTTTTAATGGTTTCAATGGAGTGATTGAAAGCTAGTCTTAATCCTCTAGGAATTGGTTTCCATTTCTTCTTTAATGGCTTTCTTCCTTTGATTGGAACCAAGTCTTAATCATTAAGGAATTGGATTCTCTTTCTCTTTTAATGGCTTAAATGGAATGAATGAAAGCTAGTCTTAATCATCAAAGAATTGCTTTCCATTTCTTCTTTACTGGCTTTTTTCCTTTGATTGGAACCAAGTCTTAATCATTAAGGAATTGGATTTTCTTTCTCTTTTAATGGCTTAAATGGAGTGATTGAAAGCTAGTCTTAATCCTCTAGGAATTGGTTTCCATTTCTTCTTTAATGGCTTTCTTCCTTTGATTGGAACCAAGTCTTAATCATTAAGGAATTGGATTCTCTTTCTCTTTTAATGGCCGAAATGGAGTGATTGAAAGGTACTCTTAACCATCAAAGAATTGGGTTCCATTTCTTCTTTAACGGCTTTCTTCCTTTGATTGGAACCAAGTCTTAATCATTAAGGAATTGGATTTTCTTTCTCTTTTAATGGCTTCAATGGAGTGATTGAAAGCTAGTCTTAATCCTCGAGGAATTGGTTTCCATTTCTTCTTTAATGGCTTTCTTCCTTTGATTGGAACCAAGTCTTAATCATTAAGGAATTGGATTCTCTTTCTCTTTTAATGGCTTAAATGGAATGATTGAATGCTAGTCTTAATCATCAAAGAATTGGTTTCATTTCTTCTTTAATGGCTTTCTTCCTTTGATTGGAGCCAAGTCTTAATCATTAAGGAACAGGATTTTTATTTTCTTTTAAAGGCTTAAATGGAGTGATTGAAAGCTAGTCTTAATCATCAGGAATTGGTTTCCATTTCTTCTTTAATGGCTTTCTTCCTTTGATTGGAACCAAGTCTTAATCATTAAGGAATTGGATTCTCTTTCTCTTTTAATGGCTGAAATGGAATGATTGAAAGCTAGTCTTAATCCTCTAGGAATTGGTTTCCATTTCTTCTTTAATGGCTTTCTTCCTTTGATTGGAACCAAGTCTTAATCATTAAGGAATTGGATTCTCTTTCTCTTTAATGGCTTAAATGGAGTGATTGAAAGCTAGTCTTAATCATCAAAGAATTGGTTTCCATTTCTTCTTTAACGGCTTTCTTCCTTTGATTGGAACCAAGTCTTAATCATTAAGGAATTGGATTCTCTTTCTCTTTTAATGGCTTAAATGGAGTGATTGAAAGCTAGTCTTAATCCTCAAGGAATTGGTTTCCATTTCTTCTTTAATGGCTTTCTTCCTTTGATTGGAACCAAGTCTTAATCATTAAGGAATTGGATTCTCTTTCTCTTTTAATGGCTTAAATGGAGTGATTGAAAGCTAGTCTTAATCATCAAGAATTGGTTTCCATTTCTTCTTTAATGGCTTTCTTCCTTTGATTGGAACCAAGTCTTAATCATTAAGGAATTGGATTCTCTTTCTCTTTAATGGCTTAAATGGAGTGATTGAAAGCTAGTCTTAATCATCAAAGAATTGGTTTCCATTTCTTCTTTAATGGCTTTCTTCCTTTGATTGGAACCAAGTCTTAATCATTAAGGAATTGGATTCTCTTTCTCTTTTAATGGCTTAAATGGAGTGATTGAAAGCTAGTCTTAATCCTCAAGGAATTGGTTTCCATTTCTTCTTTAATGGCTTTCTTCCTTTGATTGGAACCAAGTCTTAATCATTAAGGAATTGGATTCTCTTTCTCTTTTAATGGCTTAAATGGAGTGATTGAAAGCTAGTCTTAATCCTCAAGGAATTGGTTTCCATTTCTTCTTTAATGGCTTTCTTCCTTTGATTGGAACCAAGTCTTAATCATTAAGGAATTGGATTCTCTTTCTCTTTTAATGGCTTAAATGGAGTGATTGAAAGCTAGTCTTAATCATCAAGGAATTGGTTTCCATTTCTTCTTTAATGGCTTTCTTCCTTTTTGATTGGAACCAAGTCTTAATCATTAAGGAATTGGATTCTCTTTCTCTTTTAATGGCTTAAATGGAGTGATTGAAAGCTAGTCTTAATCCTCAAGAATTGGTTTCAATTTCTTCTTTAATGGCTTTCTTCCTTTGATTGGAACCAAGTCTTAATCATTAAGGAATTGGATTCTCTTTCTCTTTTAATGGCTTAAATGGAATGATTGAAAGCTAGTCTTAATCATCAAAGAATTGGTTTCCATTTCTTCTTTAACGGCTTTCTTCCTTTGATTCGAACCAAGTCTTAATCATTAAGGAATTGGATTCTCTTTCTCTTTAAATGGCTTCCATGGAGTGATTGAAATCTAGTCTTAATCCTCTAGGAATTGGTTTCCATTTCTTCTTTAATGGCTTTCTTCCTTTGATTGGAACCAAGTCTTAATCATTAAGGAATTGGATTCTCTTTCTCTTTTAATGGCTTAAATGGAATGATTGAAAGCTAGTCTTAATCATCTAGGAATTGGTTTCCATTTCTTCTTTAATGGCTTTCTTCCTTTGATTGGAACCAAGTCTTAATCATTAAGGAATTGGATTCTCTTTCTCTTTTAATGGCTTAAATGGAATGATTGAAAGCTAGTCTTAATCATCAAAGAATTGGTTTCCATTTCTTGTTTAACGGCTTTCTTCCTTTGATTGGAACCAAGTCTTAATCATTCAGGAATTGGATTCTCTTTCTCTTTTAATGGCTTAAATGGAATGATTGAAAGCTAGTCTTAATCATCAAAGAATTGGTTTCCATTTCTTCTTTAACGGCTTTCTTCCTTTGATTGGAACCAAGTCTTAATCATTAAGGAATTGGATTCTCTTTCTCTTTCAATGGCTTCAATGGAGTGATTGAAAGCTAGTCTTAATCCTCTAGGAGTTGGTTTCCATTTCTTCTTTAATGGCTTTCTTCCTTTGATTGGAACCAAGTCTTAATCATTAAGGAATTGGATTCTCTTTCTCTTTTAATGGCTTAAATGGAATGATTGAAAGCTAGTCTTAATCCTCTAGGAATTGGTTTCCATTTCTTCTTTAATGGCTTTCTTCCTTTGATTGGAACCAAGTCTTAATCATTAAGGAATTGGATTCTCTTTCTCTTTTAATGGCTTAAATGGAATGATTGAATGCTAGTCTTAATCATCAAAGAATTGGTTTCCATTTCTTCTTTAATGGCTTTGTTCCTTTGATTGGAACCAAGTCTTAATCATTAAGGAATTGGATTCTCTTTCTCTTTTAATGGCTTAAATGGAGTGATTGAAAGCTAGTCTTAATCATCAAAGAATTGGTTTCCATTTCTTCTTTAACGGCTTTCTTCCTTTGATTGGAACCAAGTCTTAATCATTAAGGAATTGGATTCTCTTTCTCTTTTAATGGCTTAAATGGAATGATTGAAAGCTAGTCTTAATCATCTAAGAATTGGTTTCCATTTCTTCTTTAATGGCTTTCTTCCTTTGATTGGAACCAAGTCTTAATCATTAAGGAATTGGATTCTCTTTCTCTTTTAATGGCTTTAATGGAATGATTGAAAGCTAGTCTTAATCATCAAAGAATTGGTTTCCATTTCTTCTTTAATGGCTTTCTTCCTTTGATTGAAACCAAGTCTAAATCATTAAGGAATTGGATTCTCTTTCTCTTTTAATGGCTGAAATGGAATGATTGAAAGCTAGTCTTAATCATTAAGGAATTGGATTCTCTTTCTCTTTTAATGGCTTAAATGGAGTGATTGAAAGCTAGTCTTAATCATCAAAGAATTGGTTTCCATTTTTTTTTTATTGGCTTTCTTCCTTTGATTGAAAGCTAAGTCTTAATCATTAGGAATTGGATTCTCTTTCTCTTTTAATGGCTTGGAATGATTGAAAGCTAGTCTTAATCATCAAAGAATTGGTTTCATTTCTTCTTTAATGGCTTTCTTCCTTGATTGAACCAGTCTTAATCATTAAGGAATTGGATTCTCTCTTTTTAATGGCTTAAATGGAATGATTGAAAGCTAGTCTTAATCATTAGGAATTTGATTCTCTTTTCTCTTTAATGGCTTAAATGGAATGATTGAAAGCTAGTCTTAATCATCAAGGAATTGGTTTCTTTTCTTCTTTTAATTTCTTCCTTGATGATTGAACCTAGTCTTAATCATTAAGGAATTGGATTCTCTTTCTCTTTGAATGCTTGATTGATTGGAACCTAGTCTTAATCATTAAGAATTGGTTTCCATTTCTTCTTTAATGGCTTTCTTCCTTGATTGAAAGCAAGTCTTAATCATTAAGGAATTGGATTCTCTTTCTCTTTAATGGCTTAAATGGAATGATTGAAAGCTAGTCTTAATCATTAAGGAATTGGATTCTTTCTCTTTTAATGGCTTAAATGGATGATTGAAAGCTAGTCTTAATCATTAAGGAATTGGTTTCATTTCTTCTTTAATGGCTTTCTTCCTTGATTGAAAGCTAGTCTTAATCATTAAGGAATTGGTTTCTTTCTTCTTTAATGGCTTTAAATTGATTTGAAAGCTAGTCTTAATCATTAAGGAATTGGATTTCTTTTCTTTTAATGGCTTTTGGATTGATTGATTGGAAGCTAGTCTTAATCATTAAGGAATTGGTTTCATTTCTTCTTTAATGGCTTCTTCCTTGATTGGAAGCAAGTCTTAATCATTAAGAATTGGTTTCTCTTTCTCTTTAATGGCTTAAATGGATTGATTGAAAGCTAGTCTTAATCATTAAGGAATTGGATTCTCTTTCTCTTTAATGGCTTAAATTGAATGATTGAAAGCTAGTCTTAATCATTAAGAATTGGTTTCCATTTCTTCTTTAATGGCTTCTTCCTTGATTGGAAGCTAGTCTTAATCATTAAGGAATTGGATTCTCTTTCTTCTTTAATGGCTTAAATGGAATGATTGAAACCAAGTCTTAATCATTAAGGAATTGGATTCTCTTTCTCTTTTAATGGCTTAAATGGAATGATTGAAAGCTAGTCTTAATCCTCTAGGAATTGGTTTCCATTTCTTCTTTAATCGCTTTTTTCCTTTGATTGGAACCAAGTATTAAAAATTAAGGAATTGGATTCTCTTTCTCTTTTTAATGGCTTAAATGGAATGATTGAAAGCTAGTCTTAATCATCAAGAATTGGTTTCCATTTCTTCTTTAATGGCTTTCCTTTGATTGGAAGCAAGTCTTAATCATTAAGGAATTGGATTCTCTTTCTCTTTAATGGCTTAAATGGAATGATTGAAAGCTAGTCTTAATCATTAAGGAATTGGATTCTTTCTCTCTTTAATGGCTTAAATGGAATGATTGAAAGCTAGTCTTAATCCAAAGGATTGGTTTCCATTTCTTCTTTAATGGCTTTCTTCCTTTGATTGGAACCAAGTCTTAATCATTAAGGAATTGGATTCTCTCTCTTTTAATGGCCTAAATGGAATGATTGAATGCTAGTCTTAATCATCAAAGAATTGGTTTCCATTTCTTCTTTAATGGCTTTCGACATTGATTGGAAGCAAGACTTAATCCTTAAGGAATTGCATTCTCTTTCTCTTTAATGGCTTAAATGGAATGATTGAAAGCTAGTCTTAATCATCAAGGAATTGGTTTCCATTTCTTCTTTAATGGCTTTCTTCCTTTGATTGGAACCAAGTCTTAATCATTAAGGAATTGGATTCTTTCTCTTTTAATGGCTTAAATGGAATGATTGAAAGCTAGTCTTAATCATTAAGAATTGGTTTCTCTTTCTCTTTTTAATGGCTTAATGGAATGAGTGAAAGCTAGCCTTAATCATCTAGGAATTGGTTTCCATTTCTTCTTTAATGGCTTTCTTCCTTTGATTAGAACCAAGTCTTAATCATTAAGGAATTGGATTCTCTTTCTCTTTTAATGGCTTAAATGGAATGATTGAAAGCTAGTCTTAATCCTCTAGGAATTGGTTTCCATTTCTTCTTTAATGGCTTTCTTCCTTTGATTGGAACCAAGTCTTAATCATTAAGGAATTGGATTCTCTTTCTCTTTTAATGGCTTAAATGGAATGATTGAATGCTAGTCTTAATCATCAAAGAATTGGTTTCCATTTCTTCTTTAATGGCTTTGTTCCTTTGATTGGAACCAAGTCTTAATCATTAAGGAATTGGATTCTCTTTCTCTTTTAATGGCTGAAATGGAATGATTGAAAGCTAGTCTTAATCATTAAGGAGTTGGATTCTCTTTCTCTTTTAATGGCTTAAATGGAGTGATTGAAAACTAGTCTTAATCCTCTAGGAATTGGTTTCCATTTCTTCTTTAATGGCTTTCTTCCTTTGATTGGAACCAAGTCTTAATCATTAAGGAATTGGATTCTCTTTCTCTTTTAATGGCTTCAATGGAATGATTGAAAGCTAGTCTTAATCATCAAAGAATTGGTTTCCATTTCTTCTTTAATGGCTTTCTTCCTTTGATTGGAACCAAGTCTTAATCATTAAGGAATTGGATTCTCTTTCTCTTTTAATGGCTTAATTGGAATGATTGAATGGTAGTCTTAATCATCAAAGAATTGGTTTCATTTTCTTCTTTAATGGCTTTCTTGGATTGATTGGAACCAAGTCTTAATCATTAAGAATTGGTTTTCTTTCTCTTTTTAATGGCTTCTTCCTTGATTGAAAGCTAGTCTTAATCATTAAGGAATTGGATTTTCTTTCTTCTTTAATGGCTTTCTTCCTTTGATTGGAACCAAGTCTTAATCATTAAGGAATTGGATTCTCTTTCTCCTTGAATGGCTTCAAGGGAATGATTGAAAGCTAGTCTTAATCATCAAAGAATTGGTTTCCATTTCTTCTTTAATGGCTTTCTTCCTTTGAGTGGAACCAAGTCTTAATCATTAAGGAATTGGATTCTCTTTCTCTTTAATGGCTTAATTGGAATGATTGAAAGCTAGTCTTAATCATCAAGAATTGGTTTCTTTTCTTCTTTAATGGCTTTCTTCCTTGATTGAAACCAAGTCTTAATCATTAAGTTGGATTCATTTCTTCTTTTAATTAATGGCTTCCATGGAATGATTGAAAGCTAGTCTTAATCCTCAAGAATTGGTTTCTTTCTTCTTTAATGGCTTTCTTCCTTGATTGGAACCAAGTCTTAATCATTAACGAATTGGAGTCTGTTTCTCTTTTAATGGCTTAAATGGGATGATTGAATGCTAGTCTTAATCATCAAGAATTGGTTTCCATTTCTTCTTTAATGGCTTTCTTCCTTGATTGGATCCAAGTCTTAATCATTAAGGAATTGGATTCTCTTTCTCTTTTAATGGCTTCAATGGGATGATTGAAAGCCAGTCTTAATCATCAAAGAATTGGTTTCCATTTCTTCTTTAATGGCTTTCTTCCTTTGATTGGAACCAAGTCTTAATCATTAAGGAATTGGTTTCTCTTTCTCTTTTAATGGCTTAAATGGAGTGATTGAAAGCTAGTCTTAATCCTCTAGGAATTGGTTTCCATTTCTTCTTTAATGGCTTTCTTCCTTTGATTGGAACCAAGTCTTAATCATTAAGGAATTGGATTCTCTTTTTCTTTGAATGGCTTAAATGGAATGATTGAAAGCTAGTCTTAATCATCAAAGAATTGGTTTCCATTTCTTCTTTAATAGCTTTTTTCCTTTGATTGAACCAAGTCTTAATCATTATGGAATTGGATTCTCTTTCTCTTTTAATGGCTGAAATGGAGTGATTGAAAGCTAGTCTTAATCATCAGAGAATTGGTTTCCATTTCTTCTTTAACGGCTTGCTTCCTTTGATTGGAACCAAGTCTTAATCATTAAGGAATTGGATTCTCTTTCTCCTTTAATGGCTTAAATGGAATGATTGATAGCTAGTCCTAATCATCAAAGAATTGGTTTCCATTTCTTTTCTTTTTTAATGGCTTTAATCATTAAGGAATGATTGAAAGCTAGTCTTAATCATCTAAGAATTGGTTTCCATTTCTTCTTTAATGGCTTTCTTCCTTTGATTGGACCAAGTCTTAATCGTTAAGGAATTGGATTGTGCTTCTCTTTTAATGTCTTAAATGGAATGATTGAAAGCTAGTCTTAATCATCAAAGAATTGGTTTCCATTTCTTCTTTAATGGCTTTCTTCCTTTGATTGGAAGCAAGTCTTAATCATTAAGGAATTGGAGTCTCTTTCTCCTTTAATGGCTTAAATGGAATGATTGAAAGATAGTCTTAATCATCAAATTGGATTCTCTTTCTCTTTTAATGGCTTAAATGGAATGATTGAAAGCTAGTCTTAATCATCAAAGAATTGGTTTCCATTTCTTCTTTAATGGCTTTCTTCCTTTGATTGGAACCAAGTCTTAATCATTAAGGAATTGGATTCTCTTTCTCTTTAATGGCTTAATGGAATGATTGAAAGCTAGTCTTAATCGTTAAGGAATTGTGTAACACCCTACTAATTTAATGTTATGCTTAAGTCATAGCATTCAATTAAAAGATATGTTCTGGTGTTAATGTTCGCTTAAATTTCGTGATTTGTATTACAAACGATCGAGCGTAGCTGCTATATAATAGATATGAATAGCATTATACAACGTAATACAATTTAATATAACACAACAGATAAGGTACGAATAAGTGGCATATTACCAACTGTATGTACATATGTAGGTTGAAGCCAATGCTTGATCTATACATATATATATTAGAAGCGATGAAGTAAAGATACAGACAAAATGCCTATTGCTAGAAAGCGACGAACTAGCGAGGCCAGCGTCCAACGAGTCAACATGGAAACCTGGTGAAGCTACAGGTGGGATCTCAAGAAAGGAGTGGTCGTTGAGCCTCTCGCCGGTGTCTGAGAATGATGGAAAATATAGCGGGGTGAGAATTTCAAGAAATTCTCAGTAGGGTTGGTGCATAGTGATTGTCGGCGTCACATACATTCTCGGTTGCCTCGGGTTTTATTTAATTATAAAAACATGTGTTCGGACTGAAATATCCATTTTAACGAGTTCAATAAAATATACAGTCAGAGGCAAGGTTCAATTTTAGTTTAGATGGCACAAGAAATAAAATAGGTTACTAACAATGGCATGTAGAAGGATAAGCAGAATGACTAAGTAAGCAAGTGAATAAATATAGTAGACGGCTATAACATCTTGACATAACTATTTCATGCGAGTTATGCATTCATGTAATCATGCAACTCATACTTGAACTTTCCTTTCTTAAAACTTTTCATTTCCTTTCATCATTTTTCCATCTCTTGGTCCCTGGGAGTTCTTGGCCATTTAGACTCTGGGTAATAGTCTGCTTATCGAGGATCGAGCTCGTTCCTATAGAGAAGTGCGGGTTTACTTTCCCGAGCGTTCCCGATCTATTCCCTTAACTTCTTATCCGGTGGCCCAAGTAGCATGGAACTTTCTTAATAACATGATTCTTAATACACTTTCATAACATTTCTTGAAATGCACACGTAAGATCATGGAATTCATAACTTGTGTGCATGGATTCTACCAAAATTTTGGCGGCATAACGGACGTGTCCGCTTCCCGTGAATAGTGCCAGCCAACCAGTACATCATTTTATCACAAAGAACACAATATCACATTTATACTTCAACATTACACTCATACCAATATCAAATTAATCAAAGCAGAATTCCTGCCTCAGCATGTTCAACCAACCCGGTTTTGATAATTCAAACCATAATTTCTACTTAACTCATTTGGACCTCAAATTTGAGTATGTTAAAGTGTTATGTGTCTATTTTGTAACCTCCTTGGTCCCATCTAATTTTGGTATCTCTAACTCAAGATATCTAGATTTTATCTCGGCATGCCCATTGACTTGTCAGAATCAGGCAACTAAAAGTAAAAATCACTAAAAATCGAAAACTGACTCAAATCATACGAAATTGGTCTCTTATTAAAGCTAACAGAACAAAGTTTCATTTGCAAAAGTTACATTTCATTTGGCTTAGTATAACTCGAGTTATAAGCCTCGCATTCTGACCTTCCTAAACTGCCCTGTTCTAGCCCGGTGTGGACATAGGGCAAATTTCTTGGGGCACTGGGAGCAATTTGGGACCTTATCTAATTCTGAAATTTTTATGGGACATTCTACTATGTGTAAAGCTTTCTAACAAAGTTGGTTGCACTCATTTTCAAGTAGTATGGCTCGAGTTCTATCCTAAACAAGCTAGTCTGCCCAGATTCAGAATCAGAACCCTAGGTTGAAATTCAAAAATTCATAACTCTCTCATTTCTAACCCAAAGCCTTTATATGATATATCTATGGAAAGCCCTAGATGTCTAGTTTCATCTAAAAATGGTTTCATCCAATTTGATCTGTTGTAGGCGGAGCCGTACACCTCCCGCCGTACGGACTGCCGAGGATTATGATTCTCTAACCCATCAGCTCTCTCTATTTTCATGGTTTCTTGCTTCCACTTCGGTTTTAATCAATCAAACAGCCCAAAACCAATCACATATCATCATAAACATTCATTTAACACATCAAATAGGATGAGAATAATTCCAGCCCAGCCAGCCAAGTACATGAATTTGATGCAAGAAATCAGAATTCCTACCTTTGATCCAAGTGTTTGTGCTGGATTCTTGAAGCTTGGATGAATAAGGCTGGAATTGGCTTGAGTTTTTGGCTGAAGTTTGGTGTATGAAGAAGAGAGAAAGAGAGCTGAAAGGAAGGAGAAAAGTAGCGTAGAGAATGGGTCAGAATTGGATGAAAAGGAGCTGAAAAATTCTGATGGCTTTTGATGGTTTTTGCTTGGTTTTAATTGGTTCAAAATGTCTTGCTGAAATTCAGCCAAGCTCTCCATGGTTTAGTGGCTATTATTGCACTTTTGGCTGGTAAGTGGCTGAATTATCAGCACTCAAAATAGGGTTTAGAGCTTGTAATTCTATTGGTGTTCAAATGAGTTAAATCTAGTAATGTTAATTTCCTTTAAATCGGTAAATCGATTTTGAAAATTCTTATGAAATCTTCTATACTTCTAACTTAATTCTCTCTTATCTAAACTCAAGTTATTGCTAATTAATTGAGTCTAAATAATGGTTTACCTGAATCTTGATTAATCTCAATTATTCGATAAAAGCGAACAATTGAATGGAAAGCGATAAAAGGATTTGGAGATGTTACAAATTGGATTCTTCTCTCTTTAATGGCTTAAATGGAATGATTGAAAGCTAGTCTTAATCATCAAAGAATTGGTTTCATTTCTTCTTTAATGGCGTCCTTCCTTTGATTGGAACCAAGTCTAAATCATTAAGGAATTGGATTCTCTATCTCTTTTAATGGCTGAAATGGAGTGATTGAAAGCTAGTCTTAATCATCAAAGAATTGGTTTCCATTTCTTTCTTTAATGGCTTTCTTCCTTTGATTGGAACCAAGTCTTAATCATTAAGGAATTGATTCTCTTTCTCTTTTAATGGCTTAAATGGAATGATTGAAAGCTAGTCTTAACCATCAAAGAATTGGTTTCCATTTCTTCTTTAATGGATTTCTTCCTTTGATTGGAACCAAGACTTAATCATTAAGGAATTGGATTCTTTCTTTTAATGGCTTAAATCCTTTGATTGAATGCTAGTCTTAATCATCAAAGAATTGGTTTCATTTCTTCTTTAATGGCTTTCTTCCTTTGATTGGAACCAAGTCTTAATTATTAAGGAATTGGATTCTCTTCTTTAATGGCTTAAATCCTTGATTGAAAGCTAGTCTTAATCATCAGGAATTGGTTTCTATTTCTTCTTTAATGGCTTTCTTCCTTTGATTGGAACCAAGTCTTAATCATTAAGGAATTGGATTCTCTTTCTTTAATGGCTTAAATGGAATGATTGAAAGCTAGTCTTAATCATCAAAGAATTGGTTTCATTTCTTCTTTAATGGCTTTCTTCCTTTGATTGGAACCAAGTCTTAATCATTAAGGAATTGATTTTCTTTCTCTTTAATGGCTTAAATGGAATGATTGAAAGCTAGTCTTAATCATCAAAGAATTGGTTTCATTTTTTCTTTAATGGCTTTCTTTCCTTTGATTGGAACCAAGTCTTAATCATTAAGGAATTGGATTCTCTTTCTTCTCTTTAATGGCTTAATGGAGTGATTGAAAGCTAGTCTTAATCATCAAAGAATTGGTTTCCATTTCTTCTTTAATGGCTTTCTTCCTTTGATTGGAACCAAGTCTTAATCATTAAGGAATTGGATTCTCTTTTCTTTGAATGGCTTAAATGGAATGATTGAAAGCTAGTCTTAATCATCAAAGAATTGGTTTCATTTCTTCTTTAATGGCTTTCTTCCTTTGATTGGAACCAAGTCTTAATCATTAAGGAATTGGATTCTCTTTCTCATTTAATGGCTTAAATGGAATGATTGAATGGTAGTCTTAATCATCAAAGAATTGGTTTCATTTCTTCTTTAATGGCTTTCTTCCTTTGATTGGAACCAAGTCTTAATCATTAAGGAATTGGATTCTCTTTCTCTTTAATGGCTTAAATGGATGATTGAAAGCTAGTCTTAATCATCAAAGAATTGGTTTCCATTTCTTCTTTAACGGCTTTCTTCCTTTGATTGGAACCAAGTCTTAATCATTAAGGAATTGCATTCTCTTCTTTTAATGGCTTAAATGGAGTGATTGAAAGCTAGTCTTAATCCTCAAAGAATTGGTTTCATTTCTTCTTTAATGGCTTTCTTCCTTTGATTGGAACCAAGTCTTAATCATTAAGGAATTGGATTCTCTTTCTCTTTTAATGGCTTAAATGGAATGATTGAAAGCTAGTCTTAATCATCAAAGAATTGGTTTCATTTCTTCTTCTTTAATCTGGCTTTCTTCCTTTGATTGGAACCAAGTCTTAATTCATTAAGGAATTGATTCTCTTTCTCTTTTAATGGCTTAAATGGAATGATTGAAAGCTAGTCTTAATCATCAAAGAATTAGTTTCCATTTCTTCTTTTATGGCTTTCTTCCATTGATTGGAACCAAGTCTTAATCCTTAAGGAATTGCATTCTCTTTCTCTTTTAATGGCTTAAATGGAGTGATTGAAAGCTAGTCTTAATCATCAAAGAATTGGTTTCCATTTCTTCTTTAATGGCTTTCTTCCTTTGATTGGAAACCAAGTCTTAATCATTAAGGAATTGATTCACTTTCTCTTTTAATGGCTTAAATGGAATGATTGAAAGCTAGTCTTAATCATCAAAGAATTGGTTTCCATTTCTTCTTTAATGGCTTTCTTCCTTTGATTGGAAACAAGTCTTAATCATTAAGGAATTGGATTTTCTTTCTCTTTAATGGCTTAAATGGAATGATTGAAAGCTAGTCTTAATCATCAAAGAATTGGTTTCATTTCTTCTTTAATGGCTTTCTTCCTTTGATTGAACCAAGTCTTAATCATTAAGGAATTGGATTCTCTTCTTCTTTTAATGGCTTAAATGGAATGATTGAAAGCTAGTCTTAATCATCAAAGAATTGGTTTCATTTCTTCTTTAATGGCTTTCTTCCTTTGATTGAACCAAGTCTTAATCATTAAGGAATTGGATTCTCTTTCTCTTTTAATGGCTTAAATGGAATGATTGAAAGCTAGTCTTAATCATCTAGGAATTGGTTTCATTTCTTCTTTAATGGCTTTCTTCCTTTGATTGGAACCAAGTCTTAATCATTAAGAATTGGATTCTCTTTCTCTTTTAATGGCTTAAATGGAATGATTGAAAGCTAGTCTTAATCATCAAAGAATTGGGTTCCATTTCTTCTTTAACGGCTTTCTTCCTTTGATTGGAACCAAGTCTTAATCATTAAGGTATAGGATTCTGCTTCTTCTTTAATGGGTTAATGGAATGATTGAAGGCTAGTCTTAATCATCAGAGAATTGGCTTTCATTTCTTCTTTAACGGCTTTCTTCCTTTGATTGGAACCAAGTCTTAATCATTAAGGAATTGGATTCTCATTCTCTTTTAATGGCTTCAATGGAGTGATTGAAAGCTAGTCTTAATCCTCTAGGAATTGGTTTCCATTTCTTCTTTAATGGCTTTCTTCCTTTGATTGGAACCAAGTCTTAATCATTAAGGAATTTGATTCTCTTTCTCTTTCAATGGCTTAAATGGAATGATTGAAAGCTAGTCTTAATCATCAAAGAATTGGTTTCTATTTCTTCTTTAATGGCTTTCTTCCTTTGATTGGAACCAAGTCTTAATCATTAAGGAATTGGATTCTCTTTCTCTTTTATTGGCTTCCATGGAGTGATTGAAAGCTAGTCTTAATCCTCTAGGAATTGGTTTCCATTTCTTCTTTAATGGCTTTTTCCTTTGATTGGAAGCAAGTCTTAATCATTAAGGAATTGGATTCTCTTTCTCTTTTAATGGCTTAAATGGAATGATTGAAAGCTAGTCTTAATCATCAAAGAATTGGTTTCCATTTCTTCTTTAATGGTTTTCTTCCTTTGATTGGAAACAAGTCTTAATCATTAAGGAATTGGATTTTCTTTCTCTTTTAATGGCTTAAATGGAATGATTGAAAGCTAGTCTTAATCATCAAAGAATTGGTTTCCATTTCTTCTTTAACGGCTTTCTTCCTTTGCATGGAACCAAGTCTTAATCATTAAGGAATTGATTCTCTTCTCTTTTAATGGCTTAAATGGAATGATTGAAAGCTAGTCTTAATCATCAAAGAATTGGTTTCATTTCTTCTTAATGGCTTTCTTCCTTTGATTGAACCAAGTCTTAATCATTAAGGAATTGATTCTCTTCTTAATACTTGAATGGAGTGATTGAAAGCTACTTAATCATCAAAGAATTGGTTTCATTTCTTCTTTAATGGCTTTCTTCCTTGATTGGAACCAAGTCTTAATCATTAAGGAATCGATTTTCTTTCTTTAATGGCTTAAATGGAGTGATTGAAAGCTAGTCTTAATCATCAAAGAATTGGTTTCATTTCTTCTTTAATGGCTTTCTTCCTTTGATTGGAACCAAGTCTTAATCATTAAGGAATTGGATTTTCTTTCTCTTTTAATGGCTTAAATGGAGTGATTGAAAGCTAGTCTTAATCCTCTAGGAATTGGTTTTCATTTCTTCTTTAATGGCTTTCATCCTTTGATTAGAACCAAGTCTTAATCATTATGGAATTGGATTCTCTTTCTCTTTTAATGGCTTAAATGGAATGATTGAAAGCTAGTCTTAATCATCAAAGAATTGGTTTCCATTTCTTCTTTAATGGCTTTCTTCCTTTGATTGGAACCAAGTCTTAATCATTAAGGAATTGGATTCTCTCTCTCTTTTAACGGCTTAAATGGAATGATTGAAAGCTAGTCTTAATCATCAAAGAATTGGTTTCATTTCTTCTTTAATGGCTTTCTTCCTTTGATTGGAACCAAGTCTTAATCATTAAGGAATTGATTCTCTTTCTCTCTTTAATGGCTTAAATGGAGTGATTGAAAGCTAGTCTTAATCCTCTAGAATTGGTTTCATTTCTTCTTTAATGGCTTTCTTCCTTTGATTGGAACCAAGTCTTAATCATTAAGGAGTTGGATTCTCTTTCTCTTTTAATGGCTTAAATGGAATGATTGAAAGCTAGTCTTAATCATCAAAGAATTGGTTTCCATTTCTTCTTTAATGGCTTTGTTCCTTTGATTGGAACCAAGTCTTAATCATTAAGGAATTGGATTCTCTTTCTCTTGTAATGGCTTAAACGGAGTGATTGAAAGCTAGTCTTAATCATCAAAGAATTGGTTTCCATTTCTTCTTTAACGGCTTTCTTCCTTTGATTGGAACCAATTCTTAATCATTAAGGAATTGGATTTTCTTTTCTCTTTAATGGCTTAAATGGAATGATTGAAAGCTAGTCTTAATCATCAAAGAATTGGTTTCCATTTCTTCTTTAATGGCTTTGTTCCTTTGATTGGAGCCAAGTCTTAATCATTAAGGAATTGGACTTTCTTTCTCTTTTAATGGCTTCAGTGGAGTGATTGAAAGCTAGTCTTAATCCTCTAGGAATTAGTTTCCATTTCGTCTTTAATGGCTTTGTTCCTTTGATTGGAACCAAGTCTTAATCATTAAGGAATAGGATTCTCTTTCTCTTTTAATGGCTTAAATGGAGTGATTGAAAGCTAGTCTTAATCATCAAAGAATTGGTTTCCATTTCTTCTTTAACGGCTTTCTTCCTTTGATTGGAACCAAGTCTTAATCATTAAGGAATTGATTCTCTTCTCTTTAATGGCTGAAATGGAATGATTGAATGCTAGTCTTAATCATCAAAGAATTGGTTTCATTTCTTCTTTAACGGCTTTCTTCCTTTGATTGGAACCAAGTCTTAATCATTAAGGAATTGGATTTTCTTTCTCTTTTAATGGCTTTAATGGACTGATTGAAAGCTAGTCTTAATCCTCTAGGAATTGGTTTCCATTTCTTCTTTAATGGCTTTCTTCCTTTGATTGGAACCAAGTCTTAATCATTAAGGAATTGGATTCTCTTTCTCTTTCAATGGCTTAAATGGAGTGATTGAAAGCTAGTCTTAATCTCTAGGAATTGGTTTCATTTCTTCTTTAATGGCTTTCTTCCTTTGATTGGTACCAAGTCTTAATCATTAAGGAACTGGATTCTCTTTCTCTTTAATGGCTTAAATGGAGTGATTGAAAGCTAGTCTTAATCATCAAAGAATTGGTTTCCATTTCTTCTTTAATGGCTTTCTTCCTTTGATTGGAACCAAGTCTTAATCATTAAGGAATTGATTCTCTTTCTCTTTTAATGGCTTAAATGGAATGATTGAAAGCTAGTCTTAATCATCAAAGAATTGGTTTCCATTTCTTCTTTAATGGCTTTTTTCCTTTGAGTGGAACCAAGTCTTAATCATTAAGGAATTGGATTTTCTTTCTCTTTAATGGCTTAAATGGAGTGATTGAAAGCTAGTCTTAATCCTCAAAGAATTGGTTTCATTTCTTCTTTAATGGCTTTCTTCCTTTGATTGGAACCAAGTCTTAATCATTAAGGAATTGGATTCTCTTTCTCTTTAATGGCTTCAAGGGAGTGATTGAAAGCTAGTCTTAATCATCAAAGAATTGGTTTCAATTTCTTCTTTAACGGCTTTCTTCCATTGATTGGAACCAAGTCTTAATCATTAAGGAATAGGATTCTCTTTCTCTTTTAATGGCTTCAAGGGAGTGACTGAAAGCTAGTCTTAATCATCAAAGAATTGGTTTCCATTTCTTCTTTAACGGCTTTCTTCCATTGATTGGAACCAAGTCTTAATCATTAAGGAATTGGATTTTCTTTCTCCTTTAATGGCTTCAATGGAATGATTGAAAGCTAGTCTTAATCCTCTAGGAATTGGTTTCCATTTCTTCTTTAATGGCTTTCTTCCTTTGATTGGAACCAAGTCTTAGTCATTAAGGAATTGGATTTTCTTTCTCTTTTCTTGGCTTCAATGGAATGATTGAAAGCTAGTCTTAGTCATCAAAGAATTGGTTTGCATTTCTTCTTTAATGGCTTTCTTCCTTTGATTGGAACCAAGTCTTAATCATTAAGGAATTGGATTCTCTTTCTCTTTGAATGGCATGAAGGGAATGATTGAAAGCTAGTCTTAATCATCAAAGAATTGGTTTCCATTTCTTCTTTAATGGCTTTCTTCCTTTGAGTGGAACCAAGTCTTAATCATTAAGGAATTGGATTTTCTTTCTCTTTTAATGGCTTAAATGGAATGATTGAAAGCTAGTCTTAATCCTCAAAGAATTGGTTTCATTTCTTCTTTAATGGCTTTCTTCCTTTGATTGGAACCAAGTCTTAATCATTAAGGAATTGATTCTCTTTCTCCTTGAATGGCTTCAAGGGAATGATTGAAAGCTAGTCTTAATCATCAAAGAATTGGTTTCCTTTTCTTCTTTAATGGCTTTCTTCCTTTGAGTGGAACCAAGTCTTAATCCTTAAGGAATTGCATTCTTTCTCTTTTAATGGCTTGCATGGAGTGATTGAAAGCTAGTCTTAATCCTCAAGGAATTGGTTTCCATTTCTTCTTTAATGGCTTTCTTCCTTTGATTGGAACCAAGTCTTAATTATTAAGGAATTGGATTCTCTTCTTTAATGGCTTAAATGGAATGATTGAATGCTACTCTTAATCATCAAAGAATTGGTTTCCATTTCTTCTTTAATGGCTTTCTTCCTTTGAGTGGAACCAAGTCTTAATCATTAAGGAATTGGATTCTCTTTCTCTTTTAATGGCTTAAATGGAATGATTGAAAGCTAGTCTTAATCCTCAAAGAATTGGTTTTCATTTCTTCTTTAATGGCTTTCTTCCTTTGATTGGAACCAAGTCTTAATCATTAAGGAATTGGATTCTCTTTCTCTTTTAATGGCTTAAATGGAATGATTGAAAGCTAGTCTTAGTCATCAAAGAATTGGTTTCATTTCTTCTTTAGTGGATTTTTTCCTTTGATTGGAACCAAGTCTTAATCATTAAGGAATTGGATTCTCTTTCTCTTTTAAAGGCTTGAATGGAGTGATTGAAAGCTAGTCTTAATCATCAAAGAATTGGTTGTCATTTCTTCTTTAACGGCTTTCTTCCTTTGATTGGAACCAAGTCTTAATCATTAAGGAATTGGATTTCCTTTCTCTTTTAATGGATTAAATGGAGTGATTGAAAGCTAGTCTTAATCATCTAGGAATTGGTTTCATTTCTTCTTTAATGGCTTTCTTCCTTTGATTGGAACCAAGTCTAAATCATTAAGGAATTGGATTCTCTTTCTCTTTTAATGGCTTAAATGGAGTGATTGAAAGCTAGTCTTAATCATCAAAGAATTGGTTTCATTTCTTCTTTAATGGCTTACTTCCTTTGATTGGAACCAAGTCTTAATCATTAAGGAATTGGATTTTCTTTCTCTTTAATGGCTTAATGGAATGATTGAAAGCTAGTCTTAATCATCAAAGAATTGGTTTCATTTCTTCTTTAATGGCTTTCTTCCTTTGATTGGAACCAAGTCTTAATCATTAAGGAATTGGATTCTCTTTCTTTAATGGCTTAAATGGAATGATTGAATGCTAGTCTTAATCATCAAAGAATTGGTTTCATTTCTTCTTTAACGGCTTCTTCCTTTGATTGGAACCAAGTCTGAATCATTAAGGAATTGGATTTTCTTTCTCTTTAATGGCTGAAATGGAATGATTGAAAGCTAGTCTTAATCCTCTAGGAATTGGTTTCCATTTCTTCTTTAATGGCTTTCTTCCTTTGATTGGAACCAAGTCTTAATCACTAAGGAATTGGATTCTCTTTCTCTTTGAATGGCGTCAAGGGAATGATTGAAAGCTAGTCTTAATCATCAAAGAATTGGTTTCCATTTCTTCTTTAATGGCTTTCTTCCTTTGAGTGGAACCGAGTCTTAATCATTAAGGAATTGGATTTTCTTTCTCTTTTAATGGCTTCAAGGGAGTGATTGAAAGCTAGTCTTAATCCTCTAGGAATTGGTTTCCATTTCTTCTTTAATGGCTTTCTTCCTTTGATTGGAACCAAGTCTTAATCATTAAGGAATTGGATTCTCTTTCTCTTTTAATGGCTGAAATGGAATGATTGAATGCTAGTCTTAATCATCAAAGAATTGGTTTCATTTCTTCTTTAACGGCTTTCTTCCTTTGATTGGAACCAAGTCTTAATCATTAAGGAATTGGATTTTCTTTTAATGGCTTAAATGGAGTGATTGAAAGCTAGTCTTAATCCTCAAAGAATTGGTTTCATTTCTTCTTTAATGGCTTTCTTCCTTTGATTGGAACCAAGTCTTAATCATTAAGGAATTGGATTCTCTTTCTCTTTTAATGGCTTCAATGGAATGATTGAAAGCTAGTCTTAATCATCAAAGAATTGGTTTCCATTTCTTCTTTAATGGCTTTCTTCCTTTGATTGGAACCAAATCTTAATCATTAAGGAATTGGATTCTCTTTCTCCTTGAATGGCTTCAAGGGAATGATTGAAAGCTAGTCTTAATCATCAAAGAATTGGTTTCCATTTCTTCTTTAATGGCTTTCTTCCTTTGATTGGAACCAAGTCTTAATCATTAAGGAATTGGATTCTCTTTCTCTTTGAATGGCTTCAAGGGAATGATTGAAAGCTAGTCTTAATCATCAAAGAATTGGTTTCCATTTCTTCTTTAATGGCTTTCTTCCTTTGAGTGGAACCAAGTCTTAATCATTAAGGAATTGGATTCTCTTTTAATGGCTTCGATGGAATGATTGAAAGCTAGTCTTAATCCTCAAAGAATTGGTTTCCATTTCTTCTTTAATGGCTTTCTTCCTTTGCATGGAACCAAGTCTTAATCATTAAGGAATTGGATTTTCTTTCTCTTTTAATGGCTTCAAGGGAATGATTGAAAGCTAGTCTTAATCATCAAAGAATTGGTTTCCATTTCTTCTTTAATGGCTTTCTTCCTTTGAGTTGAACCAAGTCTTAATCATTAAGGAATTGGATTCTCTTTCTCTTTTAATGGCTTCAATGGAATGATTGAAAGCTAGTCTTAATCATCAAAGAATTGGTTTCCATTTCTTCTTTAATGGCTTTCTTCCTTTGATTGGAACCAAGTCTTAATCATTAAGGAATTGGATTCTCTTTCTACTTGAATGGCTTCAAGGGAATGATTGAAAGCTAGTCTTAATCATCAAAGAATTGGTTTCCATTTCTTCTTTAATGGCTTTCTTCCTTTGAGTGGAACCAAGTCTTAATCATTAAGGAATTGGATTCTTTTCTCTTTAATGGCTTAAATGATGGAATGATTGAAAGCTAGCCTTAATCAACAAAGAATTGGTTTCCATTTCTTCTTTAATGGCTTTCTTCCTTTGAGTGGAACCAAGTCTTAATCATTAAGGAATTGGATTCTCTTTTCTCTTTAATGGCTTCAATGGAGTGATTGAAAGCTAGTCTCAATCATCTAGGAATTGGTTTCCATTTCTTCTTTAATGGCTTTCTTCCTTTGATTGGAACCAAATCTTAATCATTAAGGAATTGGATTCTCTTTCTCTTTCGACGACTCAAATGGAATGATTGAATGCTAGTCTTAATCATCAAAGAATTGGTTTCCATTTCTTCTTTAACGGCTTTCTTCCTTTGATTGGAACCAAGTCTTAATCATTAAGGAATTGGATTTTCTTTCTCTTTTAATGGCTTAAATGGAGTGATTGAAAGCTAGTCT
This sequence comes from Pterocarpus macrocarpus, assembly GCA_031439585.1. Lineage (NCBI taxonomy): Eukaryota > Viridiplantae > Streptophyta > Magnoliopsida > Fabales > Fabaceae > Pterocarpus > Pterocarpus macrocarpus. The sequence goes on along the minus strand of CM062519.1, from coordinate 39,529,957 downwards.
GAATCCTATAGGAATTGGTTTCCATTTCTTCTTTAATGGCTTTCATTCTTTGATTAGAACCAAGTCTTAATCATTAAGGAATTGGATTCTCTTTCTCTTTTAATGGCTTCAATGGAGTGATTGAAAGCTAGTCTTAATCATCAAAGAATTGGTTTCCATTTCTTCTTTAACGGCTTTCTTCCTTTGAGTGGAAACAAGTCTTAATCATTAATGAATTGGTTTCTCTTTGTCCTTTAATGGCTTAAATGGAATGATTGAATGCTAGTCTTAATCATCAAAGAATTGGTTTCCATTTCTTCTTTAATGGCTTTCTTCCTTTGATTGGAACCAAGTCTTAATCATTAAGGAATTGGATTCTCTTTCTTCTTTAATGGCTTAAATGGAATGATTGAATGCTAGTCTTAATCATCAAAGAATTGGTATCCATTTCTTCTTTAACGGCTTTCTTCCTTTGATTGGAACCAAGTCTTAATCATTAAGGAATTGGATTCTCTTTCTCTTTTAATGGCTTAAATGGAATGATTGAAAGCTAGTCTTAATCATCAAAGAATTGGTTTCCATTTCTTCTTTAATGGCTTTCTTCCTTTGATTGGAACCAAGTCTTAATCATTAAGGAATTGCATTCTCTTTTCTTTTAATGGCTTAAATGGAATGATTGAAAGCTAGTCTTAATCATCAAAGAATTGGTTTCATTTCTTCTTTAATGGCTTTCTTCCTTTGATTGGAACCAAGTCTTAATCATTAAGGAATTGGATTCTCGTTCTCTTGTAATGGCTAAAATGGAGTGATTGAAAGCCAGTCTTAATCATCAAAGAATTGGTTTCCATTTCTTCTTTAATGGCTTTCTTCCTTTGAGTGGAACCAAGTCTTAATCATTAAGGAATTGATTTCTTTCTTCTTTAATGGCTTAAATGGAATGATTGAAAGCTAGTCTTAATCATCAAAGAATTGGTTTCATTTCTTCTTTAACGGCTTTCTTCCTTTGATTGGAACCAAGTCTTAATTATTAAGGAATTGTATTTTCTTTCTCTTTGAATGGCTTCAATGGAGTGATTGAAAGCTAGTCTTAATCCTCTAGGAATTGGTTTCCATTTCTTCTTTAATGGCTTTCTTCCTTTGATTGGAACCAAGTCTAAATCATTAAGGAATTGGATTCTCTTTCTCTTTTAATGGCTGAAATGGAATGATTGAATGCGAGTCGTAATCATCAAAGAATTGGTTTCATTTCTTCTTTAACGGCTTTCTTCCTTTGATTGGAACCAAGTCTTAATTATTAAGGAATTGGATTTTCTTTCTTCTTTAATGGCTTTAATGGAGTGATTGAAAGCTAGTCTTAATCCTCAAAGAATTGGTTTCATTTCTTCTTTAATGGCTTTCTTCCTTTGATTGGAACCAAGTCTTAATCATTAAGGAATTGGATTCTCTTCTCTTTAATGGCTTGAATGGAATGATTGAAAGCTAGTCTTAATCATCAAAGAATTGGTTACCATTTCTTCTTTAATGGCTTTGTTCCTTTGATTGGAACCAAGTCTTAATCATTAAGGAATTGGATTTTCTTTCTCTTTAATGGCTTAAATGGAATGATTGAAAGCTAGTCTTAATCATCAAGGAATTGGTTTCATTTCTTCTTTAATGGCTTTCTTCCTTTGATTGGAACCAAGTCTTAATCATTAAGGAATTGATTCTCTTTCTTTTAATGGCTTAAATGGAGTGATTGAAAGCTAGTCTTAATCCTCTAGGAATTGGCTTCCATTTCTTCTTTAATGGCTTTCTTCCTTTGATTGGAACCAAGTCTTAATCATTAAGGAATTGGATTCTCTTTCTTCTTTAATGGCTTAAATGGAATGATTGAAAGCTAGTCTTAATCATCAAAGAATTGGTTTCATTTCTTCTTTAATGGCTTTCTTCCTTTGATTGGAACCAAGTCTTAATCATTAAGGAATTGGATTCTCTTTCTCTTTAATGGCTTAAATGGAGTGATTGAAAGCTAGTCTTAATCCTCTAGGAATTGGTTTGCATTTCTTCTTTAATGGCTTTCTTCCTTTGATTGGAACCAAGTCTTAAACATTAAGGAATTGGATTCTCTTTCTTTTAATGGCTTAAATGGAATGATTGAAAGCTAGTCTTAATCATCAAAGAATTGGTTTCATTTCTTCTTTAATGGCTTTCTTCCTTTGATTGGAACCAAGTCTTAATCATTAAGGAATTGGATTCTCTTCTTTTTAATGGCTTAAATGGAATGATTGAAAGCTAGTCTTAATCATCAAAGAATTGGTTTCATTTCTTCTTTAATGGCTTTCTTCCTTTGATTGGAACCAAGTCCTTAATCATTAAGGAATTGATTTTCTTTCTTCTTTAATGGCTTAAATGGAATGATTGAAAGCTAGTCTTAATCATCAAGGAATTGGTTTCATTTCTTCTTTAATGGCTTTCTTCCTTTGATTGGAACCAAGTCTTAATCATTAAGGAATTGGATTCTCTTTCTCTTTTAATGGCTTAAATGGAGTGATTGAAAGCTAGTCTTAATCATCAAAGAATTGGTTTCATTTCTTCTTTAATGGCTTTCTTCCTTTGATTGGAACCAAGTCTTAATCATTAAGGAATTGGATTCTCTTTCTTTTAATGGCTTAAATGGAGTGATTGAAAGCTAGTCTTAATCATCAAAGAATTGGTTTCATTTCTTCTTTAATGGCTTTCTTCCTTTGATTGGAACCAAGTCTTAATCATTAAGGAATTGGATTCTCTTTCTTTTAATGGCTTAAATGGAATGATTGAAAGCTAGTCTTAATCATCAAAGAATTGGTTTCATTTCTTCTTTAATGGCTTTCTTCCTTTGATTGGAACCAAGTCTTAATCATTAAGGAATTGGATTTTCTTTCTCTTTAATGGCTTAAATGGAATGATTGAAAGCTAGTCTTAATCATCAAGGAATTGGTTTCATTTCTTCTTTAATGGCTTTCTTCCTTGATTGGAACCAAGTCTTAATCATTAAGGAATTGGTTTCCATTTCTTCTTTAATGGCTTAAATGGAATGATTGAATGGTAGTCTTAATCATCAAAGAATTGGTTTCCATTTCTTCTTAATGGCTTTCTTCCTTTGATTGGAACCAAGTCTTAATCATTAAGGAATTGATTCTTTTCTCTTTAATGGCTTAAATGGAGTGATTGAAAGCTAGTCTTAATCATCAAAGAATTGGTTTCATTTCTTCTTTAACGGCTTTGTTCCTTTGATTGGAACCAAGTCTTAATCATTAAGGAATTGGATTCTCTTTCTCCTTTAATGGCTTAAATGGAATGATTGATAGCTAGTCCTAATCATCAAAGAATTGGTTTCCATTTCTTCTTTATTGGCCTTCTTCCGTTGATTGGAACCAAGTCTTAATCATTAAGGAATTGATTCTTTTCTCTTTTTAATGGCTTAAATGGAGTGATTGAAAGCTAGTCTTAATCCTCAAAGAATTGGTTTCATTTCTTCTTTAATGGCTTTCTTCCTTTGATTGGAACCAAGTCTTAATCATTAAGGAATTGATTCTCTTTCTTTAATGGCTTAAATGGAATGATTGAAAGCTAGTCTTAATCATCAAAGAATTGGTTTCCATTTATTCTTTAATGGCTTTGTTCCTTTGATTGGAACCAAGTCTTAATCCTTAATGAATTGCATTCTCTTTCTCTGTTAATGGCTTCTGTGGAGTGATTGAAAACTAGTCTTAATCCTCTAGGAATTGGTTTCATTTCTTCTTTAATGGCTTTCTTTCTTTGATTGGAAGCAAGTCTTAATCATTAAGGAATTGTATTCACTTTCTCTTTTAATGACTTAAATGGAATGATTGAATGCTAGTCTTAATCATCAAAGAATTGGTTTCATTTCTTCTTTAATGGCTTTCTTCCTTTGATTGAACCAAGTCTTAATCATTAAGTGAATTGTGATTCTCTTTTCTCTTTTAATGGCTTAAATGGAGTGATTGAAAGCTAGTCTTAATCCTCAAAGAATTGGTTTCATTTCTTCTTTTATGGCATTCTTCCTTTGATTGGAACCAAGTCTTCATCATTAAGGAATTGGATTCTCTTTCTCTTTTAATGGCTTAAATGGAATGATTGAAAGCTAGTCTTAATCATCAAAGAATTGGTTTCATTTCTTCTTTAATGGCTTTCTTCCTTTGATTGGAACCAAGTCTTAATCATTAAGGAATTGGATTCTCTTTCTTTTAATGGCTTAAATGGAATGATTGAAAGCTAGTCTTAATCATCAAAGAATTGGTTTCATTTCTTCTTTAATGGCTTTCTTCCTTTGATTGGAACCAAGTCTTAATCATTAAGGAATTGATTTTCTCTTCTTTTAATGGCTTAAATGGAATGATTGAAAGCTAGTCTTAATCATCAAAGAATTGGTTTCATTTCTTCTTTAATGGCTTTCTTCCTTTGATTGGAACCAAGTCTTAATCATTAAGGAATTGGATTCTCTTTCTCTTTAATGGCTTAAATGGAATGATTGAAAGCTAGTCTTAATCATCAAAGAATTGGTTTCCATTTCTTCTTTAATGGCTTTCTTCCTTTGATTGGAACCAAGTCTTAATCATTAAGGAATTGGATTCTCTTTCTCTTTAATGGCTTAAATGGAATGATTGAAAGCTAGTCTTAATCCTCAAAGAATTGGTTTCATTTCTTCTTTAATGGCTTTCTTCCTTTGATTGGAACCAAGTCTTAATCATTAAGGAATTGGATTTCTTTCTCTTTAATGGCTTAAATGGAATGATTGAAAGCTAGTCTTAATCATCAAAGAATTGGTTTCATTTCTTCTTTAATGGCTTTCTTCCTTTGATTGGAGCCAAGTCTTAATCATTAAGGAATTGGATTCTCTTTTCTCTTTTAATGGCTTAAATGGAATGATTGAAAGCTAGTCTTAATCATCAAAGAATTGGTTTCATTTCTTCTTTAATGGCTTTCTTCCTTTGATTGGAACCAAGTCTTAATCATTAAGGAATTGGATTCTCTTTCTTTTAATGGCTTAAATGGAATGATTGAAAGCTAGTCTTAATCATCAAAGAATTGGTTTCATTTCTTCTTTAATGGCTTTCTTCCTTTGATTGGAACCAAGTCTTAATCATTAAGGAATTGATTCTCTTTCTCTTTAATGGCTTAAATGGAATGATTGAAAGCTAGTCTTAATCATCAAAGAATTGGTTTCATTTCTTCTTTAATGGCTTTCTTCCTTTGATTGGAACCAAGTCTTAATCATTAAGGAATTGATTCTCTTTCTTCTTTAATGGCTTCAATGGAATGATTGAAAGCTAGTCTTAATCATCAAAGGAATTGGTTTCATTTCTTCTTTAATGGCTTTCTTCCTTTGATTGGAACCAAGTCTTAATCATTAAGGAATTGGATTCTCTTTCTCTTTAATGGCTTAAATGGAGTGATTGAAAGCTAGTCTTAATCATCAAAGAATTGGAATCATTTCTTCTTTAATGGCTTTCTTCCTTTGATTGGAACCAAGTCTTAATCATTAAGGAATTGGATTCGTATTCTCTTTTAATGGCTTAAATGGAATGATTGAAAGCTAGTCTTAATCATCAAAGAATTGGGTTCATTTCTTCTTTAATGGCTTTCTTCCTTTGATTGGAACCAAGTCTTAATCATTAAGGAATTGATTCTCTTTCTCTTTAATGGCTTAAATGGAATGATTGAAAGCTAGTCTTAATCATTAAGGAATTGGATTCATTTTCTTTAATGGCTTAAATGGAATGATTGAAAGCTAGTCTTAATCATCAAAGAATTGGTTTCCATTTCTTCTTTAACGGCTTTCTTCCTTTGATTGGAACCAAGTCTTAATCATTAAGGAATTGGATTCTCTTTCTCCTTTAATGGCTTAATGGAGTGATTGAAAGCTAGTCTTAATCATCAAAGAATTGGTTTCATTTCTTCTTTAACGGCTTTCTTCCTTTGATTGGAACCAAGTCTTAATCATTAAGGAATTGGATTCTCTTTCTCCTTTAATGGCTTAAATGGAATGATTGAAAGCTAGTCTTAATCATCAAAGAATTGGTTTCCATTTATTCTTTAATGGCTTTGTTCCTTTGATTGGAACCAAGTCTTAATCATTAAGGAATTGGATTCTCTTTCTTTAATGGCTTAAATGGAATGATTGAAAGCTAGTCTTAATCATCAAAGAATTGGTTTCATTTCTTCTTTAATGGCTTTCCTTTGATTGGAACCAAGTCTTAATCATTAAGGAATTGATTCTTCTTTCTTTAATGGCTTAAATGGAGATTGAAAGCTAGTCTTAATCATCAAAGAATTGGTTTCATTTCTTCTTTAATGGCTTTCTTCCTTTGATTGGAACCAAGTCTTAATCATTAAGGAATTGGATTCTCTTTTCTTTTTAATGGCTTAAATGGAGTGATTGAAAGCTAGTCTTAATCATCAAAGAATTGGTTTCATTTCTTCTTTAATGGCTTTCTTCCTTGATTGGAACCAAGTCTTAATCATTAAGGAATTGATTCTCTTCTCTTTAATGGCTTAAATGGAATGATTGAAAGCTAGTCTTAATCATCAAAGAATTGGATTCCATTTCTTCTTTAATGGCTTCCTTCCTTTGAGTGGAACCAAGTCTGAATCATTAAGGAATTGGATTTCTTTCTCTTTAATGGCTTCCATGGAGTGATTGAAAGCTAGTCTTAATCATCAAAGAATTGGTTTCCATTTCTTCTTTAATGGTTTGTTTCTTTGATTGGAACCAAGTCTTAATCATTAAGGAATTGGATTCTCTTTTCCTTTTAATGGCTTAAATGGAATGATTGAAAGCTAGTCTTAATCATCAAAGAATTGGTTTCATTTCTTCTTTAATGGCTTTCTTCCTTTGATTGGAACCAAGTCTTAATCATTAAGGAATTGATTCTCTTTCTTTAATGGCTTAAATGGAATGATTGAAAGCTAGTCTTAATCCTCTAGGAATTGGTTTCCATTTCTTCTTTAATGGCTTTCTTCCTTTGATTGGAAGCAAGCCTTAATCATTAAGGAATTTGATTCTCATTCTCTTTTAATGGCTTTAATGGAATGATTGAAAGCTAGTCCTAATCATCAAAGAATTGGTTTCCATTTATTCTTTATTGGCTTTCTTCCTTTGATTGGAACCAAGTCTTAATCATTAAGGAATTGGATTTTCTTTCTCTTGTAATGGCTTCAATGGAATGATTGAAAGCTAATCTTAATCATCAAAGAATTGGTTTCATTTCTTCTTTAATGGCTTTCTTCCTTTGATTGGAACCAAGTCTTAATCATTAAGGAATTGGATTTTCTTTCTCTTTAATGGCTTAAATGGAGTGATTGAAAGCTAGTCTTAATCATCAAAGAATTGGTTTCATTTCTTCTTTAATGGCTTTCTTCCTTTGATTGGAACCAAGTCTTAATCATTAAGGAATTGGATTCTCTTTCTTTAATGGCTTAAATGGAATGATTGAAAGCTAGTCTTAATCATCAAAGAATTGGTTTCATTTCTTCTTTAATGGCTTTCTTCCTTTGATTGGAACCAAGTCTTAATCATTAAGGAATTGATTCTCTTTTCTTTAATGGCTTAAATGGAATGATTGAAAGCTAGTCTTAATCATCAAAGAATTGGTTTCCATTTCTTCTTTAATGGCTTTCTTCCTTTGATTGGAACCAAGTCTTAATCATTAAGGAATTGGATTCTCTTTCTCTTTAATGTCTTAAATGGATTGATAGAATGCTATTCTTAATCATCAAAGAATTGGATTCTATTTCTTGTTTAATGGCTTTCTTCCTTTGATTGGAACCAAATCTAAATCATTAAGGAATTGATTTCTCTTTCTTTAATGGCTTAAATGGAATGATTGAAAGCTAGTCTTAATCATCAAAGAATTGGTTTCATTTCTTCTTTAATGGCTTTCTTCCTTTGATTGGAACCAAGTCTTAATCATTAAGGAATTGGATTTTCTTTCTTTAATGGCTTAAATGGAGTGATTGAAAGCTAGTCTTAATCCTCTAGGAATTGGTTTCATTTCTTCTTTAATGGCTTTCTTCCTTTGATTGGAACCAAGTATTAATCATTAAGGAATTTGATTCTCTTTCTCTTTTAATGGTTTAAATGGAATGATTGAAAGCTAGTCTTAATCATCAAAGAATTGGTTTCATTTCTTCTTTAATGGCTTTCTTCCTTTGATTGGAACCAAGTCTTAATCATTAAGGAATTGGATTCTCTTTCTTTAATGGCTTAAATGGAGTGATTGAAAGCTAGTCTTAATCATCAAAGAATTGGTTTCCATTTCTTCTTTAATGGCTTTCTTCCTTTGAGTGGAACCAAGTCTTAATCATTAAGGAATTGGATTCTTTTCTTTTAATGGCTTAAATGGAATGATTGAAAGCTAGTCTTAATCATCAAAGAATTGGTTTCATTTCTTCTTTAATGGCTTTCTTCCTTTGATTGGAACCAAGTCTTAATCATTAAGGAATTGGATTCTCTTTCTTTTAATGGCTTAAATGGAATGATTGAAAGCTAGTCTTAATCATCAAAGAATTGGTTTCCATTTCTTCTTTAATGGCTTTCTTCCTTTGATTGGAACCAAGTCTTAATCATTAAGGAATTGGATTCTCTTCTCTTTAATGGCTTAAATGGAGTGATTGAAACCTAGTCTTAATCATCAAAGAATTGGTTTCCATTTCTTCTTTAATGGGTTTGTTCCTGTGATTGGAACAAAGTCTTAATCATTAAGGAATTGATTCTCTTTCTTTTTAATGGCTTAAATGGAATGATTGAAAGCTAGTCTTAATCATCAAAGAATTGGTTTCATTTCTTCTTTAATGGCTTTCTTCCTTTGATTGGAACCAAGTCTTAATCATTAAGGAATTGGATTTTCTCTTTTAATGGCTTAAATGGAATGATTGAAAGCTAGTCTTAATCATCAAAGAATTGGTTTCCATTTCTTCTTTAATGGCTTTCTTCCTTTGAGTGGAACCAAGTCTTAATCATTAAGGAATTGGATTCTCTTTCTCTTTAATGGCTTAAATGGAATGATTGAAAGCTAGTCTTAATCATCAAAGAATTGGTTTCATTTCTTCTTTAATGGCTTTCTTCCTTTGATTGGAACCAAGTCTTAATCATTAAGGAATTGGATTCTTTCTCTTTAATGGCTTAATGGAGTGATTGAAAGCTAGTCTTAATCATCAAAGAATTGGTTTCATTTCTTCTTTAATGGCTTTCTTCCTTTGATTGGAACCAAGTCTTAATCATTAAGGAATTGATTCTCTTTCTCTTTTAATGGCTTAAATGGAATGATTGAAAGCTAGTCTTAATCATCAAAGAATTGGTTTCATTTCTTCTTTAATGGCTTTCTTCCTTTGATTGGAACCAAGTCTTAATCATTAAGGAATTGGATTCTCTTTCTCTTTAATGGCTTAAATGGAATGATTGAAAGCTAGTCTTAATCATCAAAGGAATTGGTTTCCATTTCTTCTTTAATGGCTTTCTTCCTTTGATTGGAACCAAGTCTTAATCATTAAGGAATTGGATTCTCTTTCTTTAATGGCTTAAATGGAATGATTGAAAGCTAGTCTTAATCATCAAAGAATTGGTTTCATTTCTTCTTTAATGGCTTTCTTCCTTGATTGGAACCAAGTCTTAATCATTAAGGAATTGGATTCTCTTTCTTTAATGGCTTAAATGGAATGATTGAAAGCTAGTCTTAATCCTCTAAGAATTGGTTTCCATTTCTTCTTAAATGGCTTTCTTCCTTTGATTGGAACCAAGTCTTAATCATTAAGGAATTGATTCTCTTTCTCTTTAATGGCTTAAATGGAATGATTGAAAGCTAGTCTTAATCATCAAAGAATTGGTTTCATTTCTTCTTAATGGCTTTCTTCCTTTGATTGGAACCAAGTCTTAATCATTAAGGAATTGGATTCTCTTTCTCTTTAATGGCTTAAATGGAATGATTGAAAGCTAGTCTTAATCATCAAAGAATTGGTTTCCATTTCTTCTTTAATGGCTTTCTTCCTTTGATTGGAACCAAGTCTTAATCATTAAGGAATTGGATTTTCTATCTCTTTTAATGGCTTCCTTGGAGTGTTTGAAAGCTAGTCTTAATCATCAAAGAATTGGTTTCATTTCTTCTTTAATGGCTTTCTTCCTTTGATTGGAACCAAGTCTTAATCATTAAGGAATTGATTCTCTTTCTCTTTAATGGCTTCAATGGAATGATTGAACCAAGTCTTAATCATTAAGGAATTGATTCTCTTTCTTTAATGGCTTAAATGGAATGATTGAAAGCTAGTCTTAATCATCAAAGAATTGGTTTCATTTCTTCTTTAATGGCTTTCTTCCTTTGATTGGAACCAAGTCTTAATCATTAAGGAATTGATTCTCTTTCTCTTTAATGGCTTAAATGGAATGATTGAAAGCTAGTCTTAATCATCAAAGAATTGGTTTCCATTTCTTCTTTAATTGCTTTCTTCCTTTGATTGGAACCAAGTCTTAATTATTAAGGAATTGATTTCTTTTCTTTTAATGGCTTAATGGAGTGATTGAAAGCTAGTCTTAATCCTCAAAGAATTGGTTTCATTTCTTCTTTAATGGCTTTCTTCCTTTGATTGGAACCAAGTCTTAATCATTAAGGAATTGGATTCTCTTCTTTTAATGGCTTAAATGGAATGATTGAAAGCTAGTCTTAATCATCAAAGAATTGGTTTCCATTTCTTCTTTAATGGCTTTCTTCCTTTGATTGGAACCAAGTCTTAATCATTAAGGAATTGGATTCTCTTTCTTTAATGGCTTAAATGGAATGATTGAAAGCTAGTCTTAATCATCAAAGAATTGGTTTCCATTTCTTCTTTAATGGCTTACTTCCTTTGATTGGAACCAAGACTTAATCATTAAGGAATTGGATTCGCTTTCTCTTTTAATGGCTTAAATGGAATGATTGAAAGCTTGTCTTAATCATCAAAGAATTCGTTTCCATTTCTTCTTTAGTGGCTTTCTTCCTTTGATTGGAAACAAGTCTTAGTCCTTAAGGAATTGGTTTCTCATTCTTCTTTTAATGGCTTAAATGGAATGATTGAAAGCTAGTCTTAATCATCAAAGAATTGGTTTGCATTTCTTCTTTAATGGCTTTCTTCCTTTGAATGGAAGCAAGTCTTAATCATTAAGGAATTGGTTTTTCTTTCTCTTTAATGGCTTAAATGGAATGATTGAAAGCTAGTCTTAATCATCAAAGAATTGGTTTCATTTCTTCTTTAATGGCTTTCTTCCTTTGATTGGAACCAAGTCTTAATCATTAAGGAATTGGATTCTCTTTCTCTTTAATGGCTTAAATGGAATGATTGAAAGCTAGTCTTAATCATCAAAGAATTGGTTTCATTTCTTCTTTAATGGCTTTCTTCCTTTGATTGGAACCAAGTCTTAATCATTAAGGAATTGGATTCTTTCTCTTTTAATGGCTTAAATGGAATGATTGAAAGCTAGTCTTAATCATCAAAGAATTGGTTTCATTTCTTCTTTAATGGCTTTCTTCCTTTGATTGGAACCAAGTCTTAATCATTAAGGAGTTGGATTCTCTTTCTCTTTTAATGGCTTAAATGGAATGATTGAAAGCTAGTCTTAATCATCAAAGAATTGGTTTCCATTTCTTCTTTAATATCTTTGTTCCTTTGATTGGAACCAAGTCTTAATCATTAAGGAATTGATTCTCTTTCTCTTTTAATGGCTTAAATGGAATGATTGAAAGCTAGTCTTAATCATCAAAGAATTGGTTTCAATTTCTTCTTTAATGGCTTTGTTCCTTTGATTGGAACCAAGTCTTAATCATTAAGGAACAGGATTCTCTTTCTCTTTTAATGGCTTAAATGGAGTGATTGAAAGCTAGACTTAATCATCAAAGAATTGGTTTCCATTTCTTCTTTAACGGCTTTCTTCCTTTGATTGGAACCAAGTCTTAATCATTAAGGAATTGGATTTTCTTTCTCTTTAATGGCTTAAATGGAGTGATTGAAAGCTAGTCTTAATCATCAAAGAATTGGTTTCATTTCTTCTTTAACGGCTTTCTTCCTTTGATTGGAACCAAGTCTTAATCATTAAGGAATTGGATTCTCTTCTCTTTAATGGCTTAAATGGAATGATTGAAAGCTAGTCTTAATCATCAAAGAATTGGTTTCATTTCTTCTTTAATGGCTTTCTTCCTTTGATTGGAACCAAGTCTTAATCATTAAGGAATTGATTTTCTTTCTCTTTTCATGGCTGAAATGGAATGATTGAATGCTATTCTTAATCATCAAAGAATTGGTTTCCATTTCTTCTTTAATGGCTTTCTTCCATTGATTGGAACCAAGTCTTAATCCTTAAGGAATTGCATTCTCTATCTCTTTTAATGGCTTAAATGGAATGATTGAAAGCTAGTCTTAATCATCAAAGAATTGGTTTCATTTCTTCTTTAATGGCTTTCTTCCTTTGATTGGAACCAAGTCTTAATCATTAAGGAATTGATTCTCTTTCTCTTTTAATGGCTTTAATGGAATGATTGAAAGCTAGTCTTAATCATCAAAGAATTGGTTTCCATATCTTCTTTAACGGCTTTTTCCTTTGACTGGAACCAAGTCTTAATCATTAAGGAATTGGATTTTCTTTCTCTTTTAATGGCTTCAATGGAGTGATTGAAAGCTAGTCTTAATCCTCTAGGAATTGGTTTCATTTCTTCTTTAATGGCTTTCTTCCTTTGATTGGAACCAAGTCTTAATCATTAAGGAATTGGATTCTCTTTCTCTTTAATGGCTTAAATGGAATGATTGAAAGCTAGTCTTAATCATCAAAGAATTGGTTTCATTTCTTCTTTAATGGCTTTCTTCCTTTGATTGGAACCAAGTCTTAATCATTAAGGAATTGGATTCTCTTTCTTTAATGGCTTAAATGGAATGATTGAAAGCTAGTCTTAATCATCAAAGAATTGGTTTCATTTCTTCTTTAATGGCATTCTTCCTTTGATTGGAACCAAGTTTAAATCATTAAGGAATTGGATTTTCTTTCTCTTATAAAGGCATGAATGGAGAGATTGAAAGCTAGTCTTAATCATCAAAGAATTGGTTTCATTTCTTCTTTAATGGCTTTCTTCCTTTGATTGGAACCAAGTCTTAATCATTAAGGAATTGGATTTTCTTTCTTTAATGGCTTAAATGGAGTGATTGAAAGCTAGTCTTAATCATCAAAGAATTGGTTTCATTTCTTCTTTAATGGCTTTCTTCCTTTGATTGGAACCAAGTCTTAACTATTGATTCTTTCTTTCTTTAATGGCTTAAATGGAATGATTGAAAGCTAGTCTTAATCATCAAAGGAATTGGTTTCCATTTCTTCTTTAATGGCTTTCTTCCTTTGATTGGAACCAAGTCTTAATCATTAAGGAATTGGATTCTTTCTCTTTAATGGCTTAAATGGAATGATTGAAAGCTAGTCTTAATCCTCAAAGGAATTGGTTTCATTTCTTCTTTAATGGCTTTCTTCCTTTGATTGGAACCAAGTCTTAATCATTAAGGAATTGGATTCTCTTTCTCTTTAATGGCTTAAATGGAATGATTGAAAGCTAGTCTTAATCCTCAAAGAATTGGTTTCATTTCTTCTTAACGGCTTTCTTCCTTTGATTGGAACCAAGTCTTAATCATTAAGGAATTGGATTCTCTTCTCTTTAATGGCTTAATGGAGTGATTGAAAGCTAGTCTTAATCATCAAAGAATTGGTTTCCATTTCTTCTTTAATGGCTTTCTTCCTTTGAGTGGAACCAAGTCTTAATCATTAAGGAATTGATTTTCTCTTCTCTTTTAATGGCTTAAATGGAATGATTGAAAGCTAGTCTTAATCATCAAAGAATTGGTTTCATTTCTTCTTTAATGGCTTTCTTCCTTTGATTGGAACCAAGTCTTAATCATTAAGGAATTGATTTTCTTTTCTCTTTTAATGGCTTAAATGGAATGATTGAAAGCTAGTCTTAATCATCAAAGAATTGGTTTCCATTTCTTCTTTAATGGCTTACTTCCTTTGATTGGAACCAAGTCTTAATCATTAAGGAATAGGATTCTCTTTCTCTTTAATGGCTTAAAATGGAATGATTGAAAGCTAGTCTTAATCATCAAAGAATTGGTTTCATTTCTTCTTTAATGGCTTTCTTCCTTTGATTGGAACCAAGTCTTAATCATTAAGGAATTGGATTCTCTTCTCTTTAATGGCTTCAAGGGAATGATTGAAAGCTAGTCTTAATCATCAAAGAATTGGTTTCCTTTTCTTCTTTAATGGCTTTCTTCCTTTGAGTGGAACCAAGTCTTAATCATTAAGGAATTGGATTCTTTCTCTTTAATGGCTTAAATGGAATGATTGAATGCTAGTCTTAATCATCAAAGAATTGGTTTCCATTTCTTCTTTAATGGCTTTCTTCCTTTGATTGGAACCAAGTCTTAATCATTAAGGAATTGGATTCTCTTTCTCTTTGAATGGCTTCAAGGGAATGATTGAAAGCTAGTCTTAATCATCAAAGAATTGGTTTCCATTTCTTCTTTAATGGCTTTCTTCCTTTGAGTGGAACCAAGTCTTAATCATTAAGGAATTGGATTTTCATTCTCTTTTAATGGCTTCAAGGGAGTGATTGAAAGCTAGTCTTAATCCTCTAGGAATTGGTTTCCATTTCTTCTTTAATGGCTTTCTTCCTTTGATTGGAACCAAGTCTTAATCATTAAGGAATTGGATTCTCTTTCTCTTTAATGGCTTAAATGGAATGATTGAAAGCTAGTCTTAATCATCAAAGAATTGGTTTCATTTCTTCTTTAATGGCTTTCTTCCTTTGATTGGAACCAAGTCTTAATCATTAAGGAATTGGATTCTCTTTCTCTTTAATGGCTTAAATGGAATGATTGAAAGCTAGTCTTAATCATCAAAGAATTGGTTTCATTTCTTCTTTAATGGCTTTCTTCCTTTGATTGGAACCAAGTCTTAATCATTAAGGAATTGATTCTTTCTTCTTTAATGGCTTAAATGGAATGATTGAAAGCTAGTCTTAATCATCAAAGAATTGGTTTCATTTCTTCTTTAATGGCTTTCTTCCTTTGATTGGAACCAAGTCTTAATCATTAAGGAATTGGATTTTCTTTCTCTTTAATGGCTTAAATGGAGTGATTGAAAGCTAGTCTTAATCATCAAAGAATTGGTTTCCATTTCTTCTTTAATGGCTTTCTTCCTTTGATTGAACCAAGTCTTAATCATTAAGGAATTGGATTTTCTTTCTCTTTAATGGCTTAAATGGAATGATTGAAAGCTAGTCTTAATCATCAAAGAATTGGTTTCATTTCTTCTTTAATGGCTTTCTTCCTTTGATTGGAACCAAGTCTTAATCATTAAGGAATTGGATTTTCTTTCTTTTAATGGCTTAATGGAGTGATTGAAAGCTAGTCTTAATCCTCAAAGAATTGGTTTCCATTTCTTCTTTAATGGCTTTCTTCCTTTGATTGGAACCAAGTCTTAATCATTAAGGAATTGATTTTCTTCTTTTAATGGCTTAAATGGAATGATTGAAAGCTAGTCTTAATCATCAAAGAATTGGTTTCCATTTCTTCTTTAACGCTTTCTTCCTTTGATTGGAAACCAAGTCTTAATCATTAAGGAATTGGATTTTCTTTCTCTTTAATGGCTTAAATGGAATGATTGAAAGCTAGTCTTAATCATCAAAGAATTGGTTTCATTTCTTCTTTAATGGCTTTCTTCCTTTGATTGGAACCAAGTCTTAATCATTAAGGAATTGGATTTTCTTCTTTAATGGCTTAAATGGAATGATTGAAAGCTAGTCTTAATCATCAAAGAATTGGTTTCATTTCTTCTTTAATGGCTTTCTTCCTTTGATTGGAACCAAGTCTTAATCATTAAGGAATTGGATTCTCTTTCTCTTTAATGGCTTAAATGGAATGATTGAAAGCTAGTCTTAATCATCAAAGAATTGGTTTCATTTCTTCTTTAATGGCTTTCTTCCTTTGATTGGAACCAAGTCTTAATCATTAAGGAATTGGATTCTCTTTCTTTTTAATGGCTTAAATGGAGTGATTGAAAGCTAGTCTTAATCATCAAGGAATTGGTTTCCATTTCTTCTTTAATGGCTTTCTTCCTTTGATTGGAACCAAGTCTTAATCATTAAGGAATTGGATTCTCTTTCTCTTAATGGCTTAAATGGAGTGATTGAAAGCTAGTCTTAATCATCAAAGAATTGGTTTCCATTTCTTCTTTAATGGCTTTCTTCCTTTGATTGGAACCAAGTCTTAATCATTAAGGAATTGATTCTCTTTCTTTAATGGCTTAAATGGAATGATTGAAAGCTAGTCTTAATCATCAAAGAATTGGTTTCCATTTCTTCTTTAATGGCTTTCTTCCTTTGAGTGGAACCAAGTCTTAATCATTAAGGAATTGGATTCTCTTCTCTTTTAATGGCTTAAATGGAATGATTGAAAGCTAGTCTTAATCCTCAAAGAATTGGTTTCATTTCTTCTTTAATGCTTTCTTCCTTTGATTGGAACCAAGTCTTAATCATTAAGGAATTGATTTTCTTTCTTTAATGGCTTAAATGGAGTGATTGAAAGCTAGTCTTAATCATCAAAGAATTGGTTTCATTTCTTCTTTAATGGCTTTCTTCCTTTGATTGGAACCAAGTCTTAATCATTAAGGAATTGATTCTCTTTCTTTTAATGGCTGAAATGGAATGATTGAATGCTAGTCTTAATCATCAAAGAATTGGTTTCATTTCTTCTTTAACGGCTTCTTCCTTTGATTGGAACCAAGTCTTAATCATTAAGGAATTGCCTTTTCTTTCTCTTTAATGGCTTAAATGGAATGATTGAAAGCTAGTCTTAATCATCAAAGAATTGGTTTTCATTTCTTCTTTAATGGCTTTCTTCCATTGATTGGAACCAAGTCTTAATTATTAAGGAATTGGATTCTCTTTCTCTTTTAATGGCTTCAATGGAGTGATTGAAAGCTAGTCTTAATCATCAAAGAATTGGTTTCCATTTCTTCTTTAATGGCTTTCTTCCTTTGATTAGAACCAAGTCTAAATCATTAAGGAATTGGATTCTCTTTCTCTTTTAATGGCTTAAATGGAATGATTGAAAGCTAGTCTTAATCATCAAAGAATTGGCTTCCATTTCTTCTTTAACGGCTTTCTTCCTTTGATTGGAACCAAGTCTTAATCATTAAGGAATTGATTTTCTTTCTCTTTAATGGCTTAAATGGAATGATTGAAAGCTAGTCTTAATCATCAAAGAATTGGTTTCATTTCTTCTTTAATGGCTTTCTTCCTTTGATTGGAACCAAGTCTTAATCATTAAGGAATTGATTCTTCTTTAATTTTAAATGGAGTGATTGAAAGCTAGTCTTAATCCTCAAAGGAATTGGTTTCATTTCTTCTTTAATGGCTTTCTTCCTTTGATTGGAACCAAGTCTTAATCATTAAGGAATTGGATTTTCTTTCTTTTAATGGCTTAAATGGAATGATTGAAAGCTAGTCTTAATCATCAAAGGAATTGGTTTCATTTCTTCTTTAATGGCTTTCTTCCTTTGACTGGAACCAAGTCTTAATCATTAAGGAATTGGATTTTCTTTCTCTTTAATGGCTTAAATGGAATGATTGAAAGCTAGTCTTAATCCTCTAGGAATTGGTTTCATTTCTTCTTTAATGGCTTTCTTCCTTTGATTGGAACCAAGTCTTAATCATTAAGGAATTGATTCTTCTCTTTAATGGCTTAAATGGAATGATTGAAAGCTAGTCTTAATCATCAAAGAATTGGTTTCATTTCTTCTTTAATGGCTTTCTTCCTTTGATTGGAACCAAGTCTTAATCATTAAGGAATTGGATTTCCTTTCTCTTTTAATGGCTTCGATGGAATGATTGAAAGCTAGTCTTAATCCTCAAAGAATTGGTTTCCATTTCTTCTTTAATGGCTTTCTTCCTTTGCATGGAACCAAGTCTTAATCATTAAGGAATTGATTTTCTTTCTCTTTAATGGCTTCAATGGAGTGATTGAAAGCTAGTCTTAATCCTCAAGGAATTGGTTTCATTTCTTCTTTAATGGCTTTCTTCCTTTGATTGAAACCAAGTCTTAATCATTAAGGAATTGATTCTCTTCTCTTTAATGGCTTAAATGGAATGATTGAAAGCTAGTCTTAATCATCAAAGAATTGGTTTCATTTCTTCTTTAATGGCTTTCTTCCTTTGATTGGAACCAAGTCTTAATCATTAAGGAATTGGATTTTCTTTCTCTTTTAATGGCTTAAATGGAATGATTGAAAGCTAGTCTTAATCATCAAAGAATTGGTTTCATTTCTTCTTTAATGGCTTTCTTCCTTTGATTGGAACCAAGTCTTAATCATTAAGGAATTGGATTCTCTTTCTCTTTAATGGATTAAATGGAATGATTGAAAGCTAGTCTTAATCATCAAAGAATTGGTTTCCATTTCTTCTTTAATGGCTTTCTTCCTTTGATTGGAACCAAGTCTTAATCATTAAGGAATTGGATTCTCTTTCTCTTTAATGGCTTGAATGGAGTGATTGAAAGCTAGTCTTAATCATCAAAGAATTGGTTTCCATTTCTTCTTTAATGGCTTTCTTCCTTTGATTGGAACCAAGTCTTAATCATTAAGGAATTGGATTCTCTTTCTCTTTGAATGGCTTCAAGGGAATGATTGAAAGCTAGTCTTAATCATCAAAGAATTGGTTTCCATTTCTTCTTTAATGGCTTTCTTCCTTTGAGTGGAACCAAGTCTTAATCATTAAGGAATTGGATTTTCTTTCTCTTTTAATGGCTTCGATGGAATGATTGAAAGCTAGTCTTAATCATCAAAGAATTGGTTTCCATTTCTTCTTTAATGGCTTTCTTCCTTTGAGTGGAACCAAGTCTTAATCATTAAGGAATTGGATTTTCTTTCTCTTTTAATGGCTTCAAGGGAGTGATTGAAAGCTACTCTTAATCCTCTAGAATTGGTTTCATTTCTTCTTAATGGCTTTCCCTTTGATTGGAAACCAAGTCTTAATCATTAAGGAATTGATTTCTTTCTTCTTTAATGGCTTAAATGGAATGATTGAAAGCTAGTCTTAATCATCAAGGAATTGGTTTCCATTTCTTCTTTAATGGCTTTCTTCCTTTGATTGGAACCAAGTCTTAATCATTAAGGAATTGGATTCTCTTTCTCCTTGAATGGCTTCAAGGGAATGATTGAAAGCTAGTCTTAATCATCAAAGAATTGGTTTCATGTTCTTCTTTAATGGCTTTTTTCCTTTGATTGGAACCAAGTCTTAATCATTAAGGAATTGATTCTTTCTCTTTGAATGGCTTCAAGGGAATGATTGAAAGCTAGTCTTAATCATCAAAGAATTGGTTTCCATTTCTTCTTTAATGGCTTTCTTCCTTTGAGTGGAACCAAGTCTTAATCATTAAGGAATTGGATTCTTATACTATTTTAATTGCTTAAATGGTGTGATTGAAAGCTAGTCTTAATCATCAAAGAATTGGATTCAGTTTCTTCTTTAATGGCTTTCTTCCTTTGATTGGAACCAAGTCTTAATCATTAAGGAATTGGATTCTCTTTCTCTTTTAATGGCTTCGATGGAATGATTGAAAGCTAGTCTTAATCATCAAAGAATTGGTTTCCATTTCTTCTTTAATGGCTTTCTTCCTTTGAGTGGAACCAAGTCTTAATCATTAAGGAATTGGATTCTCTTTCTCTTTTAATGGCTTAAATGGAATGATTGAAAGCTAGTCTTAATCATCAAAGAATTGGTTTCCATTTCTTCTTTAATGGCTTTCTTCCTTTGAGTGGAACCAAGTCTTAATCATTAAGGAATTGGATTTTCTTTCTCTTTAATGGCTTAAATGGAGTGATTGAAAGCTAGTCTTAATCCTCAAAGAATTGGTTTCATTTCTTCTTTAATGGCTTTCTTCCTTTGATTGGAACCAAGTCTTAATCATTAAGGAATTGGATTCTCTTCTCTTTAATGGCTTAAATGGAATGATTGAAAGCTAGACTTAATCATCAAAGAATTGGTTTCCATTTCTTCTTTAATGGCTTTCTTCCTTTGATTGGAACCGAGTCTTAATCATTAAGGAATTGATTCTCTTTTCTTTAATGGCTTAAATGGAATGATT
The DNA here is from genome assembly GCA_031439585.1 of Pterocarpus macrocarpus. Classification (NCBI taxonomy): domain Eukaryota; kingdom Viridiplantae; phylum Streptophyta; class Magnoliopsida; order Fabales; family Fabaceae; genus Pterocarpus; species Pterocarpus macrocarpus. The sequence goes on along the minus strand of CM062519.1, from coordinate 39,509,800 downwards.
GAAAGCTAGTCTTAATCATCAAAGAATTGGTTTCATTTCTTCTTTAATGGCTTTCTTCCTTTGATTGGAACCAAGTCTTAATCATTAAGGAATTGGATTCTCTTCTCTTTAATGGCTTAAATGGAATGATTGAAAGCTAGTCTTAATCATCAGGAATTGGTTTCATTTCTTCTTTAATGGCTTTCTTCCTTTGATTAAACCAAGTCTTAATCATTAAGGAATTGATTTTCTTTCTCTTTAATGGCTTCAATGGAGTGATTGAAAGCTAGTCTTAATCCTCAAAGAATTGGTTTCATTTCTTCTTTAATGGCTTTCTTCCTTTGATTGGAACCAAGTCTTAATCATTAAGGAATTGGATTCTTTCTCTTTAATGGCTTAAATGGAATGATTGAAAGCTAGTCTTAATCATCAAAGAATTGGTTTCATTTCTTCTTTAATGGCTTTCTTCCTTTGATTGCAACCAAGTCTTAATCATTAAGGAATTGGATTCTATTTCTCTTTTAATGGCTTAAATGGAATGATTGAATGCTAGTCTTAATCATCAAAGAATTGGTTTCCATTTCTTCTTCAACGGCTTTCTTCCTTTGATTGGAACGAAGTCTTAATCATTAAGGAATTGGATTTTCTTTCTCATTTAATGGCTTCAATGGAGTGATTGAAAGCTCGTCTTAATCATCAAAGAATTGGTTTCCATTTCATCTTTAATGGCTTTCTTCCTTTGATTGGAACCAAGTCTTAATCATTAAGGAATTGGATTCTCTTTCTCTTTTAAAGGCTTCAATGGAATGATTGAAAGCTAGTCTTAATCATCAAAGAATTGGTTTCCATTTCTTCTTTAATGGCTTTCTTCCTTTGATTGGAACCAAGTCTTAATCATTAAGGAATTGATTCTCTTTCTCTTTAATGGCTTCAATGGAGTGATTGAAAGCTAGTCTTAATCCTCTAAGAATTGGTTTCATTTCTTCTTTAATGGCTTTCTTCCTTTGATTGGAACCAAGTCTTAATCATTAAGGAATTGGATTTTCTTTCTTTAATGGCTTAAATGGAGTGATTGAAAGCTAGTCTTAATCCTCAAAGAATTGGTTTCATTTCTTCTTTAATGGCTTTCTTCCTTTGATTGGAACCAAGTCTTAATCATTAAGGAATTGGATTCTCTTTCTCTTTAATGGCTTAAATGGAATGATTGAAAGCTAGTCTTAATCATCAAAGAATTGGTTTCATTTCTTCTTTAATGGCTTTCTTCCTTTGATTGGAACCAAGTCTTAATCATTAAGGAATTGGATTCTTTTCTCTTTAATGGCTTAAATGGAATGATTGAAAGCTAGTCTTAATCATCAAAGAATTGGTTTCATTTCTTCTTTAATGGCTTTCTTCCATTGATTGGAACCAAGTCTTAATCATTAAGGAATTGGATTTTCTTTCTCTTTATTGGCTTTAATGGAGTGATTGAAAGCTAGTCTTAATCCTCTAGGAATTGGTTTCATTTCTTCTTAATGGCTTTCTTGATTGGAACCAAGTCTTAATCATTAAGGAATTGGATTCTCTTTCTCTTTTTAATGGCTTAAATGGAATGATTGAAAGCCAGTCTTAATCATCAAAGAATTGGATTCCATTTCTTCTTTAATGGCTTGCTTCCTTTGATTGGAACCAAGTCTGAATCATTAAGGAATAGGATTCTGTTTCTCTTTGAATGGCTTAAATGGAATGATTGAAAGCTAGTCTTAATCATCAAAGAATTGGTTTCCATTTCTTCTTTAATGGCTTTCTTCCTTTGATTGGACCCAAGTCTTAATCATCAAAGAATTGGTTTCCATTTCTTCTTTAACGGTTTTCTTCCATTGATTGAATGGTAGTCTTAATCATCAAAGAATTGGTTTCCATTTCTTCTTTAACGGCTTTCTTCCTTTGATTGGAACCAAGTCTTAATCATTAAGGAATTGGATTCTCTTTCTTTCTTAATGGCTTAAATGGAATGATTGAAAGCTAGTCTTAATCATCAAAGAATTGGTTTCCATTTCTTCTTTAACGGCTTTCTTCCTTTGATTGGAACCAAGTCTTAATCATTAAGGAATTGGATTCTGCATCTCTTTTAATGGCTTAAATGGAATGATTGAAAGCTAGTCTTAATCATCAAAGAATTGGTTTCCATTCTTCTTTAATGGCTTTCTTCCTTTGATTGGAACCAAGTCTTAATCATTAAGGAATTGGATTCTCTTTCCCTTTTAATGGCTTAAATGGAATGATTGAAAGCTAGTCTTAATCATCAAAGAATTGGTTTCCATTTCTTCTTTAATGGCTTTCTTCCTTTGATTGGAACCAAATCTTAATCATTAAGGAATTGGATTTCTTTCTTCTTTTAATGGCTTAAATGGAATGATTGAATGCTAGTCTTAATCATCAAAGAATTGGTTTCCATTTCTTCTTTAATGGCTTTCTTCCTTTGATTGGAACCAAGTCTTAATCATTAAGGAATTGGATTCTCTTTCTTTTAATGGCTTCAATGGAGTGATTGAAAGCTAGTCTTAATCCTCAAAGAATTGGTTTCATTTCTTCTTTAATGGCTTTCTTCCTTTGATTGGAACCAAGTCTTAATCATTAAGGAATTGATTCTCTTTCTCTTTAATGGCTTAAATGGAGTGATTGAAAGCTAGTCTTAATCATCAAAGAATTGGTTTCCATTTCTTCTTAAATGGCTTTCTTCCTTTGATTGGAACCAAGAGTTAATCATAAAGGAATAGGACTAACTTCCTCTTTTAATGGCATAAATGGAATGATTGAAAGCTAGTCTTAATCATCAAAGAATTGGTTTCATTTCTTCTTTAATGGCTTTCTTCCTTTGATTGGAACCAAGTCTTAATCATTAAGGAATTGATTCTCTTCTCTTTAATGGCTTAAATGGAATGATTGAAAGCTAGTCTTAATCATCTAGGAATTGGTTTCATTTCTTCTTTAATGGCTTTCTTCCTTTGATTGGAAACCAAGTCTTAATCATTAAGGAATTGATTTCTTTCTCTTTAATGGCTTAAATGGAATGATTGAAAGCTAGTCTTAATCATCAAAGAATTGTGTTCCATTTCTTCTTTAATGGCTTTCTTCCTTTGATTGGAACTATGACTTAATCATTAAGGAATTGGATTCTTTTCCTCTTTGAATGGATTACATGGAGTGATTGAAAGCTAGACTTAATCCTCAAGGAATTGGTTTTCATTTCTTCTTTAATGGCTTTCTTCCTTTGATTGGAAGCTTGTCTTAATCATTAAGGAATTGGATTCTCTTTCTTTTAATGGCTTAAATGGAATGATGGAAAGCTAGTCTTAATCATCAAAGAATTGGTTTCCATTTCTTCTTTAATGGCTTTCTTCCTTTGATTGGAACCAAGTCCTAATCATTAAGGAATTGGATTCTCTTTTCTTTAATGGCTTAAATGGAATGATGGAAAGCTAGTCTTAATCAGCAAAGAATTGGTTTCCATTTCTTCTTTAATGGCTTTCTTGCTTTGATTGGAACCAAGTCCTAATCATTAAGGAATTGGATTCTCTTCTCTTTTAATGGCTTAAATGGAGTGATTGAAAGCTAGTCTTAATCATTAAGGAATTGATTCTCTTTCTTTAATGGCTTAAATGGAATGATTGAAAGCTAGTCTTAATCATCAAAGAATTGGTTTCATTTCTTCTTTAATGGCTTTCTTCCTTTGATTGGAACCAAGTCTTAATCATTAAGGAATTGGATTTTCTTTTCTCTTTAATGGCTTAAATGGAATGATTGAAAGCTAGTCTTAATCATCAAAGAATTGGTTTCATTTCTTCTTTAATGGCTTTCTTCCTTTGATTGGAACCAAGTCTTAATCATTAAGGAATTGGATTCTCTTTCTTTTAATGGCTTAAATGGAGTGATTGAAAGCTAGTCTTAATCATCAAAGAATTGGTTTCATTTCTTCTTTAATGGCTTTCTTCCTTTGATTGGAACCAAGTCTTAATCATTAAGGAATTGGATTCTCTTCTCTTTAATGGCTTAATGGAGTGATTGAAAGCTAGTCTTAATCATCAAAGAATTGGTTTCATTTCTTCTTTAATGGCTTTCTTCCTTTGATTGGAACCAAGTCTTAATCATTAAGGAATTGGATTTTCTTTTCTTTTAATGGCTTCAATGGAGTGATTGAAAGCTAGTCTTAATCCTCAAAGAATTGGTTTCCATTTCTTCTTTAATGGCTTTCTTCCTTTGATTGGAACCAAGTCTTAATCATTAAGGAATTGGATTCTCTTTCTTTTTAATGGCTTAAATGGAATGATTGAAAGCTAGTCTTAATCATCAAAGAATTGGTTTCATTTCTTCTTTAATGGCTTTCTTCCTTTGATTGGAACCAAGTCTTAATCATTAAGGAATTGGATTCCCCTTCTCTTTTAATGGCTTAAATGGAATGATTGAAAGCTAGTCTTAATCATCAAAGAATTGGTTTCATTTCTTCTTTAATGGCTTTCTTCCTTTGATTGGAACCAAGTCTTAATCATTAAGGAATTGATTTCTTTCTTCTTTAATGGCTTAAATCGAGTGATTGAAAGCAAGTCTTAATCCTCAAAGAATTGGTTTCTATTTCTTCTTCAATTGCTTTCTTCCCTTGATTGGAAGCTAGTCTTATTCCTTAAGGAATTGGATTCTTTCTCTTTTAATGGCTTAAATGGAATGATTGAAAGCTTGTCTCAATCCTCAAAGAATTAATTTCCATTTTTTCTTTAATGGCTTTCTTCCTTTGATTGGAACCTAGTCTTAATCCCTAAGGAATTGGATTCACTTTCTTTTTTAATGGCTTCAATGGAGTGATTGAAAGCTAGACTTAATCCTCAGGAATTGGTTTCCATTTCTTCTTTAATGGCTTTCTTCCTTTGATTGGAACCAAGTCTTAATCATTAAGGAATTGATTCTTCTTTCTTTTAATGGCTTAAATGGAATGATTGAAAGCTAGTCTTAATCATCAAAGAATTGGTTTCATTTCTTCTTTAATGGCTTTCTTCCTTTGATTGGAACCAAGTCTTAATCATTAAGGAATTGGATTCTCTTTCTCTTTAATGGCTTAAATGGAATGATTGAAAGCTAGTCTTAATCATCAAAGAATTGGTTTCATTTCTCTTTAATGGCTTTCTTCCTTTGATTGGAACCAAGTCTTAATCATTAAGGAATTGATTCTTCCTTTTAATGGCTTAAATGGAATGATTGAAAGCTAGTCTTAATCATCAAAGAATTGGTTTCCATTTCTTCTTTAATGGCTTTCTTCCTTGATTGGAACCAAGTCTTAATCATTAAGGAATTGATTCTCTTCTTTTAATGGCTTAAATGGAATGATTGAAAGCTGTCTTAATCATCAAAGAATTGGTTTCCATTTCTTCTTTAATGGCTCTCTTCGTTTGATTGGAAGCAAGTCTTAATCAATAAGGAATTGGATTTTCTTTTCTTTTAATGGCTTAATGGAGTGATTGAAAGCTAGTCTTAATCCTCAAAGAATTGGTTTCATTTCTTCTTTAATGGCTTTCTTCCTTTGATTGGAACCAAGTCTTAATCATTAAGGAATTGATTCTCTTTCTCTTTAATGGCTTAAATGGAGTGATTGAAAGCTAGTCTTAATCATCAAAGAATTGGTTTCATTTCTTCTTTAATGGCTTTCTTCCTTTGATTGGAACCAAGTCTTAATCATTAAGGAATTGATTCTTTCTCTTTAATGGCTTAAATGGAGTGATTGAAAGCTAGTCTTAATCATCAAAGAATTGGTTTCATTTTCTTTAATGGCTTTCTTCCTTTGATTGGAACCAAGTCTTAATCAAGGAATTGATTCTTTTCTTTTTAATGGCTTAAATGGAGTGATTGAAAGCTAGTCTTAATCATCAAAGAATTGGTTTCCATTTCTTCTTTAATGGCTTTCTTCCTTTGAGTGGAACCAAGTCTTAATCATTAAGGAATTGGATTCTCTTCTCTTTAATGGCTTAAATGGAATGATTGAAAGCTAGTCTTAATCATCAAAGAATTGGTTTCATTTCTTCTTTAATGGCTTTCTTCCTTTGATTGGAACCAAGTCTTAATCATTAAGGAATTGGATTTCTTTTCTTTTAATGGCTTAAATGGAGTGATTGAAAGCTAGTCTTAATCCTCAAGGAATTGGTTTCATTTCTTCTTTAATGGCTTTCTTCCTTTGATTGGAACCAAGTCTTAATCATTAAGGAATTGGATTCTCTTTCTCTTTAATGGCTTAAATGGAGTGATTGAAAGCTAGTCTTAATCATCAAAGAATTGGTTTCATTTCTTCTTTGATGGCTTTGTTCCTTTGATTGCATCCAACTCCTAATCATTTAGGAATTGGATTCTCTGTCGTTTTTAATGGCTTAAATGGAATGATTGAAAGCTAGTCTTAATCATCAAAGAATTGGTTTCCATTTCTTCTTTAATGGCTTTCTTCCTTTGATTGGAACCAAGTCTTAATCATTAAGGAATTGATTCTTTCTCTTTATTGGCTTAAATGGAGTGATTGAAAGCTAGTCTTAATCCTCTAGGAATTGGTTTCCATTTCTTCTTTAATGGCTTTCTTCCTTTGATTGGAACCAAGTCTTAATCATTAAGGAATTGGATTCTCTTTCTCTTTTAATGGCTTAAATGGAATGATTGAAAGCTAGTCTTAATCATCAAAGAATTGGTTTCCATTTCTTCTTTAATGGCTTTCTTCCTTTGATTGGAACCAAGTCTTAATCATTAAGGAATTGATTCTCTTTCTCTTTCAATGGCTTAAATGGAATGATTGAAAGCTAGTCTTAATCATTAAGGAATTGGATTTTCTTTCTCTTTTAATGGCTTCAATGGAGTGATTGAAAGCTAGTCTTAATCCTCTAGGAATTGGTTTCCATTTCTTCTTTAATGGCTTTCTTCCTTTGATTGGAACCAAGTCTTAATCATTAAGGAATTGGATTCTCTTTCTTTAATGGCTTCAATGGAATGATTGGAAGCTAGTCTTAATCATCAAAGAATTGGTTTCATTTCTTCTTTAATGGCTTTCTTCCTTTGATTGGAACCAAGTCTTAATCATTAAGGAATTGGATTTTCTTTCTCTTTTAATGGCTTCAATGGAGTGATTGAAAGCTAGTCTTAATCCTCTAGGAATTGGTTTCCATTTCTTCTTTAATGGCTTTCTTCCTTTGATTGGAACCAAGTCTTAATCATTAAGGAATTGATTCTCTTCTCTTTAATGGCTTAAATGGAATGATTGAAAGCTAGTCTTAATCATCAAAGAATTGGTTTCCATTTCTCCTTTAACGGCTTTCTTGCTTTGATTGGAACCAAGTCTTACTCATTAAGGACTTGGATTCTCTTTCTCTTTAATGGCTTAAATGGAGTGATTGAAAGCTAGTCTTAATCCTCAAAGAATTGGTTTCATTTCTTCTTTAATGGCTTTCTTCCTTTGATTGGAACCAAGTCTTAATCATTAAGGAATTGATTTTTTCTTCTTTAATGGCTTTAAATGGAGTGATTGAAAGCTAGTCTTAATCATCAAAGAATTGGTTTCCATTTCTTCTTTAATGGCTTTCTTCCTTTGAGTGGAACCAAGTCTTAATCATTAAGGAATTGGATTTTCTTTCTCTTTTAATGGCTTAAATGGAATGATTGAAAGCTAGTCTTAATCATCAAAGAATTGGTTTCCATTTCTTCTTTAATGGCTTTCTTCCTTTGATTGGAACCAAGTCTTAATCATTAAGGAATTGGATTCTCTTTCTCTTTTAATGGCTTAAATGGAATGATTGAAAGCTAGTCTTAATCATCAAAGAATTGGTTTCCATTTCTTCTTTAATTGCTTTCTTCCTTTGATTGGAACCAAGTCTTAATCCTTAAGGAATTGCATTATCTTTCTCTTTTAATGGCTTCCATTGAGTGATTGAAAGCTAGTCTTAATCCTCTAGGAATTGGTTTCCATTTCTTCTTTAATGGCTTTCTTCCTTTGATTGGAACCAAGTCTTAATCATTAAGGAATTGGATTCTCTTTCTCTTTTAATGGCTTAAATGGAATGATTGAAAGCTAGTCTTAATCATCAAAGAATTGGTTTCCATTTCTTCTTTAATGGCTTTCTTCCTTTGATTGGAACCAAGTCTTAATCATTAAGGAATTGGATTCTCTTTCTCTTTTAATGGCTTAAATGGAATGATTGAAAGCTAGTCCTAATCATCAAAGAAATGGTTTCCATTTCTTCTTTATTGGCTTTTTCCTTTGATTGGAACCAAGTCTTAATCATTAAGGAATTGATTCTCTTCTCTTTAATGGCTTCAATGGAATGATTGAAAGCAAGACTTAATCCCCAAGGAATTGGTTATCATTTCTTCTTTAATGGCTTTCTTCCTTTGATTGGAACCAAATCTTAATGATTAAGGAATTGATTTCTTTTCTTTTAATGGCTTAAATGGAATGATTGAAAGCTAGTCTTAATCATCTAGGAATTGGTTTCATTTCTTCTTTAATGGCTTTCTTCCTTTGATTGGAACCAAGTCTTAATCATTAAGGAATTGATTTCTTTTCTTCTTTAATGGCTTAAATGAATGATTGAAAGCTAGTCTTAATCATCAAAGAATTGGTTTCATTTCTTCTTTAATGGCTTTCTTTGATTGGAACCAAGTCTTAATCATTAAGGAATTGGATTTTCTTTCTCTTTATTGGCTTCAATGGAGTGATTGAAAGCTAGTCTTAATCCTCTAGGAATTGGTTTCCATTTCTTCTTTAATGGCTTTCTTCCTTTGATTGGAACCAAGTCTTAATCATTAAGGAATTGATTCTCTTTCTCTTTTAATGGCTTAAATGGAATGATTGAAAGCTAGTCTTAATCATCAAAGAATTGGTTTCATTTCTTCTTTAATGGCTTTCTTCCTTTGATTGGAACCAAGTCTTAATCATTAAGGAATTGGATTCTCTTTCTCTTTAATGGCTTAAATGGAGTGATTGAAAGCTAGTCTTAATCATCAAAGAATTGGTTTCATTTCTTCTTAATGGCTTTCTTCCTTTGGTTGGAACCTAGTCTTAATCCCTAAGGAATTGGATTCACTTTCTTCTTTAATGGCTTCAATGGAGTGATTGAAAGCTAGACTTAATCCTCACAGTATTGGCATCTGTTTCTTCTTTAATGGCTTTCTTCCTTTGATTGGAACCAAGTCTTAATCATTAAGGAATTGGATTTTCTTTCTTTTTAATGGCTTAAATGGAGTGATTGAAAGCTAGTCTTAATCCTCAAAGAATTGGTTTCCATTTCTTCTTTAATGGCTTTCTTCCTTTGATTGGAACCAAGTCTTAATCATTAAGGAATTGATTCTCTTCTCTTTAATGGCTTAAATGGAATGATTGAAAGCTAGTCTTAATCATCAAAGAATTGGTTTCATTTCTTCTTTAATGGCTTTCTTCCTTTGATTGGAACCAAGTCTTAATCATTAAGGAATTGGATTCTCTTTTCTCTTTAATGGCTTAAATGGAGTGATTGAAAGCTAGTCTTAATCCTCTAGGAATAGGTTTCCATTTCTTCTTTAATGGCTTTCTTCCTTTGATTGGAACCAAGTCAGAATCATTAAGGAATTGATTTTCTTTCTCTTTTAATGGCTTAAATGGAGTGATTGAAAGCTAGTCTTAATCCTCAAAGAATTGGTTTCATTTCTTCTTTAATGGCTTTCTTCCTTTGATTGGAACCAAGTCTTAATCATTAAGGAATTGGATTCTCTTTCTCTTTAATGGCTTAAATGGAGTGATTGAAAGCTAGTCTTAATCCTCAAAGAATTGGTTTCATTTCTTCTTTAATGGCTTTCTTCCTTTGAGTGGAACCAAGTCTTAATCATTAAGGAATTGGATTTTCTTTCTCTTTTAATGGCTTCAACGGAGTGATTGAAAGCTAGTCTTAATCATCAAAGAATTGGTTTCCATTTCTTCTTTAATGGCTTTCTTCCTTTGATTGGAACCAAGTCTTAATCATTAAGGAATTGGATTTTTCTTCTCTTTTAATGGCTTAAATGGAGTGATTGAAAGCTAGTCTTAATCCTCTAGGAATTGGTTTCCATTTCTTCTTTAACGGCTTTCTTCCTTTGATTGGAACCAAGTCTTAATCATTAAGGAATTGGATTTTCTTTCTCTTTTAATGGCTTCCATGGAGTGATTGAAAGCTAGTCTTAATCATTAAGGAATTGGATTCTCTTTCTCTTTTAATGGCTTAAATGGAATGATTGAAAGCTAGTCTTAATCATCAAAGAATTGGTTTCCATTTCTTCTTTAATGGCTTTGTTCCTTTGATTGGAACCAAGTCTTAATCATTAAGGAATTGGATTCTCTTTCTCCTTGAATGGCTTCAAGGGAATGATTGAAAGCTAGTCTTAATCATCAAAGAATTGGTTTCCTTTTCTTCTTTAATGGCTTTCTTCCTTTGATTGGAAACAAGTCTTAATCATTAAGGAATTGGATTTTCTTTCTCTTTATTGGCTTCAATGGAGTGATTGAAAGCTAGTCTTAATCCTCTAGGAATTGGTTTCCATTTCTTCTTTAATGGCTTTCTTTCTTTGATTGGAACCAAGTCTTAATCATTAAGGAATTCGATTCTCTTTCTCTTTAATGGCTTAAATGGAGTGATTGAAAGCTAGTCTTAATCTTCTAGGAATTGGTTTCCATTTCTTCTTTAATGGCTTTCTTCCTTTGATTGGAACCAAGTCTTAATCATTAAGGAATTGGATTCTCTTTCTCTTTTAATGTCTTAAATGGAATGATTGAATGCTAGTCTTAATCATCAAAGAATTGGTTTCCATTTCTTCTTTAACGGCTTTCTTCCATTGATTGGAACCAAGTCTTAATCATTAAGGAATTGGATTCTCTTCTTTTAATAATGGCTGATTGAAAGCTAGTCTTAATTTCAAGAATTGGTTTCATTTCTTCTTTAATGGCTTTCTTCCTTTGATTAGAACCAAGTCTTAATCACTAAGGAATGGGATTTTATTTCTCTTAATGGCTTCAATGGAGTGATTGAAAGCTAGTCTTAATCCTCTAGAATTGGTTTCATTTCTTTTTTAATGGCTTTCTTCCTTTGATTGGAACCAAGTCTTAATCATTAAGGAATTGGATTCTCTTTTTCTTTTAATGGCTTAAATGGAATGATTGAAAGCTAGTCTTAATCATCAAAGAATTGGTTTTCATTTCTTCTTTAATGGCTTGCTTCCTTTGATTGGAACCAAGTCTTAATCATTAAGGAATTGGATTCTTTCTCTTTAATGGCTTCAATGGAGTGATTGAAAGCTAGTCTTAATCATCAAAGAATTGGTTTCCATTTCTTCTTTAATGGCTTTCTTCCTTTGATTGGAACCAAGTCTTAATCATTAAGGAATTGGATTTTATTTCTTTTAATGGCTTAATGGAGTGATTGAAAGCTAGTCTTAATCCTCTAGGAATTGGTTTCCATTTCTTCTTTAATGGCTTTCTTCCTTTGATTGGAACCAAGTCTTAATCATTAAGGAATTGATTCTTTCTCTTTAATGGCTTAAATGGAATGATTGAAAGCTAGTCTTAATCATCAAAGAATTGGTTTCCATTTCTTCTTTAATGGCTTTCTTCCTTTGAGTGGAACCAAGTCTTATTCATTAAGGAATTGATTCTCTTTCTTTTTAATGGCTTAAATGGAGTGATTGAAAGCTAGTCTTAATCCTCTAAGAATTGGTTTCCATTTCTTCTTTAATGGCTTTCTTCCTTGATTGGAACCAAGTCTTAATCATTAAGGAATTGATTCTCTTTCTCTTTAATGGCTTAAATGGAATGATTGAAACCAAGTCTTAATCATTAAGGAATTGGATTTTCTTCTTTAATGGCTTCAATGGAGTGATTGAAAGCTAGTCTTAATCCTCTAGGAATTGGTTTCCATTTCTTCTTTAATGGCTTTCTTCCTTTGATTGGAACCAAGTCTTAATCATTAAGGAATTGGATTCTCTTTCTCTTTAATGGCTTAAATGGAATGATTGAAAGCTAGTCTTAATCATCAAAGAATTGGTTTCATTTCTTCTTTAATGGCTTTCTTCCTTTGATTGGAACCAAGTCTTAATCATTAAGGAATTGATTCTCTTCTCTTTAATGGCTTTAAATGGAATGATTGAAAGCTAGTCTTAATCCTCAAAGAATTGGTTTCATTTCTTCTTTAATGGCTTTCTTCCTTTGATTGGAACCAAGTCTTAATCATTAAGGAATTGGATTCTTTCTCTTTAATGGCTTAAATGGAGTGATTGAAAGCTAGTCTTAATCATCAAAGAATTGGTTTCATTTCTTCTTTAATGGCTTTCTTCCTTTGATTGGAACGAAGTCTTAATCATTAAGGAATTGGATTTTCTTTCTTTTAATGGCTTCAATGGAGTGATTGAAAGCTAGTCTTAATCATCAAAGAATTGCTTTTCATTTCTTCTTTACTGGCTTGCTTCCTTTGATTGGAACCAAGTCTTAATCATTAAGGAATTGGATTTTCTTTCTCTTTTAATGGCTTCGATGGAGTGATTGAAAGCTAGTCTTAATGATCAAAGAATTGGTTTCCATTTCTTCTTTAATGGTTTTCTTCCTTTGATTGGAAACAAGTCTTAATCATTAAGGAATTGGATTCTCTTTCTCTTTAATGGCTTAAATGGAATGATTGAAAGCTAGTCTTAATCATCAAAGAATTGGTTTCCATTTCTTCTTTAATGGCTTTCTTCCTTTGAGTGGAACCAAGTCTTAATCATTAAGGAATTGGATTTTCTTTCTCTTTATTGGCTTCAATGGAGTGATTGAAAGCTAGTCTTAATCCTCTAGGAATTGGTTTCCATTTCTTCTTTAATGGCTTTCTTTCTTTGATTGGAACCAAGTCTTAATCATTAAGGAATTGGATTTTCTTTCTCTTTAATGGCTTAAATGGAGTGATTGAAAGCTAGTCTTAATCATCAAAGAATTGGTTTCCATTTCTTCTTTAATGGCTTTCTTCCTTTGAGTGGAACCAAGTCTTAATCATTAAGGAATTGGATTTTCTTTCTCTTTATTGGCTTCAATGGAGTGATTGAAAGCTAGTCTTAATCGAATTGGATTCATCTCTCTTTAATGGCTTAAATGGAGTGATTGAAAGCTAGTCTTAATCATCTAGGAATTGGTTTCATTTCTTCTTTAATGGCTTTCTTCCTTTGATTGGAACCAAGTCTTAATCATTAAGGAATTGATTCTCTTTCTTTAATGGCTTAAATGGAATGATTGAAAGCTAGTCTTAATCCTCAAAGAATTGGTTTCATTTCTTCTTTAATGGCTTTCTTCCTTTGATTGGAACCAAGTCTTAATCATTAAGGAATTGGATTCTCTTTCTCTTTAATGGCTTAAATGGAATGATTGAAAGCTAGTCTTAATCATCAAAGAATTGGTTTCATTTCTTCTTTAATGGCTTTCTTCCTTTGATTGGAACCAAGTCTTAATCATTAAGGAATTGGATTCTCTTTCTTTAATGGCTTAAATGGAATGATTGAAAGCTAGTCTTAATCATCAAAGAATTGGTTTCATTTCTTCTTTAATGGCTTTCTTTCCTTTGATTGGAACCAAGTCTTAATCATTAAGGAATTGGATTTTCTTCTTTTAATGGCTTAAATGGAGTGATTGAAAGCTAGTCTTAATCATCAAAGAATTGGTTTCCATTTCTTCTTTAATGGCTTTCTTCCTTTGATTGGAACCAAGTCTTAATCATTAAGGAATTGGATTCTCTTTCTCTTTTAATGGCTGAAATGGAATGATTGAAAGCTAGTCTTAATCATTAAGGAGTTGGATTCTCTTTCTCTTTTAATGGCTTAAATGGTGTGATTGAAAGCTAGTCTTAATCCTCAAAGAATTGGTTTCCATTTCTTCTTTAATGGCTTTGTTTCTTTGATTGGAACCAAGTCTTTATCATTAAGGAATTGGATTCTCATTCTCTTTTAATGGCTTAAATGGAGTGATTGAAAGCTAGTCTTAATCATCAAAGAATTGGTTTCCATTTATTCTTTAATGGCTTTCTTCCTTGATTGGAACCAAGTCTTAATCATTAAGGAATTGGATTTTCTTTCTCTTTTAATGGCTTGAAATGGAGTGATTGAAAGCTAGTCTTAATCCTATCAAAGGAATTGGTTTCATTTCTTCTTTAATGGCTTTCTTCCTTTGATTGGAAACAAGTCTTAATCATTAAGGAATTGGATTTTCTTTCTCTTTATTGGCTTAAATGGAGTGATTGAAAGCTAGTCTTAATCCTCTAGGAATTGGTTTCCATTTCTTCTTTAATGGCTTTCTTCCTTTGATTGGAACCAAGTCTTAATCATTAAGGAATTGGATTCTATTTCTTTAATGGCTTAAATGGAATGATTGAAAGCTAGTCTTAATCATCAAAGAATTGGTTTCATTTCTTCTTTAATGGCTTTCTTCCTTTGATTGGAACCAAGTCTTAATCATTAAGGAATTGATTTCTTTCTTTAATGGCTTCCATGGAATGATTGAAAGCTAGTCTTAATCCTCTAGGAATTGGTTTCCATTTCTTCTTTAATGGCTTTCTTCCTTTGATTGGAACCAAGTCTTAATCATTAAGGAATTGATTCTTCTCTTTAATGGCTTAAATGGAATGATTGAAAGCTAGTCTTAATCATCAAAGAATTGGTTTCCATTTCTTCTATTATGGCTTTTTTCCTTTGATTGGAACCAAGTCTTAATCATTAAGGAATTGGACTTTCATTTTCTTTTAATGGCTTCAATGGAGTGATTGAAAGCTAGTCTTAATCCTCTAGGAATTGGATTTCATTTCTTTTTTAATGGCTTTCTTCCTTTGATTGGAACCAAGTCTTAATCATTAAGGAATTGATTCTCTTTCTCTTTAATGGATTAAATGGAATGATTGAAAGCTAGTCTTAATCATCAAAGAATTGGTTTCCATTTCTTCTTTAATGGCTTTCTTCCTTTGAGTGGAACCAAGTCTTAATCATTAAGGAATTGGATTTTCTTTCTCTTTAATGGCTTAAATGGAATGATTGAAAGCTAGTCTTAATCATCAAAGAATTGGTTTCCATTTCTTCTTTAATGGCTTTCCTTTGATTGGAACCAAGTCTTAATCATTAAGGAATTGGATTCTCTTTCTCTTTAATGGCTTCAATGGAGTGATTGAAAGCTAGTCTTAATCCTCTAGGAATTGGTTTCATTTCTTCTTTAATGGCTTTCTTCCTTTGATTGGAACCAAGTCTTAATCATTAAGGAATTGATTCTCTTTTCTTTAATGGCTTAAATGGAATGATTGAAAGCTAGTCTTAATCATCAAAGAATTGGTTTCCATTTCTTCTTTAATGGCTTTCTTCCTTTGATTGGAACCAAATCTTAATCATTAAGGAATTGATTCTCTTTCTTTTAATGCCTGAAATGGAATGATTGAATGCTAGTCTTAATCATCAAAGAATTGGTTTCATTTCTTCTTTAATGGCTTGCTTCCTTTGATTGGAACCAAGTCTTAATCATTAAGGAATTGATTTCTTTTCTTCTTTAATGGCTTAAATGGAGTGATTGAAAGCTAGTCTTAATCATCAAAGAATTGGTTTCATTTCTTCTTTAATGGCTTTCTTTGATTGGAACCAAGTCTTAATCATTAAGGAATTGGATTCTTTTTCTTTTAATGGCTTAAATGGAGTGATTGAAAGCTAGTCTTAATCATCAAAGAATTGGTTTCCATTTCTTCTTTAACGGCTTTCTTCCTTTGATTGGAACCAAGTCTTAATCATTAAGGAATTGGATTCTCTTTCTCTTTAATGGCTTAAATGGAGTGATTGAAAGCTAGTCTTAATCCTCAAAGAATTGGTTTCATTTCTTCTTTAACGGCTTTCTTCCTTTGATTGGAACCAAGTCTTAATCATTAAGGAATTGGATTTTCTTTCTTTAATGGCTTAAATGGAGTGATTGAATGCTAGTCTTAATCATCAAAGAATTGGTTTCATTTCTTCTTTAACGGCTTTCTTCCTTTGATTGGAACCAAGTCTTAATCATTAAGGAATTGGATTTTCTTTTCTCTTTAATGGCTTAAATGGAGTGATTGAAAGCTAGTCTTAATCATCAAAGAATTGGTTTCATTTCTTCTTTAATGGCTTTCTTCCTTTGATTGGAACCAAGTCTTAATCATTAAGGAATTGGATTCTCTTTCTCTTTAATGGTCAATGGAGTGATTGAAAGCTAGTCTTAATCCTCAGAATTGGTTTCCATTTCTTCTTTAATGGCTTTCTTCCTTTGATTGGAACCAAGTCTTAATCATTAAGGAATTGGATTCTTCTTTTCTTTAATGGCTTAAATGGAATGATTGAAAGCTAGTCTTAATCATCAAAGAATTGGTTTCCATTTCTTCTTTAATGGCTTATTCCTTTGATTGGAACCAAGTCTTAATCATTAAGGAATTGGATTCTCTTCTCTTTAATGGCTTAAATGGAATGATTGAATGCTAGTCTTAATCATCAAAGAATTGGTTTCCATTTCTTCTTTAATGCTTTTTCCTTTGATTGGAACCAAGTTTTAATCATTAAGGAATTGATTCTTCTTTCTTTTAATGGCTTCAATGGAATGATTGAAAGCTAGTCTTAATCATCAAAGAATTGGTTTCCATTTCTTCTTTAATGGCTTTCTTCCTTTGATTGGAACCAAGTCTTAATCCTTAAGGAATTGCATTCTCTTTCTCTTTTAATGGCTTCCATGGACTGATTGAAAGCTAGTGTTAATCCTCTAAGAATTGGTTTCCATTTCTTCTTTAATGGCTTTCTTCTTTTGATTGGAACCAAGTCTTAATCCTTAAGGAGTTACATTCTCTTTCTCTTTTAATGGCTTTAAAGGAGTGATTGAAAGCTAGTCTTAATCCTCTAGGAATTGGTTTCCATTTCTTCTTTAATGGCTTTCTTCCTTTGATTGGAACCAAGTCTTAATCATTAAGGAATTGGATTCTTTTTCTTTTAATGGCTTAAATGGAGTGATTGAAAGCTAGTCTTAATCATCAAAGAATTGGTTTCATTTCTTCTTTAATGGCGTGCTTCCTTTGATTGGTACCAAGTCTTAATCATTAAGAAATTGGATTCTACTTCTCTTTTAATGGCTTAAATGGAATGATTGAAAGCAAGTCTTAATCATCAAAGAATTGGTTTCATTTCTTCTTTAATGGCTTTCTTCCTTTGATTGGAACCAAGTCTTAATCATTAAGGAATTGGATTCTCTTTCTCTTTTAATGGCTTAAATGGAATGATTGAAAGCTAGTCTTAATCATCAAAGAATTGGTTTCAATTTCTTCTTTAATGGCTTTCTTCCTTTGATTGGAACCAAGTCTAAATCATTAAGGAATTGGATTCTCTTTCTCTTTTAATGGCTGAAATGGAGTGATTGAAAGCTAGTCTTAATCCTCTAAGAATTGGTTTCATTTCTTCTTTAATGGCTTTCTTCCTTTGATTGGAACCAAGTCTTAATCATTAAGGAATTGGATTTTCTTTTCTTTAATGGCTGAAATGGAGTGATTGAAAGCTAGTCTTAATCATCAAAGAATTGGTTTCCATTTCTTCTTTAACGGCTTTCTTCCTTTGATTGGAACCAAGTCTTAATCATTAAGGAATTGGATTCTCGTTCTCTTTTAATGGCTTAAATGGAATGATTGAAAGCTAGTCTTAATCATCAAAGAATTGGTTTCCATTTCTTCTTTAATGGCTTTCTTCCTTTGAGTGGAACCAAGTCTTAATCATTAAGGAATTGGATTATCTTTCTCTTTTAATGGCTTAAATGGAATGATTGAATGCTAGTCTTAATCATCAAAGAATTGGTTTCCATTTCTTCTTTAACGGCTTTCTTCCTTTGATTGGAACCAAGTCTTAATCATTAAGGAATTGGATTTTCTTTCTCTTTTAATGGCTTGAATGGAGTGATTGAAAGCTAATCTTAATCCTCTAGGAATTGGTTTCCATTTCTTCTTTAATGGCTTTCTTCCTTTGATTGGAAGCAAGTCTTAATCATTAAGGAATTGGATTTTCTTTCTCTTTTAATGGCTTCCATGGAGCGATTGAAAGCTAGTCTTAATCCTCTAGGAATTGGTTTTGATACGAGCTCAGGAGGGCAAATTGGACATTCCAGCACTAACGGGCAAGATGGGAATTTTAACATGCCCGTGGGACCTATTACAAGAGCAAGAGCAAAGATGCTGAAAGAAAGCTTTGGGAACTTAGCCAAGTCATTTGTGGAAGAGATGCATCAAGAATGTGCTAAGGAAGAGAAGACAAAGCTAAATGGGCCACCTAGTGAAAGCGGGCAGCCCATATCTCTAAGTGTGGCACAATAAGATTAAAATGTATTATGTCCGTAATTGGGCCAAGTTTTATTGAATTATCCTTTTTAGTTTTCTTTAGAAGACATTTAGTTATTTTGAGGTGTTTTATTCAGCCCAATTGTTTGTTTTGCAAGTTGGGCCTTTTCTAGTGGGCTAGATTTAATTTAACCTAATGTAAGAGGTATAAATACCTCATAAACAAGTGTAGCAGCAGCTTTCTCATTATTGAATTACATTTTCTGGTTTCTTCTAAGAAACTCTCAATTGTGTGCAAGTGAGGAGTGATCATCTTTACTTGTTGCATCAAGAAACTCAATAGACTATTACAAAGGTAAATTTTCTTGTGATATTTGTCTGGCCATCTTTCTTATCCCAATTATCTACGCTTTCTAAGAACGGATTTCTTAGGGGTTTAGTAGGAGGGTGTTTATCCTATTGCTTGTCTCCTATCAAAGTGTGTGTTCTGGTTTCGGATCAAGTATATCCTTGGGGTTCCGCAGATCGTTGTGGTTGCATTTTCTATTGGAAAATATTGTGATGAAGCTGGTGTGTGGATGTAAAGTACCCATGCAAGCTAGTCACTTATTAATGGGGAAATTCATGGCAATTTGATAGGCGTGCAACATGATGGGTACAAGAACAGGTATTCCTTTGGAGCATAATGGTCAGCAAGTTCACGCTTGCTCCATTATCTTAAAGAGGTGTATCTTGATCAAGTAAAACTTCAACAATCTTCTTTGGGAATTCAGTAAAGTAAGTGCAAAAGAAAAAGAAGAAAGAAAAGAGGTAATGAGAGAAAAGAAGAAAGATAAGGGCCCAATGGTGAGTGAAAAGAAATGGAAAGAATTTGAATAAAGGAAAAAAGAGATGAGTGAAAGAAAAGAAAAGAGTGAGAAAAATGAAGAAAGTGAAAAATTTGAGAGAAAATCATGTTTCTAAGTGCAAAAGAGAGGATTTGAAATGTGCTTTTCTAGGCAAAAGAGCAATGTGGTGATGATAAGGTTTAGGGAGGTTTTTCTCACCAACTAACCTTAACCCAAATTTGCTCTAGTAGATTTGTTTTTTTGTTGCGCAGAATTTGAGGATGTTTTTCCTAATGAGGTGCCAAATGGATTACTACCATTGGAGAGTAGGACTTTTATTATGCGGCAATTGTTGGTAAGAATTTGAAAACATGGGAAGATTGTTTGCCTTTTGTTGAGTTTGCTGTTTATAATAGGACTATATCATTCTTCTGCTGTGTTTTTCTTCCATTCGAGATTGTGTATGGTTTTAATCCTTTAACCTGTTTTGGATTTAATGTTTTTGCTCTATGAGTGATATTGTTAGTTTAGATGGTGAAAGCAAGGCTGAAAAGGATAAAGATATGCACATGAAGGCACGTGAGTCAGATTGGAGAAGATAAGTGTGTCAGATGTACCAAAGAGTTGAATAAGTGGTCGTAAACAAATTGTGTTTCGAACCTGGTGATTGGGTTTGATTCATTTATAGAAGTGCCAGTTTCCTACTCATAGGAAATCTAAACTCTGACTACAAGGAAAGATGGTCCATTTGGCAAGTGCTAAAGAGGATCAATGACAATGCTTATAAGATTGACCTCCCAAAGTAGTATATAATGTTTTAGCTACTTTAATGTTTCCGACCTTTCTCCATTTGATATGAATGCATTCGAGGACGAATCTTTTGAGGAGTGGAGGGAATGGATAGCGAGCTCGTGTGAGGCAAATTGGACATCTCCAAAGACTAAAGGGCAAGATGGGAATTTCAACATGTCTGTGGGACCTATCACAAGTGGCAAGATGCAAGATGCTGAAAGAAAGCTTTGGGGGAATCCTTAGCCAAGCTCCATTTGTGGAAAAAGATGCACTCAAGAATGTGGGCTAAGGCCACAAGAGAATGACAAAGCTAAATAGGCCACCTAGTGAAAGCAGGCACCTATATCTCTAAGTGTGGCACAATGAGATTAAATGTATTATGCCCAAGTAATTGGGCCAAGTTTTATTTAATTATCTTTGTTAGTTTTCTTTAGAAGACATTTAGTTATTTTGAGGTGTGTTTATTCACCCCAATTTCAACTATTGTTTTGCAAGTTGGGCCTTTTCTAGTGGGCTATTAGGTTTAATTTAATCCTAATGTAAGAGGTATAAATACCTCATAAACAAGTAGTATGCAGCTTTCTCATTATTGAATTACATTTTCTGGTTTCTTTCTAAGAAACTCTCTAATTGTAAAAAGGGCTTGAGAGTGATCATCTTTTACTTGTTGCATCAAGAAACCTAATAGACTATTACAAAGGTAAATTTTTCTTGGTGATATTTGTTCAGTTTCATCTTTCTTATCCCAATTATCTACGTTTCTAAGAACGTGGTTTCTTAGGGGGTTTAGTGAGGGGAGGGTGTTTATCCTATTGCTGGGTCTCCCTATCAAAGTGTGTGTTCGGGTCTTGGATCGTTATATCCTTGGGGTTCCTGCATCAGGTTGTGGGTTGCATTTTCTATTGGAAAATATTAGTGATGAAGTGGTGTGTGATGTAGTACCCATGCAAGCTTAGTCACTTATTATTGGGGAGACCATGGCAATTTGATAGGCGTGCAACATGATGTGGTGGCTAAGAACAGGTATTCCTTTGATATACATAATGGTCACAAGTTCACGCTTGCTCCATTATCGCTTCCAAAGAGGTGTATCTTTGATCAAGTAAAACTTCTTCAACAATCTTCTCTTGGGAATTCGTAGAAAGTAAGGCAAAAGCAGTATATATAAAGGCAGATAAAAGAAAGAAAAGAGGGCACGAGAGAAAAGAAGAAAGATAAGGCCCAATGGTGAGTGAAAAGAAAGGAAAGAATCAATAGTGAAAAAAAGAGATGAAAGGAAAGAAAAGAAAAGAGTGAGAAAAATGAAGAAAGTGGGAAAAATTGAGAGAAAATCAGTGTTTCTATGCAAAAGTATAGGGATTTGAAATGTGCTTTCAGTGCAAAAGAGCAAATGGTGATGATAAGGTTTAGGGAGTGTTTTTCTCATCTAAACTAACCTTAACCCAAATTCTGCTCTAGTAGATTTGTTTTTTTGTTGGGCAGTGAATTTGAGGATGTTTTCCTAATGAGGTGCCAAATGGATTACCTACCATATGAGAGAGGGACTTTATTAGTGCAATTGTAATGGTAGAATTTGAAAACACGGGAAGATTTGTTTGCCTTTCTTTGTTGAGTTTGCTTATAATAGGACTATACA